>CM019068.1:146241381-146532161 GCA_009667805.1 Leptobrachium leishanense | reverse complement strand
CGTTTGTGCGGCATCTTAGTGCTGTTCTTTCCCCCCAACAAAACTCTCGCGAGAGCTACCATGTGGTAAGCGGCAAAATCCGCGAATGACTGAGTCCGCGATTACCGAACCGCGAATATGCGGGGGAATACTGTATATATATATATTTTCTTCAGGTAATGGGGGTTGTGGAATTCGTGGGTGAGTTCCCTCACTTTTTTTCCCAGGACTTGACCCCTGCTGAGCCAGCAAGCGAAGCACACTGATCCAGAATCTATCCTGTGCTTACCCTCTGCATCAAGTCTCCCGAGCTATCCAGAGACTACACCCTAGACCCCGGCATCCTGGTTTCCATTTGATCATCCGTCTCCTGATTCCTCAGCATTCAAGAAACCATTCAGCCCTTTTCCTGTCCTGTCTCGTATCCCCAGTAAGTCTCCTACGTGTGTCAGCCCTCTGTGTCTCCTTGTATTGTTTCCTGCATCCCTTCGTGTCCCAACCAAGATTACAGATTTCCTTTGGTTCCTCATTTAAGTTCTGCCCCTCATCTTGCATAACCTGGACTTATTATTTGAATCCAACAATAAACCCCTGTTTTCCCTAACCTGGTCTCCGTGTGTCACTGCATCCTGGGTTCGGAATCTTGCCTGTCACGCTGGTACCTTACATAATGTTGAAGCCAAAACCCACCGAACCTGCAGTGACACAGGCTATAATGGAGCTCTTTCAAAAATCCTTCCAGGAGTTAATCGCCCACCTGATAGAATTCCTTTCAAGTCTGCTGCAAAGAAAATGGGCCCCTTCTGCTAAAGCGTGCGTTCCTGAAGCAAGAAAAATGCAAGGACCCTTATCCGCAGAGGAGCGTGCCCGAAGAATAGCGGCAGACCTCTGTATCTACTGTGGAAATTCCGGCCACTGGCTCCCCATTTGCCCAGTGCGGCCCCCCAAAAGATTTACTCCTAAGGAGTCGATGCCAAAATCAACTTTGGCAAAAAGGTATGCTCCAAAAAAGTCCTCGGTGCCTAAAACCACTCCGGTATCAAGGGCTGCTTTCCTATCAAAGACTGTTCAGGCACTCCTGCCCCATGTCCAATCTATGCCAACACCGGTGCCCTCACCAACACCGGTAACTGAGCCTTTTGGACCCCAGGTAAATGGATCTGAGGACGTTACTGAACCCATGGACGTCGAGCAAGTATATCCAGAGCCTACTGCGTTCATAGAGAATGATCCAGCTGAACCAATGGATATGATGTCTATCTGTGCCAAGACCGTGAACCCGTTGCCGGACTTCACTGCGGGTAGTGCCCAGTGCAGCCCTCAGGGTTCTCTGGCACTAGGTGTCTCTGCTGATCAGGACACTTGTGACCCAGCTCCCCCCACAGAAACCCCGGGGGTCGAGCGAGGAGACCTTGAGGTGCCCACTATCGAAACAGAAGTGCCGCTCACCACGGAAGCCGCGGTTCAGACTGATGAGATTGTCTTGAACCAGTCTACAGTATCTGCAGAGACTGCCCACACCATTGCCACCCTCCAACGACAGGTGAAGACCTTTGCTCAAGCGATGGAGGGATTTCGGCGCAACGGGGCCTCTCAGCAGAACAACATGGTGCCAACATCAGATCCCACAGAATGCAATACCGGTGAACCCACCATTGCCAGGTACAACGTACCCAACAAACCCAGTAGCGCCGCAACTGTGGTCCCTGCATGCAGCAACTCGGATGTTGATTGGGAAACCACGGACTCTGAGGCTGACAAGCAACCACAGACTGCACGGCATAGTCAAGGGCCACCTGGTCAACGTCGTACCCACCTGGATGCCTTATTGCCTGAGCCTTCCGTGAATCCGGCGACCTACCTTTATGCATCAATCACTTCCAAAAGTGTCCCTGGAATGTCAAAGGTGGACTCTCCAATTACCCATAGCAAAAAGACCATGTTTAAATCCGGTTTGACTTCTGCACCAGACCCCAGCACCAGCAAACCTACCAGCCTTATTCCGAGGTACAAACCATGGTTTGATTTCATACCCCCAGAGTCCAGCGATGAAGAGGTACCTATCCCGGAGGAAGCTGTGTGTATGACCACCCCGTACACCATTCAAGGAACAATTGTGAGGTGCCCTGAGCGCGACCTAACCCATAGGATGGGTATCACTGACCAGTTTCCTACAGCGGTCACAACAGTGGATTTTCCAGCTGGTGGTCAAGCCTGGGCCACTCAGAGCGTGGCCTTAAAGGGGAGGATCTGTCAGGACCCCTGTCTGGAGCCCCCCAGCACCCCCACGTAAAGCCCGCCGCAGACGTAAGAAAGACAAACTTAGTGCTGCGTTGTCCTGAATGCAGGGCAGCACTTCCACAAAACTGCGTTTCCTATGTCCCACCTTGCTCACAGCACTGCAGGCCTAACAGGTGCCTCTAATCCACACAGTGACTGTTTCCCTACTTAAGGGTGGAGCACCCAGAAGGCAATGCTTCAACATTATGGTTCCTGAGCCAGCAAGCGAAGCACACTGATCCAGAATCTATCCTGTGCTTACCCTCTGCATCAAGTCTCCCGAGCTATCCAAAGACTACATCCTAGACCCCTGCATCCTGGTGTAGCGCTCACTCCCGGAGGAGCCGCTGAATTTAACCTCGGGTCAGTCTCCCCGCACTAGGGAATAAATATACACCAGCACTGTTGTGGATTTTATAAGTTATATAGTTTACTGGTCTCGAATAAACTGGCATATATAAAGCAAACACGGTATATAGATATATATATTTACAGGAATTCGTAATGCGAGAAACGCGCAGCGGTAAAAAAGGACATTTTAACCCCTTCGTTGCCGGAGTGTAAGTCCCGTACAGGTTGTGTCCCAAGAAGGTGTGCGTGTATGTGTGTGTTGGTACCCGGGTACTAGATTCGACTGGCCAGTGAATGGATTCAGTGTATCTTCGACTAGTCACGTTGGGGCCCTGTAGATTTAAACAAACTGCAGCTTGCTTTGGTAACTTTACTGTGGCCTGGAAGGCCTCTCACCCATCCGCCAGACAATCTGCTCCGCTGCTTGACCAAGGACGTCTCTCCGCCCGATTTGGCTGGGACTCTGTGCCACCGGATCCGCTGTTCTTGCTTGTCCGTCTGTGCAACAAGATTTTTAGCTTACCGCCCCCATTAGATCATCGCGGTCTCCTAACTCGGGGTCCAATCTGCAGCTCTGCGTCTTTGCAAAGTTCTCAGCGGTGGATACTAGGTCTCTGGCAAGTCACTGAAACCGATCTCCAGCGTCCGCAAGGCAGCACCTGTTCTCCGGCCTGGTCGCAATCGTTCCCTGTCTTACGTGCGTCTTGCACTCTTCACCCCTCAGCGCGCTCTGCTCTCCTTTCCTCGAGGCTGCGGATGTCTGTCCGTTCTCCCCACCCACTTCCTGTCTCTGCCCCAAAGCATGCTGGAAAACGTAGTCCCAATGTGTCCAGTATAGTTAACATTGCGCTTATCTCCCCCTGGTGGCCAAAAATGGGTAATTACAGCAACAGAACTAAAACAGTGCTACACTGGTTTCCATTTGATCATCCGTCTCCTGATTCCTCAGCATTCAAGAAACCATTCAGCCCTTTTCCTGTCCTGTCTCGTATCCCCAGTAAGTCTCTTACGTGTGTCTGCCCTCCTGTGTCTCCTTGTATTGTTTCCTGAATCCCTTCGTGTCCCAACCAAGATTACCGATTTCCTTTGGTTCCTCATTTAAGTTCTGCCCCTCATCTTGCCTAACCTGGACTTATTATTTGAATCCAACAATAAACCCCTGTTTTCCCTAACCTGGTCTCCGTGTGTCACTGCATCCTGGGTTCGGAATCTTGCTTGCCACGCTGGTACCTTACAGTTACTGAACTTAGATCTTTCCTGGGGTTCTGCTCATATTACCGAAGATTCGTAGGAGGATTTGCCAAGATAGCTCAACCCTTGAATAAGCTCCTACAGAAGGAAGACGCAGAAGAGGGCTCCAAGGCCTCTGATCGAAGTTCGTCGGCTCTGGGGCCAAGGAAGGCTCGAGAATCCATCCAAGAAGAATGGACTAATCAGTGTGAAAGTGCTTTCATGAAGTTGAAAGAGAGTCTAACTCGAGCTCCCGTCCTGGCTTACGCTGATCCTCATAAGCCGTACGAATTGCATGTGGATGCCAGCAGAGAAGGTCTAGGGGGAGTCCTATACCAAGAATATGGTGGATTGTTGAGGCCTGTAGTGTATGTGAGTCGAAGCCTTACGCCTTCAGAGAAGAACTACCCTACCCACAAATTAGAGTTCCTAGCCTTGAAGTGGGCGGTAGTAAACAAACTGAAAGATTATCTGTATGGAGCTGAATTCGTGATCAAGACGGACAACAATCCTCTTACGTACGTCCTTACTACGGCGAAACTGGATGCAACGGGACATCGTGGTTGGCCGCTCTGTCAGGGTTTCGGTTCAGCCTTAAGTATCGCCCTGGAGTGAATAATCGAGATGCAGATGCTTTGTCAAGAAGACCCTACACTACAGAATGGACTCAGCTGACTCCAGATGGGGTGCAAGCCTTATGTCAAGGGGCAGAGCGTCGGGTCAAGGGAGTGGTTGAAGCAGAAGCTATAGGAGTTATGACTGCGGCTGTTCCAGAATTTTATTGTAATCCTACACAGCTGAGAGATGAAAGTCTGCCTACTTTTTCGAAGCAGGACCTGAGAGCCGATCAGGCTAGAGATCCTCTGATTGCGTTAACAGTGAAGGCCATAAGCACGGACCAAAGGGAAATTCTACTGACAAATTCCCCAGAAGGGGCCCGATTGGTATACAAAGAGTGGGAGCGCCTGAAGATGTTGGATGGGGTGGTCTACCGAAGGGGCCCCTCGAACAATGCTGAAGAGACACAACAGTTGTTCCTTCCCACCAAACACAGAGAGGGTGTGCTGAGATCATTACACGATGACCATGGGCATTTGGGTGCAGAGAGAACTTTTAAGCTAGTGCGAGACAGATTTTATTGGCCTTGTATGAGATCTGAAGTTGAAAGTTACTGCCAGTCATGTCTGAGGTGTATACAGAGAAAGACCCTACCAACTCAAACTGCTCCAATGAGCCACCTGCAAAGTCAAGGACCTATGGGTTTGGTGTGCTTTGATTTCCTGTGCTTAGAGCCGGATGCTAGTGGGCAGGGAAATATTCTAGTAGTGACCGATCATTTCACACGTTATGCCCAAAGCTTTCTCTACCAAAGACCAACGTGCTCCTACAGTAGCAAAGGTTTTGATGGAGAAGTTTTTCGTTCATTATGGCCTACCAAGGAGAATCCACTCGGATCAGGGCAGAGACTTTGAGAGCCGGCTTGTTGGACAATTGCTGGAGTTATTAGGAATTCAGAAGACTCGAACTACTCCATATCACCCTCAAGGTGACGCCCAACCAGAAAGATTTAATCGCACGCTGCTAAATATGTTGGGACTACTGTCAAACAGAGAGAAGCAAAATTGGAGCCGTCACATAGCTACGCTGGTGCATGCGTATAACAGTACGGCGAGTGACGCTACTGGATACTCACCTTACCGTCTCATGTTCGGAAGAGAAGCTCGACTGCCTGTTGACTTGGCATTTGGGTTATCTCTTGATCAGACGTCTGTAACCTCTCATAAAAATTATGTGGATAGACTTCGGAGAAATTTGGCTTCTGCGTTTGAACAGGCCCGTTTGACCTCAGGAAACAGAGAACAGAGGAATAAGCGAAACTGTGACTTGAGAGTTTGGATACAGGATCTACAACCCGGTGATAGGGTTTTGTTGAAGAACTTGGGTGTTTCTGCAAGGCATAAGTTGGCGGATAGATGGAGTTCTCAAGTCTACATTGTCTGCAAGCAACTGCCGGGTCTGTCAGTTTACCAAATCAGACCGGATGGAAAGGCTGGGCCTCTTAAAAACTGGCACTGAAATCATCTGTTGCCTTTGAGGGAAGCTGTAATGATACCAGTTGGAGATGAACTTTCTTTGCCGAACCCGCCTGTTCCACGCTCAACTCCCGTTACTCGGTCTCAGCAGACACGGGTTGTTGAAGAGAGTGAAGGGGATAGCGAGGAAGGAAGTTTTTGGGTGCGCTCGCCTGAGCCAGAAGAGGTCATTCCAGTTTCCGAGCGGTGGGAAAGTAACCTGAGACTCCTGAATTCCAATTGGAGGTTCCTGAGACTTCGGAAGTTCCTGTAGTTCCCGAAGATGTGTCTTTAGAGTATAGTTCTATGCCTTCACTGGAAGGCTCATATTCAGAAGAGGTGTCTGCTCCATTTGTGGACAAAAGAATTGAGCCCGAGAATGTGGCACCCCCACACGAAGAGGAGATGATTGAACCAGAGTCAAAACGTTCTATCCGACCCCCTCAGAAACTCCCCTACGATTCACCGGGACATAGCACTGGTTGCCTGAAGTGTCTGCTATGCTAGCGGAGGTAGTCAGGAGTATGAGTCAACTTGAGGATGTATATCTGACACATTATATGTTTGCTGCTGAGCCTGAATATATTGCTTAATGTAAATGCTGAAATGTCATGTAACTGTTGCACTTCCTTGGAGAGACCCAAGAGTTCAAGGGGGGGGGGGAGTGTAGCGCTGTTTAAGATTTTGTTTGCTGCATTTACTTGTTGTGGCCGCCAGAGGGAGACAGGAGCAATGTGGACTATACTGGACACAAACGGAACTACAAATTACATCGTGCTTTGCGGGGAAGACAGGAAGTGGGTGGGAGAGCGAGGAGAGACAACCGCAGCCTCTGCGGAGGAGAGCCAGTGTGAGCCGAGCGACGAAAGGTGAAAGACGCAAGTGAGACTGCCAGGGATCGTAACCAGGCCGGAGAGCAGGCACTGCCTCGCGAGTGCTGGGGATCGGGATAGTAACTTGGCAGAGACTTGCCTACACACCGCTGAGAGGTTTACACAGAAACATAGTTCTGGTTGGACCCAGAGTAAGGAGACCGCAATGATCCATTGGGAGTGCAGGCGGTAGGCCGTAGTTTCTCAGTGCAGAGATCGGACAAGCAAGAGAAGCGGATCCGGTGGCACAGAGTCCCACTGCAATCCAAGCAGAGAGACATCCTTGATCGCGCAGCGGAACAGATTGTCTAACGGATGGGTGAGAGGCCTTCCAGGCCACAGTTCCAAGTGTAATGAAACACACTGCATTATCGTTTAAACCTACAGGGCCCCAATGTGACTAGTCGAAGATTTGCTCATTCAATTCACTGGCCAGTTGAATACAGTACCCGGGTACCAGAGATCGTACACATACACCTTTTTGACACATTACTTTCACGGGACTTACGCTACAGAACTGAAGGGGTTAAACCTTTTTCTCCTTTTTGCCGCCGCGTGTTTCCCACATTACGAAATCCTGTTGTTCATATACCGTGTCTGCATTATATATACCGCTTTATTGAGATCAGTAAAGTATATAATCTATAAAATCCACAACAGTGCTGGTGTATATTTATTCCCTAGTGCAGTGAGACTAACCCAAGGTTAATTCAGCGGCTCCTCCGGGAGTGAGCGCTACATATAGTATAAATTATTTATCAACCACCTACTTATTCAATCTAAAGATAGGGAGGGATATAGAATAGAAACTCACAGATTTGTACCACGGATAATGTGAAGAATACAAAGGTAACCAGATAGCGCAAGAAGTATATTATGCATATACACATATAGTCTGCAATATTACTCGATATTACTCATCCACATTGCGGGAATAGAGGTTGAGAAAGTCCACTGTCCAGACGCAAATACCAGCACAAGCAGGATAGGACAAGGCGATGAGTAAAGTCAGGAGGGTAGTAGTAGATTTCCAAGGTGAAACTTCTGGAGAGCTCAATGTTCTCCTGTTCCTGTTCTCCTCCCTCTCTTAGGGCTTAGAAGTTCACTCAAAGAGAAAAGATACAGGCGCTCACATAGCGCAATAACTCCTTACAATAGGAGAATGTGCAGAAAAGGTACAGCCAAATGTGTACTCACCAAGGTAGGAGCCTGTCAGGTCATTAGGCTCATTTCACACTCATAAGGGTTTTCTTTAAAAGGCAAAAATACCAACAAAAAAAAAAGCCCCTCTGTACGTTGATTCAGGATCTGGTGGCTCTAATTCATAAGGCCCATCCAACATAGTGCAAAAAAATTTACAGGGTTATTCAAAGAGATCCGATTGGCTGGAGAAAGGTAACCTTTCTTGGCCATTCGGCTATCCAGAGAGCAGGCAATAAGCCAAATCCTGGCGAATTGCCTGCACATTTGGTGTCTGTTCGGTGCCTGTTCGAGGGCAGTGAAATCCCCATAAAAAAGCACTGCTTCGGCTATTCAGAGAGCACAAACCAGCAGTGAAAGGTTCCCAAATTGCCCTGTCATTCGGTGGTTTCATTCGACAGGTTTATTCAGGAGAATCTCATAGGCTTCAATGTTAATAATATTCCCGTTTTAATTCAATATCTAATAAACCGTTCATTATAAAATTTTTGCAGTAAAGAGTCTCTTTAGTTATAGAATTCTTGAGATATTTTAAGCATTTTTCGGGATTTTTATATTTTTAAAAAAAAACATATTTTTTTAAGTTTACTTATTTTTTCTGTAACAGCCGTTTTTTATTATCATTCATTGGACCTCATATGTAAATTTCAGACATTTTCGCTCAGTAGTTTCTTTGCAAACAGCGTTTCACTTTTCAAACATTCAAGCAAACTGTTTAATTTATTCACTTCACTCGTCTGCGTTGTCGGCTTTTTCCGGCGGCTGCGCTGTGTGTGATCAGCTCCTGCTCGGGTTTTTTCAGCATCTTCGGCAGGTTAATCCAGATTGCTTTGCGGGTTTCGGCGTGCTTTCGCCGGGTATTTGCGGTGACTTTTCGTCAGGTTTGCGGCAGTTTTTCCCTGCCCTTCGACGGCCCTGTGGTGCTTGCTAAATACACCGCAGGGTCGCCGAAATGGGATTGCCCCGAATTGAAGAGAACGAAAAGTCACCGAACATGCGGCGACTTTTCGATTCTCTTTGAATAACCCTGTTAATGAATAAAAAGTATTTTTTTAAAACATATTAAGGAATGTAAAACAACATAAAAAAGTTACTGAGACGCGTTTCGGCCGTAGGCCTTCATCAGTCAGTGCATGACACCGTAATCTATACCAGCAAACCAAATCTCCCACAGCTGGAGGCCGTGTTGCAAGAACAATTCACATAGGTAGAAAAGTGGATCAAACACAAAACTTTTTTTAAATACTGACAAAACTGTAACGATTGTAAGGAGCTGGTTCCGGGGTGGTAGACTTGAGCCCAATGATCTTTGCTGAGAGATTGTTGATGTATAAACAAAAGAGGGTTTATTTAGGAATTCATAGAACATAAAATCAATAGATGAATATAGAAGGGAAGGGAACACACTGAATAAACAATAATAACTTTAACTGAAGGCAAGATAAGACAATACTAAACTATACTACACTAAACTACGACAAAAGAGAAATATATGGAGGCAGAGTGTCTTTGCAGGCAGAGGTTCCTGGGTCTGTAATGGGTCTTGGCAATGCAGAGCAACGGGCTCTGGGGTTTCTGCAGGATATAGGGTAACGGATTCTGCGGGATGCAGGGCAGGCAGGTTCTGAGACTTCTGTGGAATACAAGGCAGCGGATTCTGCGGGATGCAGGGCAGGCAGATTCTGAGACTTCTGTGGAATACAAGGCAGTGGATTCTGCGGGATGCAGGGCAGGCAGATTCTGAGACTTCTGTGGAATACAAGGCAGCGGATTCTGCGGGATGCAGGGCAGGCAGATTCTGAGACTTCTGTGGAATACAAGACAGCGGATTCTGCGGGATGCAGGGCAAGTAGGTTCTGAGACTTCTGTGGAATACAAGACAGCGGATTCTGCGGGATGCAGGGCAAGTAGGTTCTGAGACTTCTGTGGAATACAAGGCAGCGGATTCTGCGGGATGCAGGGCAGGCAGATTCTGAGACTTCTGTGGAATACAAGACAGCGGATTCTGCGGGATGCAGGGCAAGTAGGTTCTGAGACTTCTGTGGAATACAAGACAGCGGATTCTGCGGGATGCAGGGCAAGTAGGTTCTGAGACTTCTGTGGAATACAAGGCAGCGGATTCTGCGGGATGCAGGGCAGGCAGATTCTGAGACTTCTGTGGAATACAAGACAGCGGATTCTGCGGGATGCAGGGCAAGTAGGTTCTGAGACTTCTGTGGAATACAAGACAGCGGATTCTGCGGGATGCAGGGCAAGTAGGTTCTGAGACTTCTGTGGAATACAAGGCAGCGGATTCTGCGGGATGCAGGGCAGGCAGATTCTGAGACTTCTGTGGAATACAAGGCAGCGGATTCTGCGGGATGCAGGGCAGGCAGGTTCTGAGACTTCTGTGGAATACAAGGCAGCGGATTCTGCGGGATGCAGGGCAGGCAGATTCTGAGACTTCTGTGGAATACAAGGCAGCGGATTCTGCAGGATGCAGGGCAGGCAGGTTCTGAGACTTCTGTAGGATACAGGCACAGAGGAAGGGAATGCTGGTGGAAACAGAACAGTTAGGGTCTAGATGGATAGAGTAACAAGAGGCAGCTCCCTGTCAGCTTGGCATGCACCAAGACAATGCAGAAGCATTGTGTCTTGGGAGTGGTTCCTTTTTGTAGAGAGGGGAATCAGGATGTCTTAGTCAGCACCTGGTTGCTGCATCAGCCTGGTTGTAGAGGAATTACCAGTCTCCTTACAGGAAACTGGCTTGCTTTTAGGTTTCCTGCGGCGCTGGCATCCAGGTTCCTGACAAAGATGCTCTTTGGACCAAAACCTAAACTACATAAATTGCAAAATCCCCATCTATGTGTTGGGACAAAATCAAATGGCACGCTGACCACAGTCACTGCTGCCAAATATCTAGGTATGTGGTTAGACCCAAATCTATCCTTTGGCCCTCACATTGAAAAACTCTCATCTAAACTTTACCCCAAACTAGGTGCCCTGTACAGAAACAAATCCTCCCTGAGCCCCGCGGTAAGAAAGCAGATAATCAATAGCTGGCATAAGCATTTGTTGCACTAAGGAGATGTAGTGTATGCAGCCGCCCCACAAACACACCTTCAGAAACTAACTACATTGTATAACTCATTCTGCCGCTTTGCGCTCCAATGTAACTACATGACCCACCATTGTGACATGTTAAGAGAGCTAAATTGGCCATCGCTGGAGTCTAAACGCACCCTTCTGCACCCTAAACGCACCCTTCCCCCAGCAGCTCCCTCATCCTATAACCTCCGATCCAGGACCAGCACCTTACTTGCAATACCACAATACAAAAAGAAAGTGGCTCGATCCTCATTTTCCTACAGAGCACCACAGTTATGGAATAACCTCCAACACGCCATCAAATCTTCCCCCAGTCTTAAGTCACTAGAGTTACCTATTAACATACCTCAATACGGAATGCACTTGTAAACATGTAACATTAGTGACTATATTTCCTACATATTTATTTTATGTTAATCTGCATATTTGTGGTTTTTTTTTAAATATCTTGCACTGTATTACTTTGAAGTGTTACAGTTGCTACAGAAATACAATGTTCTTGAACCCAGGACATACTTGAAAACGAGAGAAATCTCAATGTATCCTTCCTGGTAAAATACTTTATAAATAAATAAATAAAAAGGAATGCAGCACTGCACATAGCCTATTGGCTCCATACAACCCATTGGTCATTTGCTTTTGGCGTGGTTTTAAAACGCCGGCACCATTTTGGACACTTTTCTCAGGACATTTCTAAAGGTAACACTACAATCCCTAAGAGGCCTTTGTGACTGATGAAGTTGCAAGCGATAGGCAACGAAACGCGTATCACATAATTAATACCTCAGCACTTAATTTGTAGCTTTGGAAGCTTCTCTGCGGACCATGGCTTTTGCTGTTGGATGGGACGAAGACAATGTCAGGAAAGACCTACTAGAAGAGCTGAACTTTATTTGGGGTTAATCAGAGGCTCTTTAACTGATGGCAGGTGTATACTGACTCCTATTTAACATGATTTTCAATGTGATTGCTTAATTCTGAACACCGCTATATTCCCAGGTAAGAGAGGGGATGCACACTTATGTAACCATATTATTTTAGTTTTTTATTTTCCCTCCATGGTGGCATAACTACAACAGTCGCACTTGTGACCAGGCCCCGGCATTCCACCACTGTTGTGGGGGGGGGGGGGTCAAAGCAGTGGTGGAACCACCGGTAACCTTTTAAGGACCAAGGGTCTTTAAAGTCAATGCATTTATGACTGAACAGTTCTGTCATTGGTCCTTAAGGGTTAATTAGGCAGCAGAGGCCTTGTTATTTTTCCTCTGGCTATGGATCATGAGTCTGACACTTCCTGGTGTCTCATTGCAGGTCTGGTGGTCGCTTGCTTGTGATCGCTCAAGTGTGATGTGTCCCTATCTCTCTCTTGAAACAAAGTAGATCTTCTGCACACTGTTTTCATAAAATAATCACAAAAAAGTGCTCATCTGCAAGAAGGACTCACCAAGGTCCTATAAATGTGTAACTAAACCCAGGGGTGTACCTAGAACATTTGGCACCTGGGGCGGATCCTATATTTGGCACCCCCCCAACTTAAAAAACGTAAAGCAAGCACCCGCACTTTCTTTTTAAGTTTTGGAAAATATTTATTGCACAAATTGTATGTCAACTCACAGTAATGTGCGGTGTGTATGAGCGTATCACAGAGCTGCACAGCAATACAACTCAGTAATGTGCAGTGTGAATGAGCCTAACTTTTGTGGTAAAATTAGTAAGTATGAACGTACACAGTATCCACAGCAATACAACTCTCATAGTAAAGGCAGTGTATAAGCGCACACAGGATCCACAGCATTAAAACTCTCATCCTAAAGGCAGTAAATATGAGTGCACACAGGATCCACAGCAATAAAACTCTTATAGTAAAGGCAGTGTATGAGCGCACACAGGATCCACAGCGTTTCATACTTAGAAAGCCACTTTTAAATGTGCAAACTAACCCCTGGCAATCCTCTCCCTCGCAGTGTACAGAGCACCAAACAGCACAATGATCTCACATGAATGCAGCAGTGGCGCTGAGAGTCTGTGGCTAGTGGCCCAGGGGCAATCAACACCCCCCCCCCGGTTTATTGGGGATTATTGCAGTAATAATTAGGGGCATTAGGGTACATGGAGAGGTTATAGAGGGATGGGAACTAGTAAATCCCAATAGGGAAGGCAGACATTTCTGGGCACATAGAGTGACGCTGGTGTCATGAGGAAGCCTCCCTCCAGCTGGGAGCACAGACTAAACCACAATAAATCAAGAGGGCACAACCAAGAAATAAAATATCCAAAAAGTATAATAAAAATATCTTTTAACCCTTTCGCTGCTGAGGCATTTCCCGCCTGTGTGCGGATGTCATTTTTACCGGTTTCGCTCATCATGTTTAACCGCGTTTTGAAGCCTTATTTTATTATATGACCCAGACATATTATATATTGTTCTTTCCGGTAGACTCAGCAGATTCATAATATGTCATTATTATATGTATACGTTATGTCCTGTCTGTATATTATAACAAAATATTGTCAAAATTTTCAAAAATTTACAATGTGTAAAATGTTTTTTTTCACATTTTAACATGCGAACGTTTGCGGTTATATTTTCTATGGGGTGCGCTTGTTAAAAAAATTAGAAATGGGGTCTCGTTACATTTTTTTTTGGGGAAAATTTCGCTATTTTTAACAAACGCACCCCATACAAAAATCGTTAGTACAGCATCATTGTTCACATTATAAATTAAATGGGAACAATATTGCTGCATTAACAAAACAAATAAAAACCTTTTTTTTTTATTTATTTATTTATTTATTAAAAAAAAAATCATGGTCATGTTTGATATCGTTGGAAAGGCCATGCTCTGGCAGATCCAACGATATCGAACATTAACCCCTAGCTGCCATTGATAGCTGCCATTGATGACGCCAGTCCTCAGGGAGAGTTCCCGGAGGCTTGGCCGACATCCAAGATGTCGGCCAGCTCCGGGAAAGGATCACGAACCGGCGCTTTTCGGCGCCGATTCGTGATCCGGCCCCCATGGGGTTAATGCCAGGTACCGTTTGGAAGGGCAGGCTTTGCCCTTCTAAATGGTGCCTGGCATTAAGCTCAGGCCCCCGGCGATCGGGAGGGAGAGAGGTCTGAAGTACCTTCCCTCCTCCCTTTCAGGCGCCTCCTCCGCACACGCGGGGGGGGGGCCTGAAATAGATGTCATCGCGCCGCCGCGATGACATCTATTGTGCCCGCGGTGGTCCCAGAGTGACGGACTGACATCCAAGATGTCAGCCCGCACCGGGGGGCACAGCGATCAGCCGGAATCCGGCCGATCGCTGGCTGCTTTGAGAGGACGCGCTCAGCGCGTCTTCCGCAGCCAACCCTTCCTGTGGCAGGACGCGCTCAGCACGTCCTCCGCAGCGAAGTGGTTAATAAATAGAAAAAATATATAATGTCAGTAACAAGAGTAAAGTATCACAAATGTTACATATAGTTACAGGTCACAATATGCAGCATATAGTAAGGTGGCCCCACAGGCTCAGCAAAAATAAACACAAGAAAAACCCAATAGCTGAACCATATGAAAAGTGCAATATTAGGGAAAGCACAATGTGAAAAGCAGCCAAAACATAAAGTGGGTCAGTACAAACTCCTGAAAGCCAAGACAAGGCAACCCAACGTTTTGGCGATCTATCGCCTAGTATCCCTATTATATATGCATTAGCTATGGAATTTAATGCTATGGTAATATTAATATAATAGGGATACTAGACAATAGGATATAGTATTATTAGGTTTGGAAACCAGCAATTTTTGGATAGTGCAGGAGACATGTATACAGGTATTTTTGCAAAATGTTTTAACCCTTTAAGGACCGCGGACGTACCATGTACGTCACGGCCACGGGTCTCTTTTAGAGCCACTGACGTACATGGTACGTCCTGCGGTCTTTTGACCGCTGGAAGCGATCGGATCGCTTCCAGCAGCTCAAACGCCATTGCAGGCTGCCTGGGAGTCCAGGCATCTGTGCAATGGCGGACAGAAGTGCCGGGGCCCCTTGTGATCGTTCCCCGGGAGCGATCAACATCCGGTTTCTCCGGAAAGGTGCCCCGCACTTCCAGAGAGCGCTGGAAGCGACCAGATCGCTTCCAGCAGCTCCAGCGCCATTGCACGCTGCCTGGGAGTCCAGGCATCCGTGCAATGGCGGTTAGAAGTGCCGGGGTCCTTTGTGATCGCTCCCCGGGAGCGATCAACATCCGGTTTCACCGGAAAGGTGCTCCGCACTTCTAGCACTTCTCGCTTCCAGCTGCTCTGAGTATATTGCAGGGATGCCTCGACATCGAGGCATCCTTGCAATATGGTTACGTGCCGCCGGTCCGTCTGTGATCGTCCCCCCGAGCGATCACTTCCGGTAGCGGTGTACTCAGTACAAAAACGATCACATAAGTGATCAGGTGCTCTGCTGGGTGCCTCGAGGGATCAAGGCATCCAGCAGACTGAAAGTGTAAAAAAAAAAGTTAAATAAATAACTAAAATAAAATAAAAGTGACAGCCAAGATGGCGCTGCCCTTCTAAGGGCAGGGTCACCTTGGGGCTGTGTGGGATGTTCCTAGCCTGCCTCATCAGAGAGGCAGGCTAGCAACATCCAATCAGAAGTTAGAAAAAATCTAAATAAAATTTCTAATTTGTCAGGTCAGGTCAATATTTTGTAAATATTGGCTCTGACCTCTGTGATTCTCCCTCCCTCTCCTCACTTGTGTCTTGGTGAGCGAGAGAGAGAGATCACATTTGACAGGTTAGAGATTTTAGGTAGATTTAGTGAGATTAGAAAAATTGAGGCAGGTTTAGAGGGATTTAGAGAGATTTAGGTATTTATTTTTATTTTCTTGTGAAACCCAACGGTTCTTCTAAGAACCCACAATCCGCTTATATATATAATAATTATAAAATTTTATAATCTATTATATATAATGTCTGAGAGGGTGTACAGCGCTGAAGAGGCATATACCATCCTGGCGTCAGAATCTGAGGCATCTGCGTCGGACTCCGACCCAGATTGTGACCCTGCTAGGTGCTCAGATATATCACTAGATACATCATCTACGCTGGCTGATGTATCTCCTAGTGATGTTTCTGATGCAGATCCTAGACCACCACCTGCCAGCAGGAGACGCACAGCTCCAGCTGAGGAGTGGGTAGTGCCTCATCGCCAGATATCCCTCCTTTCACGGGAAATCCTGGCATCAATATTGATGTTGCAGGATTTACCGCCACACAGTTTTTGCAGGTGTTTCTGGGGGATGATTTGTTGGGCAACATTGTTGCTCAATCAAATCTGTATGCCCATCAGCATTGTGCTGCGAAGCCAGACTCCTACTTGGCAAGGCAGCAATGGACCCCACTAGATGTGCCAGAATTTCTGAAATTCTTGGCACTTACTATGCTGATGGGCATCATAAAGAAGCCCTCAATTCGCTCCTACTGGAGCAGTAGCCCCATCTGCTCTACCCCCATTTACCCCCAATCAATGTCACGTAGAAGGTATGAAAACATTTTGCGTTTCATGCACTTCAGTAACAGCCTGTGCCCTCCTAGAGAGCATCCCCAGTTTGACAGGCTGTATAAAATCTGTCCCCTGATTACCCACTTCGCCGCCAGGTTTGCAGAGGCTTATACACCTGGAAGGAATATCTGCGTGGATGAATCCCTATTTAAATACAAGGGTAGGCTGGGATTCAAGCAGTATATTCCTTCCAAACGCTCCAGGTATGGAGTGAAGGTGTATAAGCTCTGTGACAGCGAGAGTGGGTATACTCAGGCCTTCCGGGTGTACGAAGGAAAGGATATAAGAATTATACCCTTATTTTCTTCTTACAACTTTTTCCCATGTAAGTTACCTTCTTAAACCAAGTAAACACCCCTCGCCCCTTTCCCTTCCCCATAAATGAAAACACAACAAAGTATTGGCATTTTGAAAATGTCACGTCTTTTATTAATTAAGGTGAAATTCTTTGCCTCTAAGGCAGAATTATTGTTATCGATCCTCGTATGCCAAATACGTTACACCAGATAACACTGGCAACTGCAATGCACCACAAGCATTGACCAGAAATAGCAGCCCCACGTGGCTAAGCAGGATGACCATGCGTCTGCTCAGGGTATCTTTTATGGCAGATAGCAGGCCGAGAGGATCTGCAAACCAGGAAGGCACCTGAGCTTGGTTGAACCAAACCACCACTCACCTCATACCCTGCAGACCCTACCCCCACTATCGCCTCTCCACGTGCCAGGCTGCCTATTTCACCGCCACCAAAAAAACGAGGACCCTCTTTTTTCTGCCACCAATAAAAGACCGTGACCAGACCGTGACCTCTTACCCCACAAAAGGCTCCTTATCGCGCCTTCAATGAAGAGTGTGTACCCAGCCTTATCAATCCTTCAATGAACTCCTCACTACTTGCTCCTATTTCTGGGTGCTCCAAAACCATGGCCAGATAACATCGGCAAATAGCACGGCCAGATAAATACCGGCAAATGCAATGCACCACACATATTGCCCAGAAATAGCGGCCCTACGTGGCTAAGTAGCGTGACCACGCGTCTACTCAGGGTCTCTTTATATAGCAAATAGCAGGCAGAGAGGATCTGCAAACCAGGAGGGCACCTGAGCTTGGCCGAACCAAACCACCACTCAGCCCCGTACCCTACAGACCCTCCCCCTACTAATTGCCTCCCCACGTGCCAGGCCGCTATTTCACCACTCACAATACCTATCTCTACTCTAGCTGTCCCCTAAATGTAGTACCATAATATCTGGCTTACCCCACTTTCTCCTGGATGTCTTCGCTATTCCCAATAACTGCCCCCACCCCCTACCTTGCTTCCCTATCCATCTAATCCCTACTTCAATTACGCTGCACCCCGGGGTCGCTCCTCTCTTGGTGCCAGCAGCATGACTCTCCGTCAAGTGCACATAGGAGTGTCCCAGGATCCGCACTCTCATTGCGTGTCCTGTAAATAACCAAAATGTAAACTATTAACTGTAATGCACACACACACCAGTGTACCCGAACTGAAAAGAAACCAAAAGAAAAAAGGGAACAAATTCTTATTATTAAAACAAAACAATTGTTCCCCATAAGTTTTCCCTTCATTTCTTTAATGGCCTTACATATCTCCTATATACTTCCCATTTCCATCTCCCCATCTTTTTAATTCGGTCCTTTGGGTAACCCAATTCTGCCTCAGTACTAGCAGCTCCTATCCTGAAATAATGGGGGCAAATGCAACTCCCCTTTCAACCAAGCCCCTCCGTGGCCTGCTGCGGAACCATTTTGAATTGATACCCGGACAAGTTAGTACCACCCTTGTGCCCCCAGAACATGCGACCGTTTGAAGGCGCCGCCTCCAAGTATCCCCTCATACATACCACTGGGCATACTTCCCCACCATGGGCCTTAGCAGCAACACAACTCAAACTGCGCATCAATACCACTACATCCGTCACTCTCACATCCTCCTTTCTTAATTGAGAAGAATTTTCACCTAGAGCAATTAGTTCCTCAATCCTTAGGGCAGCTGAAAAACTAAAACAAATGCTGCCCTAAAAAGATTGTTATCAGCTCCATCTTATCTCCTACTTGTACTCCGCTGTACCCCACGCTCTCAAGATCTTCCTCACCACGAACTGTTTAGCCCAGTCCTCCTCTTCCTTTAACCGAGGAAAGTATGAAATACCACTAAATAGTTACCAAGCTGTCCTTTATTTATTGACTTACAGCCGAACTTCAGTAGCTATTTTGAAAACAACATTCTGCCCTACCTTCTCTGTCCCTTTAAAACTCGATCCAACCCTTTCACTGCTTGCTCTACGATGCCCATGTCCTCTGCAACAACAATCTCCTCACCAAATCATTGATGACCTCTAACTGCTCCCCATCTGGCAAAGAAACGGAGGGCATTCTTCACCCTGCAAATTTCCCCCCCCAGGTGCCAAATGTCGGAATACATCCCACTTGAATCTGGACAATGTATCCGCCACCACCTTCCTTACCCCCGGTATGTGATTTGCCGTGAAATTAATATTGCTTTTCAAACATATCAACACTAAATACCTGACATAGGCTACAACCTGCGGTGATGATGCAGACATGTTATTCAGCACTTTCACCACACCTTGAATATCAGACCCAAAAAGGGGGGGGGTTAAATACAAGGGAAGGGTGGGATTCAAGCAGTATATTCCTTCCAAACGCTCCAGGTATGGAGTGAAGGTGTATAAGCTCTGTGACAGCGAGAGTGGGTATACTCAGGCCTTCCGGGTGTACGAGGGAAAGGATAGTAGCCATGACCCTCCAGGTTGCCCAGAACACATGGGAACCAGTGGCAGGATTGTGTGGGACCTACTTTTTCCCCTGATGAACAAAGGGTACCACTTGTATGTTGATAATTTTTATACAAGTGTCCCTTTGTTCAAGCTGCTGTATTGTTTTGATACAGTAGCATGCGGTACTGTTCGCAAGAACCGCGTAGTTTTCCCAGCACAGCTTGTCCGCACCCGGTTAAAAAGGGGGGAGACCTCAGCTCTGCGCCAAGAGGAGCCGTTGGCGTCAAGTACAGAGACAAGGAGGATGTATACCTTCTATCCACCATCCACTCTGAGAGGTCTGTGGAGGTCTCTGTACGTGGCAGAGCTGAGCGCATCAGGAAGCCAGTGTGCATCAAAGCCTATAATCGGCATATGGGTGGGGTTGAACTGGCAGGTCAGATGCTCCAGCCCTACCAGATTATGCGGAAGTCAAGGGCCTGGTACAAAAAGGTTGCAATTTACCTGATGCAAATTGCAACCCACAATGCCTTTTTGCTCTGCAAAAAGGCAAACCCCAGAGTGAAACTGTCCTTTTTACAGTTTCAGCTCCAGGTCATTTCGGGGCTTTTGTACCAGGATGCACCTGCTCCCCGGGCGGTGATGGGGGACAGAGTTGGGGCTACACATTTTATTTTTAAAATTCCCCCTGAGGGCAAACAGAAACCCCAAAAAAGATGCAGGGTGTGTTTCAAGAGGGGGCAGAGGAGATACACAATCTTTTACTGCCCAGAATGCCCTGGACAACCCGGTCTGTGTCTTGGGGACTGTTTCAAGGTATATCACACTGTGCGTGATCTGTGATTTTTTTTTTCCTTTCTATTTTTTCTTACAGTCTAGTTAGTTCAGTTTAGTTTTTTTTTTTTCCTCTACTGCACCAGACTTATACATTTTATTCCTACATTTTTATGTTCTACAATTGGTGCTGTATTTTGCCAAAATCTTGGCACACCTATGCATGGGGGGCATGGGTGTACTCAGGAGACCTTGCAGAAAACAACCTGGAGAGTTTTCATGCAGTAACAAACAACAGTATCTCCTAAATCACAGTCCAAATCTAACGTGGGCGTAAAAATCTGAAAATCGACAAATTACCGCCACACACCTTCTCAAATGTTTTGGGCTAAAACCGTTGCATCCATGGCATCAAAGCACTCCATATGCAATACCTTGGGGTGTCAACATTTCAAATATAAACTCTTTTCTGGCAATAATTCAAACTGGGGTATGCGGTAGACCCAAAACCAAAGATAGGCCTATCTGAAGAAATAATCTCAATTTCAACTCCAATGACAAAGTCATAAAAATTGTATTTGAACCGTCCCAAAATCCTGGCAAACCTATGCATGGGGGCATGGGTGTACTCAGAAGACCTTGCACAAAACAACCTGGAGAGTTTTCATGCAGTAAGCGACAACAGTGTCTCCTAAATCACAGTCCAAAGCTAATGTGGGTGTAAAAATGAAAAATGACCACCACACAGTATCCAATTTGTTTGGGGCAAATGGTTGCATCCATGGCATAAAAACACTCCATTTACAATACTTTGGGGTGTTAGCTTACCAAATATATGCACGTTCATGGCAATAAAAAAAATTGGGGTATGTAAAAAGGCCCCTAAAAAGAAGATAAGCAGAGAAGATATGTCAAATTAGAAAAATGACAAGCACATGTCAGAAGATTGGCGTAGCACCCCAAAAACAACCCAACAAATCTATATATGGGTGGTATCACTTTACTCAGAAGTGTTGCTGAACATATTTTGGGGTGTTTTTTGGCAGTAACCCATAACTGGATTTGACAATTCATGCCTAAAGTACAACGTGTGTGAACAAATAACACAAAAAGTGACTACCTGAAAGTTTGACAAAGAGCTAGTGCATGGAAAGTGTTAAAATACAACTCTTTGAAGTACCCTAGGGTGTGCCCTTTCTAAAAATATATGGTTTGATGGGGTAAATTACTTTGGTCGGCTTCAAAAATGTCCCAAATAGGACATGGGTGCATGATGACGAAATGTGAAAATTCCAAGTTGGAAAACTGAAATGCGCACCCCCCAAATAAAGCCTATTAGCCCCCAAATGACCCGACATACCTATACATGGGTGGTATCAATTTACTCAGAAGATGTTGCTGAACATATTTTGGGGTGCTTTTTGGCAGTAAACCTTAAAGTTCACAGTACATGTATTCTTAAATTGCATTAAAAAATGTTTTTTTCTCAAACTTTGGCATAGATTTGTGGTAAAATGGTTTGCATGGAAAGAGTCAAAATACCCCAAGTTTAATACCTTGATTTGTGTACTTTAAAAAAATATGTATATGTGGAGGGTTATTCAGGAATTAGTGACAGATATCAGTGTTACAATGTCATTATCACTAGTTTTGAAAATAAACCCTTTGGAAATGGCAAAGTGCTACTTTCACTTATTGTTGCATAAGATAAGGAAAAAAGCGAGGAATATGTAAACATTGGGTATTGCTAAACTCAGGACTAAATTTAGAAACTACTAAGGAATTTAAAAAATTTGACGGTTTTTGATACATAAGAAATTTTGGGGGTCAAAGTTCGAAAAAGTGGTGTTTTTTCAATTTTTGTGTCATATTTCACAATGTTTTTTCTAGTAAATTATATGAAATGATGAAAAAAATGGTATCTTTATAAAGTCCATTTAATGACGAGAAAAACTGTGTTAAATATGTGTGGGTTGCATAAACGAGTAAGAGGAAAATTTGTCGTAAACACAAACAGCACAGAAACGTAAAAACAGCAGCGGTCACTAAAGGATGGATTTGTGTAAAACCGCCTGGTCACTAAGGGGTTAAGTAAAAATGCAAAACTCTCTCGCTGGGGGGCCCCTTCATGGATTCTTGCACCGGGACCCTGAGGTTTCTAGTTACGCCTCTTCCTCCACCTAAAAGATTTCAGGTTGTTTTTCATTGAATTGTACAGTTTATTGGTCACATTAAAGGTGGAAGAAGTTCTGAAATGATTTATCTTTGTTCATTTTTTTACATCACAGAAACCTGACATTTTAACAAGAGTGTGTAGACTTTTAATATCCACTGTATGAGTATACTGGGAAAGAGCGGATCCTGAGCTCTATATATGAGTATACGGGGGAATTACCGGACTCTGAGCTCTCTATATATAGGAGTATACTGGGGAATTAGCGGATCCTGAGCTATATATTGTCAGGGATTATTATCTCTGCACGTGACTACAACATGTCGAGATTTATATTCAATAAGAAACTTATACGACACACAAATATCAATCGTTTATATTTCCTAGAAATTCTCCTAAATTCTTTTAATTGTCTGTGTTTTGCTTTGAAGAATACAATAATCAATAATCGGATAAAAATATTATTTAAATATAAATAATATATATTTATAAATAAAAATATTTATGTATACAAAAAGGTTTCAAATCTCATATCATAAACAAAAATTTATAAACCACAAAATCCATCAGCACATAGAAACTAGCTTCACAATATATGTATCACCTGTTAGTAACTGCATATATGATTAATATCATTTATCTTATCAGTTAGTAATTATACACAAATGGTTAATAAACATTTCTGCTTAATGAAAACAATTAACATGTATTTCCCAGCAAACCAATGTTTAACAAGCTAGATCTTGTAGAGATATATATCTCTCTATGCTACTTGGATCAACAAAAGATGAGCTATCACTTATTCTATTTTTAGAATGATAAGTAATAAAAACTTATTTAGTGAATCCTCCCCTAATATCGAGAATTAAGCTTCTAATCTTCTGCTTTTTATATTGTAGTTATATAATTCCTTGCTTATTAATTTCAATCACAGTAATTTCCAAATTCAATATACTGATATATATATATATCAATCTTTGCAACAGTATCTTTAGGATAAATCCTTATATTCGATTCTTCTTCATATCTCTATCTGCAGATATAGAAATATTTTGAAGACTCTAGATTTAACAGTATCTGAGAAATCTCAGTCTATCTGTTGCAAGAAATACTCCAAATATATATAGTTACATTAATCTTAATAAAAATAGCTTTCATACACTACCTCTCCAATCAGGATTCAATGAATTATAGCCCTTGAATATTCTTTATCTAATATTGTTTTTGGAATATGTGATAATTATCAATATCAGGTAATCAATGCATGTGAGTTAGAGATTTGGTGTGAGTTAGAGATTTGGTGTGAAATCTTGAGTGCATTGTGTCCTGGGATGGTCTGCTTGCGTGAATGCCCTGTCGTGTAAGTCTCTGAATGCATTATGTCCTGAAATGATCTGACTACATTGTCGTGTCCTGGAAGTCTGAATGAATGCAACGAACAGTGCGGCTCCAATTATAGTCAATTTGACATCACTGGCAATCTATTCTCTATATTAAATATAATATTTACTATCCTCTAGAGGGCAGTGTTGCACTTCTAATTATTTCCACATTTAATTTTTATATCTCTTATCTAAGATCAAGAGGTCAATCTGACTTACAAAGACCCTCTATTTTCAGTATAGACTCGGAGTGTGTCCTGCCAAAATAAAATTTATGTCTCCACTCCTCTCAAACCGAGTAAATTCCTTTCCAGTTAAATCACAGAATTATACTATTTACCAGTTATACTCAACAAATACTTATTGGAGAATCTATTTTCTGCTGTAAATATAATAAAATATACCTTGATAATAAAAATATATTTCGTGAATATAATCATACATTACAAAAATGTTAACTTTTATTCCTATACCCATAGAGAAAATATCTTTTTGTTTTGAAGACTTAAGACAAACCAATAAATTTAATTATGACAGGTCTAGCACTTAGCTTCAGCATTATATCACATAAAGACATTTTAAGGTTCCCTCATGTCTGGTATTTCTAAAAAAATTAAGGTTTCACCTAGCCGTGAACTATTTAAAAAAAATCTGTTCATTTCCAAACTAGGGAAAAGACTTTCCATTTAAAACAAGATGGCTACAGGCATCCATTTTAATTTTTCCTCTGTAATATACACAACAATATAGGAGTATACGTGGAATTAGTGGATCCTGAGCTCTATATAAAAGTTTATGGTGAATTAGCGGACCCTGAGCTCTATATATATGATTATAATTATAATATATATATATATATATATATATATATAATAGAGTATACGGGGGAATTAACGTATCCTGAGCTCTATATATGAATATACAGGAATTAGTGGATCCAGTGCTCATATATAGAGTACGGGGCCAGCGCAAACGTAAGGCGGCACGGGCGGCCGCCTTACCGTCTGGCTTCCTGCCAGGTTTGTGGGGGCGCCGGCCCAGGGCAGATCCAGGGAGAAAAATCGCCGCCGCCGGCGTTATACTCCAGTCCTCACAAGGCGAGCGGCTGCTGGCAATGCAGCTTTGCCGCTTGCCTGGGAAGGATGGGAACCACGTGACCTGACCAGCGGGCGATCTCGCGAGAACTCGGCTGGTCAGGTCATGTGGTTCCCATCCCAGGCGAGCGGCAAAGCTGCATTACCAGCGGCCGCTCACTTCGTGGGGAGTAGTAGAACAACGGCGGTGGGCCTGGCAGCACTGGTCTGCAGCAGAGAGGTGAGAGCTGGGGGCAATGGGCAAATATGTATATGTATGTGTATATATAGAGATTAAGGCACCTCTATTCTGATTGGCTTGACATGACTCGGATGGGGGGGGGGCACCAAAACGCATCTTCGCCTGACTAGACAAAAATGTTTGCACCGGTCTTGTATGAATATACGGGGAATTAGCAGATCCTGAGCTCTATATATGAGTATAAGGGGAATTAGCAGATCCTGAGCACTTTCTATATTTATAAATAATATATCTATACAGACTTGCAGCCAGAACCATAGTTATAAACACAAGAGACAGAGCAGCTTTACGTGTTTGCTCTGCAGGAGGACTCTTATGGATCTTCCTAACTGATGTTCAGCAAAATTTATCAAACCCAAATTCCCTCTAATATTTGTATATTAAAGGAACACTCTACTCAAAAAATCACCCCCCGTTTTTTTATCCTAACCTATCCCTATTCCCTTAATAAATCTTTCGTTTTTATTTATTTTTTTGTAACTGTAATACTTACCCTAAAATCCACTTCTTTCCAGCGGCGTCTTTTTTTTTTATTTTTTATACTCGCCTCCCTCCTCTTCCGCTCCCGTCCTTCTTCATGCTTCTTGGCTTCTGGTTTACGTGAGAAGCGCGCATGCGCGCCTCTCACATAAGCCAGCCAATCGGCAGGCTTCCTCCCGGCTCCCTCTGAGGATTAGTGTTGCGCGCAAGAGGATGCGCGCAACACTAACCCTCAGAGGGAGCCGCCAGCTTCTGCGGTGAGTTGGAGACGTCATCGCGCTGAAAGCGCGATGACGTCTCCTACTCGGCAAAAGTCGGCAGAAGCGGGAAATATGATTCCCGCTCTGCTGACTGACAGCTGGGAGGGCGGAGTAAAGTCCTCCGCCTCTCTCAGCTGTTTTCAGCCATTTCTGACGATCGGCTGAGCGGAGGCAGGAGGGACCGGCAAGGGAATACTCCGGGCATCATGACCACCTAAAATAGCTTAGGTGGTCATGTTGCCTAGAGTGTCCCTTTAAGACACATAAAGGCAGCTCTGACCTGCCGCCTGGATCCTCCTTTCAGCACTGAGCTCTCTGCTAGAAACAAAGGCTTCTCTCCCAGGGAACTTCCTGTCTGTGCAAAACAATCCTTCACAGGAAACGCTCTAGTAGAGTTCCAAACACTAAAGCCTAACTCTGTGACCATTATAGTGTCTTCCACAGTAAGTGAACGGGTACAGTGACCTGAGCTGGAAACACTCTAATGTTGGGGATCGTCTTCTGTGTTTTGAACTTCACTCTATTAGTTCTTGGTGTGCAGGAAGAGGCTTTTCCCTAACAGACCTCCGTAGCAGAGCAGTGATGGATGGGTGGTGGCTACAGGGTGCAGGCTCGACTCCACCTGTGATTCCGCCAGGACTGCCATCAGAAATTGTGGGGCCCCTTACGAACCACTGGTTGGCACCCACAAACAATCCTCCTGAAATCACCCTTTTATCTGCCCCTGTAAACATATAAGGGTATATTCAGTAAACTATATTCGGTGCTAAAGAGCTCAAAGTGAAAAAGATAACGTTCCACAGCAATTAAACACCCACTCATACATACTGCACATTGCTGTAAGTTTTATTCCTGTGCAGCTCTGTGATATGCTCAAACACTGCACATTACTGTATCAGAGCTGCACAGCAATAAAACTCACAGTAATGTGCAGCGTGTATGAGTGTGAGTTTTATTGCTGCGGATTTTGTGATACGCTCACACACGCTGCACATCACAGAATCCACACCTTGGGGCTGGAAGGAGATGGAAGAAACGGAGGGGGTTGCTCCATGCAGTCTGACCACTTAAAAAGCTGAAGTGGTCAGGGTGTGTAGAGTGTCCCTTTAAGAAAAGGAAACTCCCATTTTAGGTTTAATGAGTGTAACAGATTTCAGTACCCCCACTGGGTCACATCTGTCAATACTGCTTCCATGCCAGACCCCTGTATTCTCCCCAGCAAACTCTTGTGCCTTCCTCCACTACGTTAGATGAAGCTTAAGGACCAGAACAGGTAGAGAGCCTGCTAGCATCCCCCATAAATAGGAGGAGGTTTTAGATCTGGAGGTTTTCAGAGTCAAAAACGGAACTGGTTTTATTGGGGACAAGCACAGATATTTATGCATTCAAACATGGGTTATTTACAAATACAAAAACAAATGCAAAACAAGAGGATATATTCTTAGATTAGAGGGGCAAAGGTTTAAAAGTAACATCAGGAAGCATTATTTTACTGAGAGGGTGGTGGATACATGGAACAGCCTTCCAGTAGAAGTGGTAGAGGCCAAAACAGTGATTGAGTTTAAGCAGGCATGGGATAGGCATAAGGCTATCCTAACTAAAAAGATAAATCCAGGTAAAGTATCCATGCAATTGGGCAGACTAGATGGGCCAAAAGGTTCTTATCTGCCGACATTTTCTATGTCTCTCCCCTACAAAATGTTGAGGGTTTTTGATGTTCCTGCTCCTTCTGCTTCACGATTTGGGACACAATTAATTAGACTAGGACAGATAAACATTTGCTCAACATTCCTAGGCAAGACAGACTGGTAAACAAGATTACAGTCTAAAACTGCAGATAATGGGGCAGTGTTTGCTGACAAAGCAGATTAGCAAAACTATTCAAATAAACATGCAGATATCAACAGATAGACAATAACTTTATTCATACATAACACAGATTACACAAACACCCCACACCCCCTACAGGCACAGGGTGATTTCAACATAAGAGAGGGCAGGGAAATAATATAGAACATGAGGCCTGCACCTAGGGTTCCCACTCGTACGGGTTTCGAGTCATGTGTACGGGTTTCAGATTCCCTGCCACCCGGACACATGACTGCCTCCCACGTGTTTGTGATCCTCTGGACAGAGTGGCTGTTAGCAGCTGCACAGCAGGAGAGGTTAATCACTCGCAGGCTGAAAGTGTGCGAGTGAGAGATGGAATCTCTGCCCCCAGCTGTTGCTGCTCTGCTGGACCCCGTGAGTGTAGATGTGTGTGGGCCAGCGTCCGTCCAAGTGTCTCTCTCCCCTCCGTGCTGGCCCATCCCAGCAGCAGCAGCAGCTCCTCTCTTGCATAGAGCTTGTAAAGGGAGGCTATACATGGTTTAACTTTACACATGAATGGCTGCCTTTTTAAATGATAAAATGCAGAGCTCAAAGCCCCTTACTAATGGGTCCTTTTTAATATGTAAACATCCCCCCTTCCACCCCACTCCCCCTCTGCCATCTCCCCTTCTCACTGCTCCCTTCATTCTCTCCCCCTCTCTGTCTCCTCTCCCTTTCTGTCTCTCTCTCTCTCTGTCTACTCTCCCTTTGTCTCCTCTCCTTCTGTCTCTCGCTTACTCTGTCTCCTCTCTTTGTCTTCTCTCATCTTTTTTTCTCTCTGCTCGTTCTCTCCTTGCTCTGCTCACTCTCTCCTCTTTCCTTGCTCTGCTCTCTCTCTCCTTGCGCTCTGCTCGCTCTCTCTCCTTGCACTCTGCTCGCTCTCTCTCCTTGCGCTCTGCTCGCTCTCTCTCCTCGCTCTCTGCTCGCTCTCTGCTCGCGCGCTCTCTCCTCGCGCTCTGCTCGCTCTCTCTCCTCGCGCTCTGCTCGCTCTCTCTCCTCGCGCTCTGCTCGCTCTCTCCTCACGCTCTGCTTGCTCTCTCTCCTCGCGCTCTGCTCGCTCTCTCTCCATGCTCTCTCCGCTCTCATTTTCTGCTCGCTCTCTCTCCTTGCTCTGCTCGCTCTCATTTTCTGCTCTCTCCTCTTGCTCACTATCGCTCTCTCTCGCTTCTCAGCTATCTCTCTCCTCTCTGTAAGTGTAGAGTAAATGTGAGGAAATTTTGGATGAAAAGGGTTGATTTGTGAGCTGAATGTGGTTGAAATGGGACCGGACGTGAAAAGGAAGGACGTGTATACATATACACGTCCTTCCTTTTCACGTCCCATTTCAACCACATTCAGCTCACAAATCAACCCTTTTCATCCAAAATTTCTTCACATTTATATAGGTGTGTGAGTGCCTGTGTGACAGAGCGTATGCCTGGGAGTGAATATTTTGCCACATCGTGCCCGGAGGTTTCAGGTTTGGCTTTGAGAGAAGGTGGCAACCCTACCTGCACCTCCCAAATACATTTCCAGGCCCATGTTCCCCCTAATCCAAATTTAATCCAAATTGACAAACACACATTTCGTTTTCTCTCTCAGTTGTAAAGTCCATAATTGCAGACTTAAAAAACAGTAATGACATTATACGCCTGTATAAATGTATTTTTCCGTTGGTAGAAACTTCTCAGGACGGAAGGGGTTAAGTATACACGTTGATTTTAAACCTAACCCACATTCATAGCATAAAACTGGCTTTGCTCCCGGTGAGTTAACGTGTCAATATAGATTTGATTTAGAGTAAATGATTTTGCACGTCATTCCTCGTTGGGGCGAGTTCATTCAAATTTAAAATGCATTGACGTTCTGCAAAGGCATCTCCCACATTCAGTGCATACCGTTCATGTATGACCTCACATGGAGAGAATGTCCATCATTGGATCTGAAACATTTCACACTCTCAGGACACACAAACTGCTTATGAGCGGTGTGTATTCTTGAGTGTCTCTTAGGAGCTGCCTTTCCAACATTCAGGACATGCAAATAGTTTCCCTCCTGAATGATACCATGAGATGAGCTTAAATATACATAGCTCTACCAATTTATCTTCTGTATGTGGGCTCTCATGTTATCTAACCATCTATTGCTCTAAAACATCTTCCCCCAATCAGACCATTCAAACAGATTTCTCTCCCATAAAAACTATATTGTAAAGAAACACTAATTTGTTTATCTGGAGAATGTTTTTTAAACGAACGGCTACACTCCTGTATGAATTCTTTCATGTGCCATAAGAAAATTCTTTCTTACAAAACATTTCCCACATTCAGAACATGCAAATGGCTTCTCTCCTGTGTGAGTCCTCTCATGTACAGAAAGTTCACCAGTTGTTCTAAAACATTTCTCACATTCAGAACATGCAAATGGTCTTTCTCCTGTATGAATCATATTATGTTTATTAAGATCACTCTTTGTTCTAAAACATCTTTCACATTCAGAACATGCAAACGACTTCTCTCCTGTATGAATTCTCTTATGTACAGCAAGGTTATACTTTGTGCTAAACCATTTCTCACATTCAGAACATACTAACTGCCTCTCTCCTGTATGAAATCTCTCATGTACAGTAAGATTATACTTTGTTCTAAAACATTTGTCACATTCAGAACATGCATACGGCTTCTCTCCTGTATGAAATCTCTTATGTACAGTAAGATCATTCTTTGTTCTAAAACATTTGTCACATTCAGAACATGCATGTGGCTTCTCTCCCGTATGAGTTCTCTCATGTACAGTAAGCTCACGCTTCGTTCTAAAACATTTCGCACATTCAGGACATGCAAATGGCTTCTCTCCTGTATGAATTCGCTCATGTTCAGTAAACTCACGCTTTTTTGTAAAACATTTCTTACATTCAGAACATAGATACAGCTTCTCCCCTGTATGAATTCTCTCATGTGCGTTAAGATCACCCTTTGCTCTAAAACATTTCCAACATTCTGAACATGCATATGGCTTCTCACCTGTGTGAATTCTTTCATGTATAGTAAGCTCACCCTTTGTTTTAAAACATTTCTCACATTCAGAACATGCATATAGATTCTCTACTTTGTGAATTATTGCATGTACAGCAAGATTACCCTTTGTTGTAAAACATTTCCCACATTCAGAACATGCATACGGCTTCTCACCTGTATGAATTCTTTCATGTACAGTAAGCTCACCCTTTGTTTTAAAACATTTCTCACATTCAGAACATGCAAACGGCTTTTCTCCTGTATGAATTCTCTCATGTACAGTAAGCTTACCCTTTGTTTTAAAACATTTCTCACATTCAGAACATGCAAACGGCTTTTCTCCTGTATGAATTCTCTCATGTACATTAAGCTTAACCTTTGTTCTAAAACATTTCTCACATTCAGAACATGCAAACAGCTTCTCTCCTAAGTGAGCGCTCCTGTGTTTACCAAGATTTGCATTTGTGCTTAAACATTTTTCACTGTCAGGGCACAGAAATGTCCCAGATGACAGTTCTGGGTTCTCTGGTTCCTTTGGATTTTCTGAGGAGTGCAAAGCTTCATCTTTGAACATTATTTCTTCTTGCTCTTCTGGCTTCATGATGTTTTCCTCAACATATGACACTGGTCCTTCAAATTCAATTCCTGAAGACATTTTAGGAATTTGTCTCCTGGGGAGGGATACAATAATTTACTGTCACCAAACCAAATGCAGCCATATAAAAACTCTCTTTATGCTTGCATGGGTTGGCAGGGAATTCTTTAGGATTAAAACTAAATAATTCTTGAAGCCAGAGCCCCTTCCCCTATATTAAAAGGTATAAATGGTCTTGCATTGAGACATACAGAAATTAGATTTTAACCTACACTAGGTGAATTGTCCATCTCGAGAAGTTGCTCTGATTTAGCAGATAGTATAAATTTGGATGAATAAAAATCATGATATATTTAATATGCAATATCACCCGGTCTCTCAATCCGTATATATTAAATCGAAATCAGATAAAAGCTGCACCAAATACCTTTTTTGGTTATTATCAACTGATAAATTCCACAGGAACAAAAAAATTTCTATCAAGAGGACCAAATTACTGACTCTTTAATTCTGAAAAATATAAAGCAACAAAACAGAGAGAGTTATACACAAGTGATTTTCATTTCAGCTCATTTCCCTTCCATTTCACTGAAAATACAATGCATTCACTATTCACCGCATATTCACTGTACGTGTATTTGCGGAAAATAGGTAGTCTCCTATTCTCCAAATAAGAAGTTAAAAATATAAAAAATGTAGTAGAAAATGTGCCTAAATAATAAAAAAGTGGTAATTTAAAAACATAATAAAAAAAATCTTTTAAAATTAAAAAAATACAAAAAGGTCTTTTATAAATCAAAAATAATAAATGATCTCTAACCTCCCTGGCGGAATTCCCGAGTGTGACTCGGGGTTAAATTTCACTACCGTGAACGGTAACCCCGAGCCACACTCGGGCTGGATGCATACTCACCTCCTCCTGGCTCCCTCGCTGTCCCCCGCAGTGTGATCACAGCGAGCTGCTTCCTGGAAGGCTCCCTGCGAGTCACACGGTGCAGGGTGGGCGGGACCAGCAGCAAACTTATAAACAATTCATAAAACACTGTAATCCAAAGTGCAATGTTTATGAACGGCCACTAGGTGGCAGTACAGGATAAGAAATAGACCATACATCCTCTTACTGAAATCTGTCTGAAAACAAGGGGTTTTTTTGTATTTTATTGAATATCATTTATTTGCATTATTTTGGATAATTATTTTTGGGATAATAAATTATTATTTTGTGTTTCAAACTTTATCGGACTCCGTGTATTTACTATTTTATTTATTTATTTATAAAGGATTTTACCAGTAAGGACTCTTGATTGCACAGATTTCAGTGCATGATTCCTAATTATTACAGGCTAACTATGTACAAAAACCCGTTTCCTTTAAAAAAAAATTGAGACGCTTTTAAACACGAAATTTTGAAAAAATTAGACCGCCAGGGAGGTTAATAAAAAAAAAATTAAAAAGGCTATTCTATTTATTACATTGAAACCTATGGGATTCGCCTCTTTAAACCTGTCGAATTGAAACACCGAAAATCAGGGTGTTTTGCCGCAATACGGCATTCTGTGAATTGACAAGTCTTTAGTTCTCTATGGAAAATTTCTGTGCTGCGGAATTGCTGGAAAATGCTCTGTATTAAATTGTCAGTTCATCTGCATGTATACCGTATTTTCTGGAGTATAAGACGACCGGGTGTATAAGACGACCCCCTAATTTTCCAGTTAAAAAATAGGTTTTGGCCTATACTCGTCATATTGTATTGTATATCCCGCGTATAAGACGACCACCAATTTTTGGGGGATGTTTTTAAGTATAAAAAGTAGTCTTATACACCACAAAATACTGCCCTGAAATTGCACCAAACAATGAGATTCACTGCTCTGTGCAATTTGGTGGCGAATTCGGACCTTAGTGAATAACCCTCATAAGGGGTTATTCAAAGAGTCCCAAATTTACCACCGAAATGCACTGAACGGTGAATTTTCCCGTACGGTGCAATTTTGTGGCAATTCGGCCATTCAGGAAGTTGGCGTTTCTCCAAATATTGGCAAATTGCCAACAAAATTCAATGCAAACAGGCGGCAGTGAAATTCACCATAGAGAAGTAATGGTTAATCTATTCAGAGAATGCCGAACAGCAGTGAAAACTTGGTGAAATGCTCCAATTTTTGGTGCTGTCGTATGACAAGTTTAAACAGGCGAATCCCATAGGTTTCAAAGAAGAAAAAAAAAATCCCTGTTTTTATTATTTTTATTCAACGGTTTACTTTTTTAATTTGCTGCAAAAAGTCTTATCAATTGAATTTTTAGACATTTCTCGGCAAAACAATTTTGTTCGGCTTCTTTTAAAACCTTTTTATTATTAATCATTGGACCTTATTTATTATTTCCATACATTTTTTATTGTTATTTTAAACGCCTTTAATTTTAAAAAAAAAAAAAAAATCACAGATCGGCCGGCTGACTGGGTTTTTTCGGTGGCTGATCACGTTTTTTCAGTGGCGATCGGTGGTCTGTTTGGCGGGCCGTCGTCTGCTTTTGGCGGTTCTTTTTTGGCGCTCTCTGAATAACCTTCATAGTGTTTTCCACTGCAGCCAGCAAAAAAATATATGGGGCATTATGCCCTAGTGAACGTTAATGGTTGCGTTCGGATAAGTGACTTTAATTCACCCCCCCCCCCATATTCCATACCTGATGCTAAACCACTATGAAATCACTTAACGCATCGGTGATTGAACAAGCTTGCGTGTGCTTACAATACTTTGCATCCTATACTTAACATGGGGAGCACAAAAGATCTGTAGCGCTTCGTTAAGTAAGGTTGTCAGGGATCTGGATGTGGAACCCAGGATGTGGAGGTTGGGAGACCAAGGCGTGGTTTCAAGGGATGATCCGATAAGGGTAGTCTAGGCGTTCCGAGGTCAAGGCTTGCGGCAAGAATCAAAGTCGTATTGGCAAACTGAAGTCGGCAACGTGGTATCAATGGGTGCAGGCAGGAGTATTCAAGGGTAATTCCGATAGGGTGGTCCGAAATGGAAAACAGGGATTAGGTAACCGGTAAACAGGAAGGTAAGGGTTAACTTGGTTGGAGCTCTTACTACAACGAAGGCACAAACGAATGAGCGTTTTGGTCCTGGCACTCCGGGGTTTTAGAGGGAGTCAGGAAACAGTCCCGCCTACCCACTAGCCTCGCCCCTCTAGTCCCCCTCAATGATTGGAGCAGAGGGGGAGATCCCCAGCGTCACAACAGACTCCACTCCGGCCATGGAAGCCAAGGCCACGCCCCCACCCGATCCGCTGCACGCACGCCGACATGCCTGAACGCCGGAACCACGAGGAGGTTTCGCCATCACGATGGGAGGAGGACCTCGTGGACGGCGCCCAGACCCAACAGCCCGCGCACCTCGGCCAGGCATATTTCCCCATGCCACTCCGGAGGATGCCAGGGGGACCCCAATGAGTCTGGAGAGTCAGGAAGCGGCCTGGCATCTGCCGGGACCTGACAAAGGTATTACATGGTGCTGGCGATAATTAACGCACAGATGCAAAGTTGAAAACCTTAGCTACTGCTCAAACCAGGTCCTAATTCCAAAACGATGAATCTGTGCAAGTGCTAAATCACCAACTTAGAAAAAGGAATGCAGCACTGCACATGTCCTATTGGCCCCATACAATCCATTGGTCATTTGCTTTTGGCTTGGTTTTAAAACGCCGGCACCATTTTGGACACTTTTCTCAGGACATTCCTAAAGGTAACACTACGATCCTTAAAAGGCCTTTGTGACTGATGAAGCTGCAAGCGATAGGCAGCGAAACGCGTATCACATAATTAATACCTCAGCACTTAATTTGTAGCTTTGGAAGCTTCTCTGCGGACCATGGCTTTTGCTGTAGGATACGACGAAGAAAATGTCAGGAAAGACCTACTAGAAGAGCTGAACTTTATTTGGGGTTAATCAGAGGCTCTTTAACTGATGGCAGGTGTGTACTGACTCCTATTTAACATGATTTTCAATGTGATTGCTTAATTCTGATCACCGCTATATCCCCAGTTAGAAGAGGGGGTGCACATTTATGCAACCATATAATTTTATTTTTATTTCCTTCCACCTAAAAGATTTCAGGTTGTTTTTCATTGAATTGTACAGTTTATTGGTCACATTAAAGGTGGAAGAAATTCTGAAATTATTTATCTTTGTCTCATTTTTTTACATCACAGAAACCTGACATTTTAACAGGGGTGTGTAGACTTTAAGGAAGCATTATTTTACTGAGAGGGTGGTGGATACATGGAACAGTCTTCCAGTTGAAGTGGTAGGAGCTATAACAGTAATTGAATTTAAGCAAGCATGGGATAGGCATAAGACTATCCTAAACAAAAGCTAAATCCAGGTAAAGTATCCATGTAATTGGGCAGACTAGATGGGCCGAAAGGTTCTAATCTGCCGACATTTTTCTATGTTTCTATGTTTCTAAATGGGAAGTTCGGGTTCGGGCTCGAACCGAACTCGGGGAGTGTTCGGCTCATCCCTATTAGCTAGTCGCTGTATTGCCTGCAGGGCCGGATTAAGATGTCTATGGGTCTGGAGCTGAATATTTTGATGGGCTTTTTTTGGAATTTAGGGAAATGGTTATTTAATAGTGCAGATACGGTATATCTAACCAGGCAGTTACTGTGTGATAAATTTTTCTTTAAGATTTCAATCATTTGCAGAGTGTAAAATTATTTTCTCCCATTTTAGCATCCAAACCCTTGTGGTTATATATTCTATAGGGAATGCTAGTTAAAAAATATGTGAATTGGGAACCTAGAAAATGTACAATTTTAACCAAAAACTGAAAAGAATTAAAATTTTCGCTTGTGTTTTGGAGGATGATGTTTTATGAATAATATGACTTTGTATAAACCACTGTCAAAAGATCATTTTTTGCTTCCAGTGTGGGAAATAAGAAAATGAGTAATGGCAGTGGTATTGCTCATTTTATACGTGACAAATGGACAATACCGTTGCTTTGGAACTAAAAATAAATAAAACAATTTTGTTTAATTTTCTTTTAGATTTTACATGGTCGTGTTTGGTAACAATGCAAAGGCCAGACTCTGACCTGTTCAAAAACACCTCACTTGACCTTGTGAGCAGTGTTCCCTCTAACGTGCGCGCGTGCGCGCGCGCGCACGGAATGCAATGACAGCGCGCACAACGTGTATTTATGCGCGCACAAATTAGTGCAGGGGTGGCCAACCCGCGAGGCCGGTAAAAATGAGCTGTGAGGTGTGAAAAGGCTCAGCAGCGAAAGGGTTAATCCTTCCATGGTCATGCAGTTTAAACACAATGGCCCCTATTACGCTCTTAGCATTAAAACGCGGGCGCAGGGTAGGAAAAACTGTGCCCGCAGTTTCCCCCCTTGCGCTTGCGTTTTAACGCCAGATTACAATGCAGGCGCAAACAATGCTGCCTGCATTGTTATCAAGCGTTAAAACTCTGGATACTCGCGGCAGCGCTGAGCGCAGCTGTGAGCATCCACTCACTGGAGTCCATAGGACTCCATTGAGGTCCTCTCTGCCGGTCATGTGACCGTCCGGATCTCGCATTGCGAGATCCGGCCGGTCGGCGTAGTGATACGCAGGGAGAGACAGGGGGGACTTTTTCCCCCTGTCTTTCCCTGCTCCCGCCGGCCGGAGGAGGCGACCGGAGCCGCGGTCCTCGCCGCGGGACAGAGGGTGAGTATAGGGTGCATTTTTTTGATTTTTCTAGCTGTTGTTAACGGATTCTGCACCAGCGGAATCCGTAAACACCAGGTCCTGGCTCTGGTTAACTTTTCGTTGACCAGAGCCAGGCGTTAATCAGCAGTGGGACTTTGTAATACCAGCGCTGATTAACACTTTGCGCTCCCCGTGTTAAGCATAGGGAGCGCAAAGTGCACTAACCTCGTGCAGAGGAGCGCAAGGTACCAAATGCAAATGGGTTTTTTAACCCGTTTGGATTGTAATATACCCTGAATACCGCAGCTAAAGGTAGTGCTCACACAGGTGAGCGCTAACGTTAGCGTGCAGAGTGTAATAGGGCCCAATATATTTTATTTAGGGCTGTGGAAATTAACCCCTTCGCTGCGGATGACGTGTGGGAGTTCAGAGAAGGGCTACTAAAATGGTGTACGGCTTGAAGGAGAAAAGTTACTAGGAAAGGCTTAATGATCTTAACATGTACAGCTTGGAAAAAAGACGAGACAGAGGAGATTTGATAGAAACATTTAAATACGTAAAGGGAATCCACAAGGTAGAGGAAGGGAGTATATTTAAAAGGAAACAAAATAGCAAAACAAGAGGACATAGTCTTAGATTAGAGGGGCAAAGGTTTAAAAGTAACATCAGGAAGCATTATTTTACTGAGAGGGTGGGGGATACATGGAACAGTCTTCCATTAGAAGTGGTAGAGGCCAAAACAGTAATTGAATTTAAGCAGGCATGGGATAGGCTTAAGGCTATCCTAAACAAAAGATAAATCCAGGCAAAGTATCCATGTAATTGGGCAGACTAGATGGGCCGAAAGGTTCTTATCTGCCGACATTTTTCTATGTTTCTATGTTTTTATGTCCTCATTTACTCCCGCTATATGCGAAGGACGTGCCCCACACGTCATCCACTTTGCGGGAGCCCTGGCGGAGATACTCACCTCTCTGTCCGGGGTCCCGTGGCGGTCTAACTTCAGCGTCCTGAAGGCTTTGCACCGCGTGTTCGGCTCCCTGTGAGCCTCCAAAGGCATGGAGCTTTGGCGCTCGCCTGGGGGAACCACGTCACCAGCTGAGTTCTCGCGAGATCGCGGCTGGTCACGTGGCTCCCCCAGGTGAGCGCCCAAGCTGCATGCCGCCGGACGCTCAGAGGGAGACTATCAAGCGGCAGCAGGAGGTGAGCTGGGGGCAGTATATCCATGCGTGCTGGGGCCATATCCATGCGTGCTGGGGCAATATCCATGCATGCTGGGGCATATCCATGTGAGCTGGGGCAATATCCATGTGAGCTGGGGCAATATCCATGTGTGCTGGGGCATATCCATGTGAGCTGGGGCAGTATACCCATGTGAGCTGGGGCAGTATATCCATGTGAGTGTGACGTCCTGGCACCCTCTCTGGCAGAGGAGGACATTGCCAGTGCTGTTCTGAACATTTGGCGCATCTGACGCCCCCTCTGGCTGCTATGGATATTGCATCCAAGTTCTGTACATTTGGTTCACTTTCAAGCCTGGACCTCACCTGGACTCAATTGTTTAATTGAACTCTGTATAAAAGGAGACATCACCCAAAGAAGGGCGCTGCCTCATTTTGGAATTCCCCCTGATCCATGTTCTCAGTCTGATCTGTTTACGCATTGTGTTCTAGCATCATTTTTATTCTGATCCTGATCCTGCTTCAGTGTTCTCAGCTCATGTATTCATGTTCAGGTCTGTCTTGCTTAAGTACTGTTTGTATTTATATTTCCTGTCTGTTTTCGGGTTTTTCTTAGGTCACTTCTGTGTCAGGTTTAGTCTTGTATTTTCCCCTGCCTAGTTCTGTTTATTTACTGTCTGTTTATGGTCACCCAGGTCCTTGGTTATTCATCTGTTCATAAATACAGAAAAAATGGCGTCGCGCCCATACTCACTTATTTTTGGAGCGGCGGCAACTGCCAGGAGTAACAGCCCAGTAAATGTATAAAACATAACAAGGAAGGAGAGTGTCATCTGCGCTCATTCCTATGTGTTCCATGTACAACAAAAATGAGGTTTTGTTTGTTTCAATGGCCATTGCAACGTAAGCCCACTCGCCACTTCAAGGCACCTCTTTAGAGTGGGTACCTAACAATTGTAACCAAAAGGCCGCTCTACTGAGCAGCTCCAAGCCCCTCCAGCTGCTTTTCAGCAAGGAGAGACAAAGATGGTGGGTTTTATTTATACACGCACCAAGCACTTCCCATTTGGGATCAAAAACAAAAACATGGAAAGAGGAACAGCTGCAAAACGACGAACTGGTGTTACAAGCATGATATACATAAATACAGAAAAAATGGCGTCGCGCCCATACTCACTTATTTTTGGAGCGGCGGCAACTGCCAGGAGTAACAGCCCAGTAAATGTATAAAACATAACAAGGAAGGAGAGTGTCATCTGCGCTCATTCCTATGTGTTCCATGTACAACAAAAATGAGGTTTTGTTTGTTTCAATGGCCATTGCAACGTAAGCCCACTCGCCACTTCAAGGCACCTCTTTAGAGTGGGTACCTAACAATTGTAACCAAAAGGCCGCTCTACTGAGCAGCTCCAAGCCTGGACCTCACCTGGACTCAATTGTTTAATTGAACTCTGTATAAAAGGAGACATCACCCAAAGAAGGGCGCTGCCTCATTTTGGAATTCCCCCTGATCCATGTTCTCAGTCTGATCTGTTTACGCATTGTGTTCTAGCATCATTTTTATTCTGATCCTGATCCTGCTTCAGTGTTCTCAGCTCATGTATTCATGTTCAGGTCTGTCTTGCTTAAGTACTGTTTGTATTTATATTTCCTGTCTGTTTTCGGGTTTTTCTTAGGTCACTTCTGTGTCAGGTTTAGTCTTGTATTTTCCCCTGCCTAGTTCTGTTTATTTACTGTCTGTTTATGGTCACCCAGGTCCTTGGTTATTCATCTGTTCATGTCTATTCTGTTTTAGTGATTATTGTATATTTAGTTCAGGTCTATCTGCCTGCTTGCTGTTTGATTTCTGCTCTGCTTTAAGCCCTGAATCTCGCATTGCTTTTGTGTCTTAGCATTATGGTTAAATTCTAGTGCTCAGGTCTTTAGTGTTATGTGTGTTTTGTTCTGGATCCTTGCTGTGTATCTAGTCTGCTGTTTGTAAATAAAGTCCTTGTTTTACTGTTTATACATCAAGGTTCATGTCTGTTCACTGCTTCAGTAGCTCACACCCCTTCTGCTCCATGTCAGGCCAGGTCTCACATTACAGTGAGCTGGGGCAGTATATCCATGTGTGCTGGGGGCAATATAATAACTTACATCAGTGCTACAGTTTGAATTTAAGACGTATTTGTGAACTGTGAAGTAAAGTCATGGATTGTTGAAACGAACTAGTGTCGGGTGATTGTATACCACATTTACCACTGACTAATGCAGCGTTGCAATGCAAGCAGATCAGCTAAAAGTAGTTGTATGTGCGCTATAATTAATTGATTAAAAAAAATTTGATTAATCGAACACAAAAATTTTAATCGTTACCAGCCCTAATTTTATTACATGTGTTGGATGTTTGAAACTGTGTATTCAGCATTTTTTCTAGAATATGTAATGTGCACGGTTTTTGATTGGTCCACATCTTAGTCTCCGAAAGACGTAGGGCCATATTACATACTTGGTGCTAACTTAACCAGAGCAGTTGTAAACTTCCCAGAGCCATTATAGCCTATGGAGGTTTTAAGTTTACAACAGCTCTGGTTAGGTTAGCACCAAGTATGTAATATGGCCCATAACCAGGAATAAACAAAGTGCTCTTTAAAAGGGCTGTGAAGTAACTGCAAGTCGAGTCTGTGTGTCTTTCATACATCCAACTTGTATGACTTTAACCCTTGCCAGGATCTTGTGGGCGCGATAAAGCTCAGAGAGAAGGAGAAAATCTGCAGCAGTTGAAATAGACCTTTATTCCTTCACCCGGGTGACTATCAGATGCCACCAGGAGTGGAGATTCTGCCCAGAGGGTTCAGTGCTCCCCAGGAACTGGCTGCTCTCATTCCTCCCCAGAAACTGTTGCTTTAGTGCACTCCAGGATCTGGCTGTTCATTGCTCTCCAGGAACTGACTGCTGTCAGGGCTACCCAGGATCTTGCTCTCATTGCTCCACAGGATCTAGCTGCTCTCAGGGCTCCCCCATGACTGATGAGGACAGTCACATGACTGTTCTGTGTCAATCATTGCATGGGAACCATTGGTCCAAGCAATTCCATTTCTCTCAGTGTCTCTTTGAGGCACTGAAGAGCGTAGATTCAGGAAGTAGGCAGCGCAGACATGTGGCCCTGCCTCACCTGCTGCCTCTGACTGCACCTCCCTGCCTCATGCAGGCTCTTTCACCCCAATATCAAGTGCCTTTGCACACTACATTTAGTCGCTCTATAGTGCCCGCTATGTACCGGTCCTGCGTTGGAGTTTTAAAGGAGGAGCTGGGAAAGGCTGGACAATCAGTGCACTCCACCACTGATTTATGGAGTGCTCCAAGTGCCCAGCATGCTTTCCTGTCCTTGACTGGATATTGGTGGCAGCCCAATTTGCAAGAACAGAAGCAGCCAACAAGTTCAGGGGCAAAAAAAAACAAAAGTGCTCAGCCTTGTGCTGCTGATGCGTTAAAGAAGACAGCAATACACTCCTTCCTTCCTCCACGCTGAGATTATGAATCAGCAGCACACCGCAAATAACATCTTACATGCACTGAAAAACGTGATGGCACAGTGGCTAGGTGAGCAGTCTGGTACACAAGCTCAAATGGGTTTTGTTGTAACTGATGGTGGAGCCAACATGATAAAGGCTCTCCGGGATGGAAGATTTGTGGGTGTGCTGTGCTCAGCTCACATCCTGCATTTAGTGGTGAAGCAGGCACTCGATGAGAGTATTACTGGAGGAAGGTTGGGGGCACTTGTTGAATCATGCAGAAAAATTACTGGTCATTTCCACCACAGCGTAAGAGATAACCATCTCCTTAGGCAGGAGCAGAGAAAGGCAGGACTCCCAGAACACCAGTTAAAACAAGATGTGGCGACAAGGTGGAACTCCACATTAGACATGTTGGAAAGGATTTTAGAACCGCAAAAAGCAATCCACTCAATGGCGTACAAACATTCCATTGGCATTAGCAGTCCACTAGGCAGGGAGGACTGGGCCGTGATGGAACAGGCAGTGGCAGTCCTGAACCCTTTCCGATTTGTTACTGAATTCTTGAGCAGAGAGAGTGCGAGCGTGTCCGAAGTATTACCGCTATTCTCACAACTCCATGACTCAATGGATGACTTTCTGTCCAACAGAGAACAATCGCCAGGCGGTAATCCTCCACATGCCGATGTCACTGTCCTTCTGACGAGACTGAAAGAACAACTGGAGCGCAGAAGAGAGCACATTGACCCTTTTCCAGAGTATACGCTTGCCACAATTTGCGACCCCAGATTTAAAGGCAAGACGGCACTCACCATTCACTCACCATTACCTGGAAGGAAAGACTGATACAGCGGATACATGTGAGGGAACGTAAAAACCCGTACACAGTTCGAGAGAGAAGAGACAGAGGAGGAGACGTTGGAGGAGTCTGGCATTGATGATGAGGTTGATGACACCACCACATGTGAGGACTAGCAGTGCTGCTCCGACCAGCGTTACAAAATCTGGCTTTATTAACAAAATTTTCAGTAATTATGGGGCAGGAGACACACGTAGAAAAAAAACATCCTCCAACAGAAAATGGTAAGAACTTTGTTACGGCATACCCTGCCGAGGCTCCTTTGGAACCCGATACAACACTTTTAAATTTTGGGAGGACAAGAGTAGGCATGGCCTACTTTTCCACAGGTAGCACAGGAGCTCCTTTCTTGTCCACCAACCACTGTCCAGAGTGAGCGGATTTTATCCATTACGGGGAATATTCTGTGCCCTCAGCGCTCCCAATTATCCCCCCAGCTCTTAGAGCAAATGACTTTCCTGAAGGTGAACTTGCCAAAGCTAAGATACACGGCCCTAAGCTTTTATTCCGTGTAAAAAAGGGGAAAGAAATCAATAACACAAGTTTAAAAGTTCATGATTAAACCCCTGTTGGGTTGTTTTTTTTGCCAGTGTTTTTTATAGATAGATTTTTGAAAGTTTGTGAAAGTCCATGCCATTGTGATGGCTGTGTTTGAAGACCCCCACCAGAAACACTGTGATAAAGAAGAATTGGGAAAGAAGAACCAGGCAGAAATAGAAGCACACCACTCAGCTCACCAAACATGGGGATAACCCGCACAGAACAAAATGTGAAACCTTAACCTTTGGGCACCCAGGTGAGTGTCTCCACAAGGTAGAGGAAGGGAGTATATTTAAAAGGAAACAAAGTAGCAAAACAAGAGGACATAGTCTTAGATTAGAGGGGCAAAGGTTTAAAAGTAACATCAGAAAGCATTATTTTACTGAGAGGGTGGTGGATACATGGAACAGTCTTCCAGTAGAAGTGGTAGAGGCCAAAACAGTAATTGAATTTAAGCAGGCGTGGGATAGGAATAAGGCTATCCTAAACAAAAGATAAATCCAGGTAAAGTATCCATGTAATTGGGCAGACTAGATGGGCCGAAAGGTTCTTATCTGCCAACATTTTTCTATGTTTCTATATATATATATATATTATTCATTTACCTTATTCCAAATCCCCATCATTATAAATAATCATATCTGTTTATTAATCTGGAAATAATTACCCTCTTTCTTTCACAGTTGTATTGAAACCTCACCGGACCTTGAAATGGGTGAAGAAGATTGTGAGCTTTGGAGAACGTCATTGGTAAGAGTTGACAAACACACAGTACCCCTAGATGTAAGTAACCGGGAACTTGGAGTAGTTTGAAATTATTTGTAATAAATGTAAAATATCAAACTTATATAAAAGTTTGATATTTTATATTTATTACAACTAATTTCAAAACTCATTGGCTTGTGCAATGCATGATGTTCACTGTTTAAGCAATTAAATAATCAAATCATCAGAATAATTGGATCGGATTTCATAAAAAAACGATACGGCCGAAGGAACGAATCGGCAGGATTACCATATCGACCGAAATATCGGATGATCCGAAATACCATATGTCTAGTCCAAACGAAGATTAAAGAACAAGGTTCCTTTTATACGAAAGAATGAAGAGAACAGACGATCCGAAAGACCAAAATCCCCCATAACACAAAAACCGAAATCAATCCGAAATAACGAAACGAAAATGTGCCGAAACGATCCGAAATGAAAAAATTAAAAAGCGAAACGAAAAAAAATCCTGTGCACAACCCGATCCCTTGCTTTGTTTACTGTAGCTACCAGAATGCCTTCTATGGCTCTGTTCTCCAACTTTCTCACTTGGAATATAGGTGTATGCTTTACAGCCGAACACCCTAATATGCCCTACACTAGGTTTTGATCCATTCCACATTTCATTTGGGGAAGGTTCCCCTGAAGAGCCTGAATCAGCCCCCCCCCCCACACTGCCACGTAAGCAATGACACGGGAGTGTTAGTGTGTATATTTGGAAGAGCAGAGGGTGTCAATCTGGGGGGGATGGGAAGGTCAGTGTGGGAGGGTCAGTGTGTGAAATAAGGTGGAGTATAAGGAGGTGTGGAACTTGCCTAGGGCTCTGTAAGTGCTAGGGGCGTCTCTTTGTGTAAATCAAGGCTCTGCATTAGAGATGCTTTATCAGTCATTTTATGCGAGCAGTGCGTCAATCCCGCAAGCAGAGACCTGTATGTGCTGCTCATTGGCATGGGGTTGCTGGGGCCACACCGGGTCGAAATGGGGCGACTCTTCAATAGTTATGGTTAAATAATCTTCTGTGGCGCATCACTTACTGATATTGGGAAGTAAATGCTATTTTATCCCAATATGGCAAATAAATACAGGTCCAATAGAGGTATCACTGGGAGCCTTGAAATATATATAAATGTTATTTGTGTCCCAATATAGCGAAAAAATATCACGTTATGTGATGTTATACTATTAGCTTGAAAGTGCAGGTGCTGAATGTTTTATTATAAAAGTGCAGTACCAATACGCTGTTTGTCTTTGTAGTGCAATGGCTCCCTCTTGTGGCCAATATGTAGTATGCCGATTCATAGAGCAAAATATTTATTTTATTTATTTATTTCTAAAGGATTTACCAGGAAGGATACATCGAGAAATATCTAAAAATTTGTAAGTATTCAGTGCAATGCCAATGTGCTATGCGACTTTATACGTGGTGAGGTGGCACCCTCTAGTGGTTACAACTATGTAGTGTCACGGTGCAAATTACAAAAGGAAATAGTAAATGAACTCTGTTCCACAAATGTGGTTAAAAATCAAGGGCGAGATGTTTTCTAGAGATCTGGTGGAAGATGTTGTCTCTGTGGTTGAAATAATCACCTAAGGGTCCGGTGTTACAAGAATACCCAGAAAGGGTTGAAAAGAGTTTGCGTTCTGGTTTATATCCCACTGAAGAAGCTGTATGGAGTACAGCGAAACGCTTTTGGGACTATGATCTTATCTCTACCCATTTTTATAACTTGTTTTTTTATATTTTGTTATCCCAAATAAATTCTTTCATGTTATATATTGGTCCTTGGCTATTCTGTTCCTAAGGAACCTACCGAACCTCCCTTCCCTAGCACTTTCTTTCCAGGATAACCCCCTGGAACACGGCAGACTGCTCGTAAAAGGACCAGCAATTCGGGAGCACAGGGGAGGTCGCCTTACGGACCTATGAGCCTGAATGAGGAAGGCTCAAAACCAGATGAGCAACATCTTTTAATCGAGACGTTACTTGTACCATCCTGCGTTTGTCTCTCCCCTCCTAAAAGTACTATAGATACTCGAGTAAACCGCTAGAGTTTGGTGACAAAAATTTACCTTAAAAGTGGAGGGGTCGCGTTATATTCGAGACATCTGCATCGCGTGTAATAAAAATTTTTTAAAAAAAATTGCCTTGCTCTGGATCCCAAGTCTCCCGGAAGTTCCGGTAGTCTCGCTGAAGTGAATGCGGGCTCCTGATGCTTGCAAACACTTCAGGAACTCCTGGATTCGGGAGAAGTGGGATCCACCATGGCCAGAGGGCAAGCTCGGTTTAAGCCAATCACCTCGCTCGCCTTCGCCGGCCATCTGATCACTAGTAAAGAAGACGGATGGCCGGCAGCTTCATACTTAGTAACAACTGCAATCATTCTAGAGCAGAGCACCCTGGCCTGACTGTGTTAAGAGAACCTGGAAAGATTTTAATTGTTTACAGGTACAGTAGAATTTTGCTCCTTGCGTTATATTCGAGTCTTGAGTATTCTCTCATTTCCATAAAATACATCTCTATCCATCACATTATATTCGGGTCGTGCTATACTCGAGTATCTACGGTAACAGCCGGATTGAGAAAAATCGGAGGACTGCATGGAACCAACAGGGTTATTCAAAGAGATCCGAATGGCTGCCGAAAGGGAACCGAACGCTGAAAAGCGTTCCGTAACCTTTCTTGGCTATTCGGCTATCCAGAGAGCAGGCAATTCGCCAAATCCTGGCGAATTGCCTGCACATACGGTGCCTGTTCAGTGCCTGTTCGAGGGCAGTGAATCCCCATAGAGAAGCAATGCTTCGGCTATTCAGAGAACACAAACCAGCAGTGAAAGGTTCCCAAAATGCCCTATCATTCGGTGGTTTCGTTCGGCAGGTTTATTCTAGACGAATCCCATAGGCTTCAATGTTAAAAATATTCCCGTTTTAATTCAATATCTAATAAACCGTTGATTATAAAATTCTGCAGTAAAAAGTCTCTTTATTTATAGATTTTTTTTAGGATATTCTAAGCATTTTTCGGGATTTGTTTTTTTAAAAAATTCAGTTTTTTTTTTAAGTTTACTTATTTTTTCTGTAACAGCCTTTTTTATTATCATTCATTGGATCTCATATGTAAATTTCAGACATTTTCGCTCAGTAGTTTCTTTGCAAACAGCGTTTCACTTTTCAAACATTCAAGCAAACTGTTTTTCTAATTCATTCACTGCATTCGTCTGCGGTGTTGGCTTTTTCCGGCTGCAGCGCTGCATGTGATCGGCTCCTGGTTGGATTTTTCTCGCGTTTTCGGCAGGTTAATCCAGATGTTTTTGCAGGTTTTGGTGTGCGTTCGCCCTCGTTTTGCGGTGAGTTTTCAGCGGGTTTGCGGCGACCTTTCCCTGCACTACGATGGCCCTGTGGTGTTTGCTGAAAACACTGCAGAGTCGCTGAAATGGAATCGCCAAATCGAACCGAATTGAAGAGAATGAAAAGTAACCGAACGTGCGGTGGCTTTTTGATTCTCTTTGAATAACCCTGCAAGAGATCCACAAGAATAGGTCTACTTCTCACATACAGTTGTGTTCAAAATTATTTAACCCCCACTGAAATTGAGTGTTTTGGCCAGTTTGACATTGATTTTGATCATTCAGTCATCTTGCTTACAATTAAATCAAAGAGGCACGTGTAGGTCAGACAAATATAACATAACATTTATAATGAAATAACCACAAATGTCTTTTCTGTGCTCACATCATTATCAGTTTTATTCAACCCCCAAGTGACATTCAATCTTAGTACTTAGTACAACATCCTTTTACAGTTATAACAGCTTTTAAACGTGAAGCATAGCTTGACACAAGTGTCTTGCAGCGATCTACGGGTATCTTCGCCCATTCGTCATGGGCAAAAGCCTCCAGTTCAGTCACATTCTTAGGCTTGCGCACTGCAACTGCTTTCTTTAAGTCCCACCAGAGGTTCTCAATCGGATTTAAGTCAGGTGACTGCGATGGCCACTCCAAAATGTTCCAGCCTTTAATCTGCAACCATGCTCTAGTGGACTTGGAGGTATGCTTGGGATCATTGTCCTGTTGAAAGGTCCAACGTCTCCCAAGCCTCAGGTTTGTGACGGACTGCATCACATTGTCATCCAAGATCTCCTGGTACTGAAGAGAATTCATGGTACCTTGCACACGCTGAAGCTTCCCTGTACCTGCAGAAGCAAAACAGCCGCAAAGCATGATTGACCCCCCGCCATGCTTCACAGTAGGCAAGGTGTTCTTTTCTTCATAGGCCTTGTTCTTCCTCCTCCAAACATAGCCTTGATCCATGGGCCCAAACAGTTCTAATTTTGTTTGATCAGTGCACAGAACACTATCCCAAAACTTCTGTGGTTTGTCCACATGACTTTTGGCATACTGCAGTCGACTCTTCTTATTCTTTGGAGACAGCAAGGGGGTGCCTGGGAGTTCTGGCATGGAGGCCTTCATTACGCAGTGTGCGCCGTATTGTCGGAGCTGAAACTTCAGTACCCACATCTGACACATCTTTTCTCAGTTCCTCAGCAGTCACACGGGGACTTTTCTCCACTCTACGCTTCAGGTAGCGCACAGCAGTCGAAGTCAGCATCTTCTTTCTGCCACGACCAGGTAGCGTTTCAACAGTGCCCTTTGCCTTGAATTTGCGAATGATGCTTCCTATGGTCTCTCTTGGTATGTTTAACATCTTTGCAATACCTGATTGAAAACACTTGAATGAACCTCTGTTCTTCAGAGTGGTAGTCTTTAAGGGGTTGAATAATTGTGTCAATGAAGAATTCACAAAAGAAACATTTACTACTGTATTACAAAACCAATTGATGTCATTTTAGTTGCATATGGTTCTTTAAAAAGTCCTTGTAGGATTTCATTCTGAATACAATTACAAATGTACACTAAATTCCCTAAAACCCTTTACAGCATTGGGGGTTTAATAATTTTGAACACAACTGTAAGAGACTCTATCCAGGAATTACATGTAGTTATCTATGTGAACATTGCTTATTTAAAACCAAAACACGAACTCTCTTCAACCCTTTCTGGGTATTCTTGTAACACCGGACCCTTAGGTGATTACTTCAACCACAATATCTTCCACAATATCTCTGTAAAACATCTTACCCTTATTTTTTAACCACATTTGTGGAACAGAGTTCATCTACTATTTCCTTTTGTAGTTTGCACTGTGACACTACATAGTAGTAACCACTAGAGGGTGCCACCTCACCATCTATAAAGTCACATAGCAGATTGGCATTGCACTGAATATTTACAAATTGATTTTTTTATATTTTGCCCTATGAATCGGCACACTACATAGTGGTCACAAGAGGGAGCCATTGCACTACACACTAAGACAAACAGTGTATTAGTACTGCCCTTAGATAATAAAACATTCAGCACCTGCAGTTTCAAGCTATAACATCACCTAACATGATATTTATCCGCTATATTGGGACACAAATAACATTTATATATATTTCAAGGCCCCCAGAGCTACCACAATTGGACCTGTATTTGCCATATTGGGATAGAATAGCATTTACTTTCCAATACCAGAAATTGATGCGTCACAAAAGATTCTCTAACCACAATTTTACTTTTAGCCTCTGGTCAGACTAGTGCATTTTTAACGTGCGTTTAGGCGCACTTAATCACGGCCGCACTAGCAGCAAATGACTGGCAATGACGGCCAATATACGAAGTCCGGCCGCACGAAAGTCCGGCCGCGCAACGCAAGCGGAAAATGAACGCATTTTTTCAAGAACGCAGAACCGCTAGTACAGACATACAGAGTGCGCTGCGTCCGCTAGCGGCGTGTGTGCGTGATTAGGAGACGTCAGACGCTGCTCATGTCCGGCCAACATAACGTCCAGACACCCAAAGTTTCCTGGTTTGGATCCATAAAAAATCACGCATCGTATGACCGTTTTCGCGCATTCCGTGAAAAAATACGGCAATGCGTTCAGACGCACTTTTTGACGTCGCTGCGAAAAATGCGTTAGTGTGACCCTAGCCGTAGTAGTAGCAAAAACTACTGTACCACCACCTTCTACGTAGGCAGCATCTCCATCAATGTAAGAATATCCTTTATTAACCCTAGCTTCTCCCCGCATCACCTCTTCCCATGATAGACTGCAGGATTTCTCACGCGCAGCCCCCACTCTCTGGAACGCTCTCCCTCGTACGGTCAGACTTTCCCCTAACTTCTCTTCCTTCAAACGCTCCCTTAAAACGTTCCTATTTAGGGAAGCCTACCACCCAACCATAGGCGACTCTACAGGGGGGCAAGGGGGGGCAATTGCCCCCCCTAGGTTATTCCTTGCCCCCCCATGTGCCCCCCCACCAAAATTCAGCATCCAGCTTCCCACACTTCTTCGGACCAACATATCTCCGTAGCTATAAATCGTATATGGACGAACTAGGTGTCATTTGAAAGGGCAGATTCTGGCCTTTCCAATGATATCCAACATGACCATATTCAGTGTGAAGTAAAAGTCATAAAACATTAAATAAAAACGTGTACTTAAGCTTAAACATTTTCACAGGGTTGAAATGGCTCCGCAATGAAATGGTTAATGTTCAGACTATACACTACATTGTGTATTACGTTAGTTTTTGCCTTGGTTTAGTTGTATATTAAGGGTTAATGGGTAGGCTTCATCCCTTACAGTATACATTTGTTTTTTCCTTGATTAATGGCATTTTACAGGTTGATGGGTTTGGCTACATGTCGCAGTGTATTCATTTCATGTTTTCCCTTGATGAATGGCATTTTAGGGGTTGAGGGGTAGCTAAATGCCACATTGTTTATTAATTTTATTGTATTTTCCTGAGTTTATGGCATTTTAGGGGTTATTATGGAAGCTAGACTCTAAAGGGTCTATTCATTTTTAGATCCTCTGCTTTTCATCACATTTCGGGGAATTTATTTTGATGAAAATAAGGTGAATTCCCTATTTAGCGAATGGTCACTGTAATTTTCTAAAAGTGGAGTCGCTGAAGCAGCTATCAGACATTCAGCGAAAACTGTCGAATTGCAGCAAATAAAATACTGAATTTAAGTATCAGGGTAATGCAATAAAAAGGTATCATTGCGTCACATTACTCATTGCATCACATTACTCATTGCATCACATTACTCATTGCGTCACATTACTCATTGCGTCACATTACTCATTGCGTCACATTACTCATTGCATCACATTACTCATTGCGTCACATTACTCATTGCGTCACATTACTCATTGCGTCACATTACTCATTGCGTCACATTACTCATTGCGTCACATTACTCATTGCGTCACATTACTCATTGCATCACATTACTCTGGGGTTTTGGAATCTTATTTATATATACTTATTTTGTGCACTATTACCTGGTGTGAGTTAACCCTTGCGTTCACATGGTTTTGCGTTAGCGCCAGGTTAATTGAGTCTATCGCCTGACCAACAGATCGTTTACCTCTCGCTACAAATGAGAAAACTCACTCAGTGCGTTGCTATTAGCGACTTGTACTGCGAGCTTACTGTACTTTCCGCGTCCTTTACTTAACATGAGGAGCGCTAGAGATCTCTAGCGCCTTTGCAGCTAACAGATCACTTGGTGCCAGTGCTAAATTTTTTGAGGTGCACTAATTGCAACATTTTACCTACTGCTCAACCCTGGTGCTAACTCCAAAAAAACAGAAAAACCAGTCCAACCTCGTCCAAAATTAATAGGCAATTGAAAGGAATGCAGCACAGGTGTTCTCTTGGCCCCATACACCATAGCAATGGATCTGGTCTGCATTGTCGCTGCTGTTGCAGTTGGCTGTATTATAAATGTATCCTTTATCCACATACTGTATATCCTAATTCTAATATATTGCCTAATTTTAAACATTTTATGCTTGGGGTTATTCATAGTATGGAATCAGTTGATTATTAGGGTGACTGTATGGACCAGGTTTAAAGGGACACATGGATAAGTCTTGCCCTGAAACATGTATTATTTATATGCTGTAGCAGGGAATTTTTTTTCGCTCACCTGGCCTTCCTTTTGGATCTATTAAATGCATTGTAATGATTCTACATGCTGTTGGGTGGCATTTATCATGCAATGCCCATCAGCCTTAATATATGTGTGCATATAAACATGGATGATGCGGCCACCGTGGAGGATTTTAATAATGATGGGGTGTGAGGTTATTTACCGGATGTGTTCATATTCAAGCTTGTGAGGGTGGGGGATAGGTATGGAAAAGAAAAACAGTTCTATCCTGTACACAACCGCATTAGCGCTGGGTCTCAGCCCGGGTCTTAGAGTTTCCCTAGCGTGCGCCAAACGACCTTGTTCATGGACTACCGCGGACATGATGATCTGTTAGTAGGTCATCAGGCACTAACAGGGTTATTCAGAAAGCGGTGAAAAGCAGGAGAATGACTGGAGAATGGAAAATTCTAGGTCAAAATAGTCAATTTGGAAAATGAGATGAATGGGAGAATTTTTCTGGTTTGGCTATTTTGACCAAGAATTTTCCATTCTACAGTCATTCTCCTGCTTTTCACCTCTCTCTGAATAACCCTGTAAGTTTTAGCGACTAGCGCTAAATTTTTTCTTTAGTGATGGTGTTTTAGCTCACACCAGGTGATAGGGCCCTTAGTTTTATTCAGTGGTGAAAATTATTAGTGCCCCCCCAGTTTTGACTGCGGTATCTTCTGTGCCCCCCCTAAATATTGCTCCTAGAGTCGCCACTGCACCCAACTCACTGACGCAACCATCAATCACTCTCACCTTACAGTCCTCTCCTCCTGTTTCCAACCCCAACCCTCCTAGATTGTGAGTTCCTACGGGAATAGGGCCCTCATCTCCTCCTGTACTGTTTGTCAAATGTTGTTCAATGTATTGTAACCCTGTCTATACTGTGTTTATTGTACAGCGCTGCGGAATATGCTGGCGCTTTATAAATAAAGAATAATAATAATAACCCTTTCCCTGCTGAGGCATTTCACCGCTGTGTGCTGAGCTCATTTTTACCGCTTTCACTCATCATGTTTAACGCAATTTGAAGTCACATTTTATTATACGACCCAGACATATTATATATCGTTCTTTCCGTCAGACTCGGCAGATTCATAATATGTCATTATTATATGTATACGTCATGTCCTGCCTGAATATTATAACAAAAAATGAAATACAATTTGAATTTTTAATCTTCTACAGTGTTTTTTTTCACCTTTTTTCACATGAACGTTTGCGGTTATGTTTTCTATGAGGTGCGCTTGTACAAAAATTAGAAATGGGGACTTGTTACATTTTTTGGGGGGAATTACGTGATTTTTAGCAAACGCACGCCATAGAAAAAAAATCATTAGTGCAGCATCATTGTTCACATTATAATTGAAATGTGAACAATATTGCTGCATTAATAAAAACAACACCCAAAAAAAAATACATGTTTTTATTTATTTTTTTAGAATTTTTTTTATTATTATTTTTATTTTTGGAAATCCCTGGGCAGCTAGGGGTTTCCCGGCTATCTGACATCATCACGCTATACGTGATGACGTCAGGCAGTGTGGGGGGGACCCGGGGGTGGAGCCACCATCCAAGATGGCGGCCCCCACCTGAGCTAGGCCGCAAGGCGCTGAAGTGCGACCCGGTGCCTAAGGGGTTAAAGCCAGGCACTGCTTAAAAGGGGAGACTCTCCCCTTTTAAGCGGTGCCGGGCTTTTCTTTGTGGGACCTCCCGATCGGGAGAGGAATCCGAACGGATCACCCCCTCCCTTCCAGGTGATCTCTGGCATTACCGGGAGGTTGCCTGGAAATGACATCATCGCGCATCATCTTGCTTCATTTTTAGGCAATACCATCTGCCCCTTCTATTGACGACGGTAGTTAATGGACTGGTGAATTCTCTCTAGCTCTTAACCCCTTCAGACCCCAGTGCACCATAACGAACATCACGTTTCTTGGTTTTAACCATTGAAGGTTGAGCATTTCTCTCCCCTGAGTTGTCTAGTAACCGTCAAGGCTCGAACGAATGAATCTGAGCCAAGTCGAGAAAAAGCCGAAGAAGACGGCCATGATGCTCAGCTACAACAGGGAGAGGAGAAAGCATCTTTTACACATGATAAATATAGATTTGAGCTAATTTCAGGCAGTAATTTCTTGATCTTGAATGGGATTTTAACATGTTGACTTTAACCCCTTCACTGTCAAGGAATTTTCCAAAAAAACCCAGTGTCAGGAACCAGTGGCTTTTTGGAAAATCATTTTTAATTAATTATACAGTAAGAAATATTTGGGAATATTCCCAGTGTAATCCTTACTGTAATAACCAATTGGGAGGCAGATGCTGCCATCTACTGGCCTACTGGAGTTACTGCAGATAGAACTGCAGCTTTTGGCTCTGTGTATTATCAGCTGAGAAGGTCTATTAGACACTTTCCTGGTGGAATTTTACCAGTTTTGACACCTCGGGCATCACGCCCAGGATGCTGAAACCTTAGGGTCGTGTTCTGGAGCCCAAATGCAAGTGGAATTAGTTTGCATTAAATTAATTTGATTTGCTTTAGCCCCGTCAGCTGCAGATTGAGAGAACTCGATACCGGACACCTGATGGTGCATTTTGAAGACTCATTTATCTTGATCTCAGGAGTGAAGAGGTTAAGAGGGGTCATTGTTTAGATGTTTGCAAAAAGAGAAAACACAGGATTATTATGAAAAAGGTCGGCATCCATCATAATTTACATCAGGCCATGACAGCTGCCGAGGTTCTGGAAAGACCATCTCAGCAGGAGTCTGTAAGCACAGAAATGTAAAGCGCCCCTCCCCCTTCCCCAGAGAAAACAATCAAGAGATACTTTCTTCCCAGTCTTTCCTGGGGAGCACATTACACATTAATAATTAATAAAAAAAAAAATATTACATTTTTTTCTAAATTGTATTTTTAGATTATAAATATTTCTATTTAATTTTATATAATTTATGTATATTTGGTTTTACATTTATTTTTAAAGGTCTTAGTTTTACATAGAAAGGGGTCCACCACAGGCCTTCCTCTCCAAAACTAAAAGAAAAAAATAATTCTACCAACAAAAATTTAATTCTTAAGTTTGTTTTACATTTTATTCACTTTTAGGGAGAACAGTGTCCAACAAAGGCGGCACCTTAATGTGTAAAATAAATAAAAAAATGTAAAAACAAATAAAATTTCAAAAAATTTTCAGAGCAAGGCGCGCTACTGCGATGAGCACCTGAAGGCACATGCCTACTTTGACTAATCGTAAATCCGGCCCTACAGCTACTGTGACAAAATGCAACATTTCACATACGCTTTGTACCGGGCAGAAGCTGTATCGATATGGCTCATTGCTAACAGATGCTGTCCATGAGAAGGAAAACCTCTCTGTAAGGAAAACCTCCCAGCTCCGAGTGGGAGCGCTCAGGTATTACAGGCCATAGGAAATGTTTTGTAGGCCACGAAAAACAAGATCAATCAGAAATAAGCTGTATTTTATTTCAGACAATAACAAGAAAATCCACATGTATATCATCTTTGTTCTACTTTAATAGACGCAGAAAAACGTAGGAAATAGATGTTTAATGACATGTGACAGCAGTGACAGCGTTTCCTGATAAATCTGACATAAATACATTAAAGCAGAACTCTCTGTTACCATTCATTATTACAAGGCAACTATACATAAAAATCAATAAATTGCTATACTGTACTGGAATTACCCAGGATAATCGAGGCAATCCGTCAGAAACTCACACAAACGCAAGTCTTGGTTCAGGAAGGCGTTTATTCAGTACCGAGACTCAGGTAGGATCTTTGTCCACAACCCAAGTGAGACTTTTCAGTTGTATAAAGAGTTTATACATTACAAATTCAGATGGTCAGCCCCTTTCAATATCATCAGTATCCCCCCCCCCTTCTTGTCCCGTTCACAGGCACATTTCGGTTCACATAGGCATAATATAATAAACCAGGCCTCAAAATTTCCACTCGCCTGCTTGCATTTGGCGAGTGGAAATTACAGGAGGGCGAGTGGAAATTACATGAGGGCGAGTGGAAATGCAGAGGCAGGCAGGCAGGGCAGGATAGGGGTTAGGTGGGACAACTAGTAGCGAGTAACTCTTAAGGCTTGGCTAGTAGCTTGGGACTTGAAATTTTGAGCCCTGTAATAAACAGAGAAAAAGGGAGTTTGTGAGCAGAAGCTCCGGGTAGGAGTATCTACTTCCAGCTGATAAAGAAAGTTGCAGCTGTGCGAACAAAGCCCTCAGTATAATACATCTCGGCTAACTGACCTTGAGCCTTAAGTCAGTTCTCTATGATTCTGTTAGCCAGGCAATTAATTGTTGCAAAGACACTGAAATGTCAGAATTTGTGGAAACGTCTTAAAGAGCTAGTAGTGTGTGTTAGTACATGTATACAAAATGCCTTTTACCAGGCCAGGCTCCTTCAATACAGAGATGTGTATAATTCTGACATTAAACAAGGTCAAACACATAAAGGGCCACTACCACCAAAAAATGACATGCCCTTATTGTGTTTATTTGATGTTGCTGATATCTTACATGTGCTTTGTTTTTCTCTTGTATGTTTAGTTAAGATAATATTTTCCTCTATATGTGTCAGTGGGCACATCCATTGTGTGATCTTCTGTGTTGTAAACTGCCCCCCCCCCACAGTATCTTTCCAGCACTTGCTCCTCACTGTGTGGCTTTGGCCATAGAATGGAGTGAATGGGTCAATCACAGACTCACATCTTTGTATTGTGTGGGATGTATTCAAAGGACATCACCAAGGGGTAGATTAGAAGTCTTTTAAACTCCCTGTCTTATCTCAGTCAATTGCCAGCTCTTATCTCAGGTAGCCTGGAGGACACAATACACCCCCTGCTGCCTTATCTAAACATTCCCTCCTCCATCTAATTAACTATTAAATACTGTATAAGATAAAGCACAGCCACAAACAGGGTTATTCAAAGAGATCCGAATGGCTGGAGAAAGGTAACCGAACGCTGAAATTCAGCGTACGGTTACCTTTCCTGGCCATTCGGCTATTCAGAGAGCAGGCAATTCGCCAAATCCTGGCGAATTGCCTGCACATACAGTGCCTTTTCGGTGCCTGTTCGAGGGCAGTGAAATCCCCATAGCGAAGCAATACCTCGTCTATTCAGAGAACCAAAAGCAGCAGTGAAAGGTTCCCGAAATGCCCTGCCATTCGGTGGTTTAATTCGGCAGGTTTATTCAGGCGAATCCCATAGGCTTCAATGTTAAAAATATTCCCGTTTTAATTCAATATCTAATAAACCGTTCATTATAATATTCTGCAGTAAAGAGTCGATTTATAGTTTTTTTAGGATATTTTAAGCATTTTTCCTTTTTTTTTCTTCTTCTAAACCCTTTCGCTGCGGATGATGTGTGGGACACGTCCTCATTGACGCCCGCTATATGCGGAGGACATGCCCCACACGTCATCTGCTTTGCGGGAGCCCCGGCAGAGATACTCACCTCTCTGTCCGGGGTCCCGCGGCGGTCAGATACTGAAGTTAAGCCCCTCCCGACGTCAATGACGTCATCGCGCCATGCGCGATGACGTCATTTCCAGGCAACCCCCCCCCCGGCAGTGCCAAGGAAATGCCTTGGTGGAGATAAGGGGTTCCTTTGAACCCCAATATCTCCAGAGCCGTAGCAGCTAGGGGGTCATGCATGGTGTCATTCGAAAGGCCTGAGCATGGCCAGGTTTAAAGTAAAAACAAAGTTAAAAAAAATATATATAAAATAAATAAAAACATGTCTGTTGTTTTTATTAATGCAGCAATATTGTTCACATTTCAATTATAATGTGAACAATGATGCTGTCTAATGATTTTTTTCTATGGAGTGCATTTGCTAAAAATCACGTAATTCCCCCCAAAAATGTAACAAGTCCCCATTTCTAATTTTTGTACAAGCGCACCCCATAGAAAATATAACCGCAAACGCTCATGTGATAAAATGTGAAAAAAAACACTTTACACTCTGTAGATGATTAAAAATTCAAATTTTATTTCGTTTTTTGTTATACTATTCAGGCAGGACATGACGTATACATATAAAAATGATATATTATTAATCTGCCACGTCTGCCGGAAAGAACGATATATAATATGTCTGGGTTCTATAATAAAATGTGGCTTCAAATCGCGTTTAAACATGATGAGCAAAAGTGGTAAAAATTAGCTCAGCACACAGCGGTGAAATGCCTCAGCAGTGAAGGGGTTAAAAAACAAAATTCCTATTTATTATTTTTTTTTTTATATATTTAACTTTACTTATTTTTTCTGTAACAGCCCTATTTATTATCATCCCCTGGACATCTTATGACATTTTCGCTCAGTAGTTTCTTTTCAAACATTCAAGCGAACTGTATTTTAATTTATTCGCCTCCTTCATCTGCGCTGCGTGTGATCGGCTCCTGCTCGGGTTTTTCTGTGGTTTTCGGCGGGTTAATCCAGATGTTTTTGCGGGTTTTCGGCATGCATTCACCGGGTTTTGCGGTTACTTTTCGGCGACCTTTCTCTGCAATTCGGGGACCCTGTGGTGCTTGCCGAATACACCTTAGGATCGCCAAAATGGGATCGGCAAAACGAACCGATTTGAAGAGAACAAAAAGTCACCGAACGTGCAGTGACTTTTCGATTCTCTTTGAATAACCCTGAAAGTAAAACTCGCAATATTTACCACATTCTTATGGTATCATGGGAAAATCCACAAAATGGAAACCGGTGATAAAAAACCAAATATTATTTTTCCCTTTTACATGGGATTACTTCAAGCAAAGAGAAAAAAAGTGGCGTGTGTTTTACAACTATTTTTTATTTATAATGCAGAAATGAACGTGTGCTTTTAAAGATACACTAAATGTAACATAGGCTGATGCGCCTGAGATTAAGCCTAATTATTTTAAAAATTGTGTCAAAGTACTGACATTTTCGCCCTTCGTGTGTAGCTCCTCCCCTTCAGCTCAGGGCTACCGAAACACAGAAGTCCCTGCAGCTTATATATGCAATTTGCATATGTACTTTGTATACACGGCACAGATTGCACATCACTTGGAATGAGGCACTATTGTACTGTTTCCCTAGCGTCTGTGCAGAATGACAGATGAGTTGGTTCTGTGCATTTGCGCTCAACACCAATCAGCTTCGGTCTCCCACAGCACTAGTAACTGTGATGATGTCAGCATGTAGAGTGCTGATATCATAAGTGACCAATTTGGTGACCGGAGGGCAAGATATTAAAATACCGCCTTCCTGGTGACGCTTGTGTGGACGACAGAAACTCCTCCGCTTCACACAGTGATTTCCCGAAAAATGGGACAGGAAGATGGGATGCACTCAACGTAGCCTGATCACTTAAAAAAGCTGTAGTGGTCAAGGTGTGTAGAGTGTCCATTTAAAACGAGAGCGACAAAGAGACACAAGGGGTACATGGGAAGATGGTGCTTCATTGCTCTCCGAGAGGTCCCTGGCTGCTTTTTTCAGGCAGAGGAAACCGCTCTGTTTCACACAAGAATGTGGGGAAAATGGGGCTTGAAGGAGGTGTGAGAAAGGGAGGGGGTGCTCCATGCAGTCTGACCACTTTAAGAAGCTGAAGTGGTCTAGGCATGGAGGGTTCCTTTAAGAAAAGGAATCTCCCACGTTAGGTTTAATGAGTGTAACAGATCTCAGTACCTCGACTGGGACACATTTGTAAATACCGCTTCCTTGCTGGACCACGTGTTCTCTCCAGCAAACTGTTGTGCCTTCCACCTGTAGGGTAGACGAAGCTTAAGGACCAGGATACGTAGAGAGCCTGCTAGCATCCCCCAGAAATAAGACAAGGCTGTAGATCTGGAGGTTTTCAGGGTCAAAATGAAACTGGTTTTATTGGGGACAGGCACAGATATATATGCGGTCAAACATGGGTTATTTACTTTTACAAAACCTCCCCTAGAAGATGTTGTGAGGGTTTCTGATGTTCCTGCTCCTTCTGCTTCACGGTATTTGGGAAATAATTAGACTAGGACAGATAAACATTTGCTCAACATTCCTAGACAAGACAGGATGGCAAACAAGATTACAGTCTAAAACAGCAGATAATGGGGCAGTGTTTGCCTGGCAAAGCAAAATAACAAAACTATTGAAATATACAGCAGATATCAACAGATAGACAATAACTTTATTCATACGTAGCACAGAAAACACAAACACCCTGCACCCCCTACAGGCACAGGGTGATTTCAACGTAAGAGAGGACAGGGAAATAATATAGAACATGAGGCCTGCACCTCCCAAACACATTTCCAGGCCCATGTACCCCAAGTCCAAAGTGACACACGTCACAATGAGTTTTCTCTCAGTTGTAACGTCAAAAATTGTGGATTTAAAAAAAGGACATTATACGCCTGAATACATTTATTTTTCAGTCGGTAGAAACTATTCAGGATGGAAGGGGTTAAGTATATATTATGTTCTGAAACCTAAATAAAATATCCATTGGGGGGGACATCATTCTTGCTCGCACTCACCTATCCTGCCTTAGCACCTTATACCATATTACTTTATTTTTATGTTCTGAAACCTAAGCCCCCCATTCATGGCACGAAACTGGCTTTGCTCCCCGGTGAGTTAGCGTGTCGATACAGATGTGATTTAGAGGTAAATTATTTTGCACGTTGTTTCTTGTCGGGGCGAGTTCATTCAGGTTTAAAAATGCATTGACGTTCTGCAAAGGCATCTCCCACGCTCAGCACATACCATTCATGTATGACCTCACATGGAGATAATGTCCACCATTGGTTCTGAAACATTTCACCCGCTCAGTACACACGAACGAGCAGAAAACATAACACAAACTGCTTATCAGCTGTGTGTATTCTTTTGCGTCTCTTAGGAGTTGCCTTTCCCACATTCATGACACGCAAAGGGTTTCTCTCCTGAATGATACCATGAGATGAGCTTAAATATACATATCTCTACCAATTTATCTCCTGTATGAATGCTCTCATTTATATCATGTAATGTAACCATTTATTGCTCTAAAACATCTTCCCCGAATCAGACCATTCAGCTTCTCTCCCATATAAACTATATTGTACAGAAACACTCTACTTTGTTTATCCCGAAAAAGTTTTTAAAATGAACGGCTACACTCCTCTGTGAGTCCTCTCATGTACAGTAAGCTCCCTTTTTTTTCTAAAACATTTCCCACATTCAGAACATGCAAACGGCTTCTCTCCTGTATGAATTCTCTTATGTTTAGTAAGATCACTTTTTGTTTTAAAACATTTCCCACATTCAGAACAAGCAAACGGCTTCTCTCCTGTATGAATTATCTTATGTTTAGTAAGCTCACTTTTTGTTTTAAAACATTTCCCACATTCAGAACAAGCAAACGGCTTCTCTCCTGTATGTTTTTTCTCATGTACAGTAAGCTCACTCTTTGTTCTAAAATATTTCTCACATTCAGAACAAGTAAACGGCTTCTCTCCTGTATGAATTCTCTTATGTACAGTAAGCACACCCTTTATTCTAAAACATTTCTCACATTCAGAACAAGCAAACGGCTTCTCTCCTGTATGAATTCTCATATGTTTAGTAAGATCACTTGTTGTTTTAAAATATTTCCCACATTCAGAACAAGCAAACGGCTTCTCTCCGGTATGAGTTCTTTCATGTACAGTAAGATCACACTTTTTTCTAAAACATTTCTCACATTCAGGACATACAAATGGTTTATCTCCTGTATGAATTCTCTCATGATAAGTAACTTCACTCTTTGTTCTAAAAAATTTCTCACATTCAGAACAAGCAAACAGCCTCTCTCCTGTATGAATTAGCTCATGTACAGTAAGCGCACCTCTTGTTCTAAAACATTTCTCACATTCAGAACATGTAAACGGCTTCTCTCCTGTATGAATTCTCTCATGTACAGTTAGTGCAGCCTTTGCTTTAAAACATTTCTCACATTCAGAACAAGCGAACGTCTTCTCTCCTGTATGAACTCTCTCATGTACAGTTAGTTCAACCTTTGCTTTAAAACATTTCTCACATTCAGAACAAGCAAACGGCTTCTCTCCTGTATGAATTCTCTCATGTACAGTTAGTGCAGCCTTTGTGGTAAAACATTTCTCACATTCAGAACAAGCAAACGGCTTCTCTCCTGTATGAATTCTCTCATGTACAGTTAGTGCAGGCTTTATGGTAAAACATTTCTCACATTCAGAACAAGCAAATGGCTTCTCTCCTGTATGAATTCTCTCATGTACAGTTAGTGCAGCCTTTCTTTTAAAAGATTTCTCACATTCAGAACATGCAAACAGCTTCTCTCCTACGTAAACTCTCCTGAGTCTACCAAGACTTGTGTTTGTGCTTAAACATTTTTCACTTTCAGGGCACAGAAACGTCCCAGGTGACCGTTCTGGATTCTCTGGTTCTTTTGAATTTTCTGAAGAGTGCAAAGCTTCATCGTTGATCATTATTTCTTCTTGCTCTGGTGGCTGAGACTTCATGATGTTTTCTTCAACATATGGCACTGGTCCTTCAAAAGAATTTTCTAAAGACATTTTAGGTCTTTTTGTGTCTCCTGGGGGGGGGAGGGGATACAATAATTTGCTGTATAACCAAACCAAACACAGCCATGTAAAAACTCCTTTTATGCCGGCATGGGTTACCAGGGATTTCTTTATGATTAAGGCTCGTGTCAGACGAGCGCACTGATCACGTCCTTGTTGCCGCACATTTGTACCTCCGTGGCAGCATAGCATTCTGACGGACGCGGAAAACGGAGGAAAACGTGTGGAGTGCGCCACGTCCGCATAGCTTTGTGTGTGAGTGATGGCACGAAGTCAGACGGACTGCATTTATGCGTCCAGCACTTTTGACGGACAAAATGGTTTCTCATTTTAATTGAATTTCCCATCTGCATCCGTCAAAAATAACGTTAGTCCCAAAAACGGACCGTGTGGCCACTACTGCGTCTTCCGTCAGAACGTGCGTCCGTACTGCACGGACGCACAGTCCTTACAAAATGCGCTCGTCTGACATTAGCCTAGAACTAAACATTTCTTGAAGCCAGAGCCCCTCCTTCCCCATACTAAAAGGTACAAATGGTCTTGCATGGAGACATATAGAAATTAGGTTTTAACCTACACCAGGTGAATTCTCTGTCTAGAGAGGTTGCTCTGATTTAGCAGATAGTGTAAAGTTGAATGATAAAAAGCAGGATATAGTTAATATGCAACATGACCCGGTCTGACAATCCGTATCTATTAAATATAAAACAGATAAAAGCTGCAGCAAATACCTTTTGGTTTTAATGATAAATTCCACTGGAACAAAATACTTTTCTATCAACAGGACCAAATGAATGTCTCTTTAAATCTGCAAAATATAAAACAACACAACACAGATGGTTATACACAAGTGCTTTTTCATTTCAGCCCCTTCCATTTCGTGGAGAATACGGTGCATTCACTATTCACATTATGTTCACTGTATTTTGCGGAAAATTAAGTCGCCGAAGCAGTTATCAGACGTTGGTGAAAAGCATCGAATTGGACTTGTTGAGTTTCACCAAACTGAAAAAAAAGCAGATAAGAGGTTAAAATAATAACAATTTTGTAAAAAAAATGTGTCTACACAAAAAAAAGATCCTTTATAACATAATAAAAAGGTCTGTTTAAATGAAAAAAAATACAAAAAGTTTTTTAAAAAATAAAAATAAATGGTCTTTAACAAAAAAAAATTAAAAAGATGTCCCATTTATTAATCTACCTTTCCTCCCCGATCGCTCTCCTCTGGTGTTGGACCGTGTTACAGCCTGCCTATCGGCTGTCTCCGATAGGATGACTTCCCGTTTCCTAAAGCTCAACCTCTCTAAACCCCTCTAAGGCTGGGGTCAGACCAGCGCACTTTTAGCGCACTTTTAACGCACATAATTACGGCCGCACTAGCAGCAGATGACGGCCAATATACGATGTACGGCTGCCCAAAAGTCCGGCCGTGCAACGCAAGTGGAATTTGAACGCATTTTTCTGAGAACGCTGAACCGCTAGTACTGACGTACTGAGTGCGCAGCTGCGGCATAGCGGCGTGTTTGCGAGATTAGGAGATGTCAGATGCTGCTAATGTCCAGCCTACATAACGTCCAGACGCAAAAAGAGTTTTATTGACGATCCGTACAAAATCACGCCCGAAAATGCGCGTCTTCTGACCGTTTTTGCGCATTCCGTGAAAAAATACGTCAATGCGTTCGGACACACTTTTTCACGTTCGCGGGGAAAAATGCTTTCGTCTGACCCTAGCCTAAAGTCCGGCGTCAGACGAATGCAGCGATCACGTCCGTGTTGGCGCACAGTTCAATGTCCGTCGTAGGATAGAATCATGAACAATAGAGACCCACACATGAAGTACGTGCGCACCGAACTGCGCACGCACAATGCACGTGGCAAACGGAAGCAAGTTAGGCAAGAACATAAAACAAGGTGTGCTACAGGGGGAAGTTTAGCGCCACACCCAAATAGGATTACCTCAAACCACCACAAATACGTCGCTATGTACCTCAGTGGTGGTTTCCCCAAAAACCAAAAACAAACAGAAAAGTCCCAATAGTGTAGAATGGGTACAGCGCCCACAATTATATAAAATATGTGTCACATTCAGTTATGATGTTGTAATTCAATCTTCCTTGTTTTCTCCACGGAACATGTGGGAATATTTTGAAAAGAGAAACGGATTGTTTTTTAAGATTATCCAGTTATGAGAATAGTGATTGTAGACTCACATACAAAGAGCCCTAACTGGCTCTAGTATTATTCGCCTAACGGGTGTTTGCTTCTTAGTTACAGGGACCCATCAACCTGTAGAATCTTTTTCTTTCTTGATTCTTCATACAAACAGTAAGGAAAGCAAAAAAAAACAATCGAGCCTAGTGTAATTATGTGGTTATTGATTCACATCAACATCAGAGGGTGCCAATTTTACACTTACGCTGTGTGGAGCCTCCGAGCTCTTGGAATATCAGCCTGTGAAATTTTTGGAAAATTTCACCAAACCTCTCTCCCAACAATACAGGAAACGGCAGGATGGAAAAAATAATTTTTATTTAAAACAAATATACAGCCCAGAACGCGTCTCGTCGATTTCTCGACTTCATCAGCTGGAAATAAAATGTATCTAAGTTATTCCCCACACCCTGCCATTTTTAAAGTCTCCAATTATTTTAAACAATGTCCAGATAAATTAGTCCGTTTTCGCGGTCTTTAGAGTTCTAACACCTTCCTTTGTAGTCATTTTTGCGTCCCAATATGAAACGCATGGATATAGTACTCGCGGCGGCCATCTTGCACATGCGTCCTCTCATGCGGTTCAATTTGGAATCCGTAATCTCCTTCCTTGGAACGCATGGATGTAGTATTTACGGCGACCGTCTAACGCGTGTGCCCTTTCATGCGGTCTAGTTTAGAAATCGGACCTTTTTTACATCCTCGTTTCTGCAGTTCTATTGCAGATATCCTCTCCGTTGTTGTTGTGGATAAATTCTAGATCACCTTCATATAATTCAATCATCCTCCACATCTATACTATAAAAGGATAAGCTAAAAACTGTCCGTCGCCAAAACCCTACTGCGCATGCGCGACGGACATTTGAAAGCGGCCGTTAGAACACACAGGTAGCTGCGCGTGCCGGCCGCGTGAAAAAAAAAAACGGCACGAGCCGCGCGCAGCTACCCGTGTGTTTACACGGCCAGATGCCCCGATCCTCCAGCGGTGACCGTCCTCCGGCTGCCGGCGGGCCTCCAGGCTCAGGCGAGCCCCCGGCTCGGTTTGGGCCTACAGGCCCAGCCGAGCCGGGGACTCGCCTAAGCCTAGAGGCCCGCCGGCAGCCGGAGAAGGTCACCGCTGGAGGATCGGGGCCGAAGTTCCCAAACAAACACACCCCAAAATCGGCCCTGAGCTCCAGCGGAGACCTCCTCCGGCTGCCGCTGGCTGCTCGGCGGCCCTCTAGGCTTAGGCGAGCCCCCGGCTCGGTTTGGGCCTACAGGCCCAGCTGAGCCGGGGACTCGCCTAAGCCTAGAGGCCCGCCGAGCAGCCAGCGGCAGCCGGAGAAGGTCACCGCTGGAGGATCGGGGCCGAAGTTCCCAAACAAATACACCCCAAAATCGGCCTGAGCTCCAGCGGAGACCTCCTCCGGCTGCCGCTGGCTGCTCGGCGGCCCTCTAGGCTTAGGCGAGCCCCCGGCTCGGTTTGGGCCTACAGGCCCAGCCGAGCCGGGGACTCGCCTAAGCCTAGAGGCCCGCCGAGCAGCCAGCAGCAGCCGGAGAAGGTCACCGCTGGAGGATCGGGGCCGAAGTTCCCAAACAAACACACCCCAAAATCGGCCCTGAGCTCCAGCGGAGACCTCCTCCGGCTGCCGCTGGCTGCTCGGCGGGCCTCTAGGCTTAGGCGAGCCCCCGGCTCGGTTTGGGCCTACAGGCCCAGCCGAGCCGGGGACTCGCCTAAGCCTAGAGGCCCGCCGAGCAGCCAGCGGCAGCCGGAGAAGGTCACCGCTGGAGGATCGGGGCCGAAGTTCCAAAAAAATACACCCCAAAATCGGCCCTGAGCTCCAGCGGAGACCTCCTCCAGCTGCCGCTGGCTGCTCGGCGGGCCTCTAGGCTTAGGCGAGCCCCCGGCTTGGCTTTGGCCTACAGGCCCAGCCGAGCCGGGGACTCGCCTAAGCGTAGAGGCCGGCCGAGCAGCCTGCTCGGCCGGAGGAGGTCACCGCTGGAGCTCAGGGCCGATGTTGCCTAACACATACTCACCGACATCGGCCCTTAGCTCCTCCAGCGATGGCGGTCCCGCTTGCAGCATCCTCTCTCTCTCCGTTGCTCGCCGGAATGACGTCACGAAAGCCTTTGACCCCGGGGGGTCAAAGGCTTTCGTGACGTCATCCTGGCGAGCAACGGAGAGAGGATGCTGCAAGCGGGACCGCCATCGCTGGAGGAGCTAAGGGCCGATGTCGGTGAGTATGTGTGGAACCGGTGGAGGACTCGAGGCTGATGTAGGTGAGTATGTGCTCTACACACACACACCCTGCTTGCTCGACCGGTATCCAAGCTTAGGCGAGCCCCCGGCTTGGCTTGGGCCTAGAGGCCCTGCCGAGCCGGGGACTCGCCTGAGCATGGAGGCCGGTCGAGTTGCATGCTCGGGCGTCCTCCAGGCTCAGGCGAGTCCCCGGCTCGGCTGGGCCTCTAGGCCCACGCCAAGCCGGGGGCTCGCCTAAGCTTGGTCGGCATCCAGGCTCAGGCGAGCCCCCGGCTTGGCTTGGGCCTAGAGGCCCAGCCGAGCCAGGGACTCACCTGAGCCTGGAGGACGGCCGAGCATGCAACTCGACCGGCCTCCATGCTCAGGCGAGTCCCCGGCTCTGCTGGGCCTCTAGGCCAAGCCGGGGGCTCGCCTAAGCTTGGATACCGGCCGAGTAAGCAGGGTGGGTGTGGAGAGCACATACTCACCTACATTAGCCCTGAGCTCCAGCGGTGACTGTCCTCCGGCTGTCGCAGGCTGCTCGGCCGGCCTCCAGGCTCAGGCGAGCCCCCGGCTTGGCTTGGGCCTACAGGCCAGCCGAGCCGGGGGCTCGCCTAAGCCTGGAGGCCGCCGAGCAGCCTACGACAGCCACCGCTGAGGCTCCGGGCCAATGTAGGGGGATGTTGCCTACACATACTCACCTACATCGGCCCTTAGCTCCTCCAGCGATGGCGGTCCCGCTTCCAGCGTCCTCTCTCGCTCCGTTGTTCGCCGGAATGACGTCACGAAAGCCTTTGACCCCGGGGTCAAAGGCTTTCGTGACGTCATCCTGGCGACCAACGGAGCGAGAGAGGATGCTGGAAGCGGGACGCGGGACCGCCATCGCTGGAGGGCCGATGTAGGTGAGTATATCCACGAGCGGGGGGGCCATATCCACGAGCGGGGGGGCCATATCCACGAGCGGGGGGGCCATATCCACGAGCGGGGGGGGGCCATATCCACGAGCGGGGGGGCGATATCCACGTGCTGGGGCGATATCCACGAGCTGGGGGCAGTATATCCACGAGCTGGGGGCAGTATCCACGAGCTGGGGGCAGTATCCACGTGCTGGGGCAGTATCCACGTGCTGGGGCAGTATCCATCCACGTGCTGGGGCAATATCCACGTGCTAGGGCAGTATCCACGTGCTGGGGCAGTATCCACGTGCTGGGGCAGTATCAATCCACGTGCTGGGGCAATATCCATGTGCTGGGCAGTATCCACGTGCTGGGGCAGTATCCACGAGCTGGGGCAGTATCCACGAGCTGGGGCAATATCCACGTGCTGGGGCAGTATCCACGAGCTGGGGCAGTATCCACGTGCTGGGGCAGTATCCACGTGCTGGGGCAGTATCCACGTGCTGGGGCAATATCCACGTGCTGGGGCAATATCCACGTGCTGGGTCAATATCCACGTGCTGGGTCAATATCCACGTGCTGGGTCAATATCCACGTGCAGGGGCAGTATCCACGTGCAGGGGCAGTATCCACGTGCTGGGGCAATATCCACGTGCTGGGGCAATATCCACGTGCTGGGGCAGTATCCACGTGCTGGGGCAATATCCAGGAGCTGGGGCAGTATCCACGAGCTGGGGCAATATCCACGTGCTGGGGCAGTATCCATCCACGTGCTGGGGCAATATCCACGTGCTAGGGCAGTATCCACAAGCTGGGGCAGTATCCACGAGCTGTGGCAATATCCACGTGCTGGGGCAATATCCACGTGCTAGGGCAGTATCCACGAGCTGGGGCAGTATCCACGTGCTGCGGCAATATCCACGTGCTGGGGCAATATCCACGTGCTGGGGCAATATCCACGTGCTGGGGCAGTATCCACGTGCTGGGGCAATATCCACGTGCTGGGGCAATATCCACGTGCTGGGGCAGTATCCACGTGCTGGGGCAATATCCACGTGCTGGGGCAGTATCCACGTGCTGGGGCAGTATCCACGAGCTGGGGCAATATCCACGTGCTGGGGCAATATCCACGTGCTGGGGCAATATCCACGTGCTGGGGCAATATCCACGAGCTGGGGCAGTATCCACGAGCTGGGGCAGTATCCACGAGCTGGGGCAGTATACATGAGCAGGGGCAGTATATCCACAATAGACTGCCCTCTGGGCAGGCTTTACAACTAGTGAAACATAAACCGTTATAAAAATATGACATCCAATACATTTTTCTTAAAACTTCTCATCTATTCTCATGGTGACCCCGTATTCTTTGGGGATATTACTCCCTTACTTTAGAAATTCATTATATATATATATTCCTATGTACTTCCTTCTTTTAATAAAGATTATGGAATCCCAAATATTAACATACCTACTTAATTATAGTGCCATTTAATCCGCTGTGTGTCATATTTAATCCTCTAGGTGCCATTTAATTATTTAATATTCTACCTTATTTTATATACTAATTGGCTATGGATATCCCCCTTAATTTTGAAAGTGCTTTATATAATATCTAACCCAGGTATTCTAAAAATAATAGTACCGTAGATACTCGAGTATAGCACGACCCGAATATAACGCGATGGATAGAGTTTTATTATGGAAATGAGACTTGATACTCAAGACTCGAATATAACGCGAGGAGCAAAATTTTACTGTACTGGTAAACAATTAAAATCCTTCCAGGTTCTCTTAACACAGTCAGGCTACCACTCAGGTCAGGGTGTTCTACTCTAGAATGATTGCAGTTATTACTAAGTATGAAGCCGCCAGCCACCCGTCTTCTTTACTAGCAATTAGATGGCTGGCATAGGCGAGCGTGGTGAATGATGGTCTTAAACCGAGTGTGCCCTCTGGCCATGATGGATCCCACCTCTCCTGAATCCGGAAGTTCCTGAAATGTTTGCAAGCACCAGGGAGCCTGCGCTCACTTCAGCGAGACAACCGGAACTTTCGGGAGACTTGGGATCCAGAGCAAGGCAAGTTTTTTTTTTTTTTACACAAGTGATGCAGATGTCTCGAATATAACGCGACCCCTCCAATTTTAAGGACAATTTTTGTCACCAAAATCTAGCGGTATACTCAAGTATCTACAGTAATTATTTCTACTGAAGTGCATATAGTGTACCTGTTAAGTATGTATGTGTTCCTAAATATTAACTCACCTAATCAATTAAAGTGCTGATGTATTAAGTGCCATTTACTATTTAATATTATATCTCTTTACATATAAAGTGCTATTTAGTTATACTAAATATCCCCTCTTATCATTGTAATGTGCTTGTTGATTTCTAAACTAGACCGCATGAAAGGGCACACGCGTAAGACGGACGCCATAAATACTACATCCATGCGTTCCAAGTAAGGAGATTCCGGATTCCAAAATGAACTGCATGTGAGGACGCATGCGCAAGATGGCCGCCGCGAGTACCATATCCATGCATTTCATATTGGGATGCAAAAATTACTACAAAGAAAGGTGTTAGAACTCTTAGGCTAGGGTCAAACGAAAGCATTTTTACACGCGAACGTAAAAAAGTGCGTCCGAACGCATTGACGTATTTTTTCACGGAATACGTGAAAACGGTCATACGATGCGCATTTTCGTGCCTGATTTTTTACGGATCCAAACCAGGAATCTTTGGGTGTCTGGACGTTATGTTGGCCGGAACGCAGCGCACTCTGTACGTCAGTACTAGCGGTTCTGCGTTCTCAAAAAAATGCGTTCATTTTCCACTTGCGTTGCGCGGCCGGACTTTCGTGCGACCGTACTTCATATATTGGCCGTCATTGCCCGTCATCTGCTGCTAGTGCGGCCGTAATTAAGTGCGCCAGAACGCACGTTAAAAGTGCGCTGGTCTGACCCCAGCCTAAAGACCACGAAAACGGACTAATTTATCTGGACATTGTTTAAAATAATTGGGAAGACTTTTAAAATGGCAGGGTGTGGGGAATAACTTAGATACATTTTATTTCCAGCTGATGAAGTCGGGAAATCGACGAAACGCGTTCTGGGCTGTATATTTGTTTTAAATAAAAGTTCTTTAAAAGTTCAGAAGCAAAACAGCCCCAAAGCATGATTGATCCCCCACCATGCTTCACAGTAGGCAAGGTGTTCTTTTCTTCATAGGCGTTTGTCACGGATCCCTCTGATTACCAAAAGTGTGGTCCCTTTACGCAGACCGCTCTCTACCCTTCCGATCCTTGAATGGTCGGCAAAACTAGAAAGACAATTAACCAGACAATATATAAACAAGGGGTAACACCAGACAGAGGTATTGAATAGAGTATTGTCACGAATCCTTCTGACTACCAAGATATTGATCTCTTTATGTAGCTCCCTTTCTACTCTTCCGATCCTTGAATGGTCGGCAAAGCTATATAGACAATGAAGCAGGTAACAGATAAAGAAAGGGAAACACCAGACAGGGGTACAGACCAGATCACAAGTCCTCCCTAGGACTTTAGTAATAGCAGAGGTAATCTGATGCGTGCTTAGGGTGCCACATAGACTGACCTCGGTACCAACGTTAAGGGCAGAACCTAGAGCAGAGTAAATGCCAATACCAGGGGTTATACACAGGAGGGTTCGTTTGCCAATGCCAGGAGTCATACACAGGAGGGTTCGTTTGCCAATGCCAAGGGTCATACACAGGAGGGTTCGTTTGCCAATGCCAAGGGTCATACACAGGAGGGTTTGTTTGCCAATGCCAGGAGTCATACACAGGAGGGTTCGTTTGCCAATGCCAAGGGTCATACACAGGAGGGTTCGTTTGCCAATGCCAGGAGTCATACACAGGAGGGTTCGTTTGCCAATGCCAAGGGTCATACACAGGAGGGTTCGTTTGCCAATGCCAAGGGTCATACACAGGAGGATTCGTTTGCCAATGCCAAGGGTTATACACAGGAGGATTCGTTTGCCAATGCCAAGGGTTATACACAGGAGGATTCGTTAGCCAAATATCACAAGAGCTCTGCGGGAGGTGAATACCACGTCAGGGCACCGGTGTAATGGTGAGACTGGGTTTTAAACCCGGCGGGTCCGCGTCACAACGCCAGGCCCCGCCCCTCGGCGTCCCACGTGAGCGCACCCGGAAGCGTTTACATTCGGCGCCTGGCCAGCGAGCAGCGAGGAAGCTGCTGCCAGGCGCCCCATCCCCTGACCCACCGTGACAGAACCCCCCCTCCAGGGGCGGCCACTGGACGACCCCCAGGGGCACGGGGGTGCGCCGAATAGAAGGCCTTCACTAGCCTAGGAGCATGGACTTCCGCAGCCGGTACCCAAGAACGATCCTCCGGACCGTAACCCACCCAATCGACCAAGTACTGCAAAGACCCCCTAGACATCCTGGCACCCAGAATGGCCTTAACTTCAAACTCCTCCTCGCCCTCCACAGAGACAGGAGGCGGTGGAGCATGGACTTTGGTGTACCGGTTACATAACAACGGCTTCAAAAGGCTTACATGGAATACATTGTGTATCTTAAAATGGGGGGGTAACGCCAAAGCATAGGAGACAGGGTTGAGTCGCCGTAGAATCTTATAGGGGCCGATATACCTAGGAGCCAACTTCATGGAAGGCACTAAGAGCTTGATGTTACGTGAAGACAGCCAAACCCTGTCCCCAACTTGATACACGGGTGCCTGCCTCCTGTGTCTGTCGGCCTTCGTTTTCTGGATGGCACTACTCTCCTCCAGTGCCCGTCTCACTTTCCCCAAGTCTCTTTCAATGATGCCAGTTGCTCATCTAAAGCAGGAATCGTGGTATCAGGAAACGTGGCGGGGAGCACGGGAGGATCAAAACCATAAACAGCGAAGAAAGGAGAATGCCCTGTGGATTCACTCACTGCGCTGTTCAAAGCATATTCTGCCCATGGTAGCAGGTCTGACCAGTTATCTTGTTGTTCTGAGATAAAGCACCTGAGATATTTCTCTATATTTTGGTTTGCTCGTTCTGCTGCTCCGTTGGTCTGGGGGTGATAAGCCGAAGAGAAAGAGAGGTCTATCCCTACGTTCTTACAAAACCCTCTCCAGAATCCGGAGATGAATTGGGTCCCCCTATCAGAGACAATCTCCAGAGGGACACCGTGTATGCGGACCACGTTGGCAATGAATATGGGCACCAGTTCAGCTGCCGAAGGTAGTTTCCGAAGAGGAACATAGTGGCCCATCTTGGAAAATCGGTCTATGATCGTAAGTATCACTGTATTCCCTCTTGACTCAGGTAACTCTACTATAAAATCCATGGCTACATGTGACCAGGGTCGTTCGGGGATCGGCAAAGGCTGGAGTAAGCCAATGGGTGCTGTTTTGGGACTTTTCTGCCTTGTGCACACTTCGCACACGGCAATGTAATCTTTGATATCTCGGCGCAACGTGGGCCACCAGAGGAGTTTACTGATACTAGACACAGTCTTGGTGATACCCATATGCCCGGAAGTTTTATTATCATGATAGATGTTAAGTACTTCCTCTCTTTCGTTCTCAGGTACAAAGAGTCTCGCAGGAGGTTTTCCCCCAGGAGCCGCGCCCTGGACGTTCTGCAACCTTTTCATTAGAGGAGACGAGACACTGATCGTGGTAGCGGCTATAATCCTTTCCTGGGGTACAATGGGATGCTGATCTTGGATATTATGTTCATAAGACTCATACTGTCTCGACAATGCGTCTGCTTTAATGTTTCTGGACCCAGGTCTATAGGTAAGCACGAAATTAAAACTTGAAAGAAACAATGACCATCTCGCTTGTCTGGAATTTAAACGTTTGGCATCTCCAATGTACGTGAGATTCTTATGGTCGGTTATGATAACGATGGGGTCCTTAGACCCCTCTAATAAGTATCTCCATTCGGCCAAGGCCGCGATGACTGCTAACAATTCTCTATTTCCAATGTCATAGTTCTTCTCTGCCGGGGACAACTTCCGAGAATAGAAGCCGCATGGATGCAAGGGTTTGTCAGGAGCCTCCCTTTGGGACAAGACTGCACCAAGACCTAGTTCGGAGGCGTCAACTTCTACTTGGAAAGGCAGAGCCGGATCTGGATGTCGGAGAACAGGGGCAGTAGTAAAAGCTTGCTTTAGTGCCTCAAAGGCTTGAGTGGCTTGAGGTGTCCATTTCTGATTTCCCACCCCTTTCTTTGTCATAGCCGTGAGGGGGGCCACCAAGGCCGAAAAATCTTTAATGAACCTTCGGTAATAGTTCGTAAACCCCAGAAACCTCTGAATGGCTTTAAGTCCTTGGGGTAGGGGCCAGTCAAGAATAGCTGAGAGCTTCTTAGGATCCATTTGAAAACCCCCGGAGTTATTATATAACCAAGGAATTGCACAGTTACTATGTCGAATAGACATTTTTCTAGCTTACAGTACAATCCAGCCTTCAATAGTTTTTTCAACACTTGTTTCACGTGGACATGATGAGTGTCCACATCAGGAGAGTATATCAGGATATCATCCAGATATACTATGACGAATTCTTGCAGAAATTCCCTTAGAGTGTCGTTTATAAGGTCCTGGAAGACGGCTGGCGCATTACACAACCCAAAAGGCATCACCAGGTATTCATAATGCCCGCTACGTGTATTAAAAGCCGTTTTCCATTCGTCTCCCTTTTTAACCCTGACCAGGTTGTACGCTCCGCGTAAATCAAGCTTCGTATAGACACGAGCCCCTTTTAATCGGTCGAACAATTCTGTTATGAGAGGTATGGGATATGCATTTCTTATAGTGATCCTATTCAAACCCCTATAATCGATGCAAGGTCGCAGATCTCCCTCTTTCTTGGAAACAAAAAAGAAACCTGCTCCTGCTGGAGAGGAGGACCGTCTAATGAATCCTCGTTCCAGATTCTCCCTTATGTATTCCTCCATAATGTCGTTCTCTCTTTGTGATAAAGGGTATACGTGACCCCTAGGAGGCATCGTACCGGGGAGTAAATCAATGGCACAGTCATATGGACGATGTGGTGGTAGGACCTCAGTCCTGGCTTTAGAGAACACCTCCTTTAATGCCAGGTAACATTCAGGAACCTCTGTGGACAAAGGAGGGGCTGTGGCAATATTGAGGCTACCAATCACATTAACTGTGCCTAGGCACTTAGACTGACAACTCTGACCCCAACATTTTATGTCTCTCTGGACCCAATCGACAACTGGGTTGTGCTCTGTTAGCCATGGAAACCCAAGAACGACAGGACATGAGGGTGATTCAATAATTTGAAATCTTATTGTTTCCTGGTGCAAAACTCCTGTTTTCATACATACATCGATTGTGTCGTGAGTGATATGTGGACATGACAGGGGTTTACCATCTATGGCCTCCACCCTTAGAGGTCTTTCCCTGAGAACCAGAGGTATGAGGTTTTTGGCAGCAAAATTCTTATCCATAAAATTGCCTGAGGCCCCAGAATCTAAGAACGCCTCAGTCTTGAGGTGAACCCCCTCCCAGGTTAGGGAGATCGGTAACAGAATCCTGGATTTTTTTTTCTCATTATCCACAAAGGAGGCACACAGAGAACCGACAACCTGGGTGTCTCCTGTTCTGAATCCCACTCTGCTATGTTCAACCCTGCCAACCCTGGGTCTCTGAGGACATCGAAGGCAAAAGTGATCTGCCCCTGCACAATAGAAGCAGAGCCCCTTTTCTCTTCTGTGTGCTCTTTCTGCTTCTGAAATACCTGTCTTCCCTATTTGCATGGGTTCAACGACTGGTAAATCTGTTTTCACATTCTCCGAACCACCTGACGTACTGGTGTGTCTGGGTAACGAGGGTAAAGGAGGCAAGACCCTTCTGGGTCTATCTCTGGGGTGTCTCCTTTCCCTGATTTGATCGTCCATGGCTATACAGAAATCTATCAGGTGGTCCAGACTTTCTGGTAATTTTAAGGGAGCCAGCTCAAACATAAAAGCCTCGTTCAAGCCTTCGGTAAAGGCCAAGGATAAAACGTCGTTCGGCCAAAGTACCTCAGAAGTCAAAGTTTTAAACTCCATGGCATAATTGGCGACCCTTTTATTACCTTGTTTGATGTGAAACAAGGACCTACCCGCATTGGTAGCCCTTCTAGAGGGATCAAAGGTACGTCTTAACTCAGAGGTAAAACCCTCATAGTCATAAATGATGGGTTTCTTATTTTCCCACAACGGCGTAGCCCACAATAAAGCTTTTTCTGTTAAATGATTAATCAGATATCCTACTTTGGCTTTATCAGACATACAAGAACCTGGATTGTTCTCAAACACGATCTCGAGTTGAGTCAAAAATCCCCGACATAGGCTTGGTGTACCATCATAGCGTAGGGGTGCCTTCATACTAAGCCTATGTCCTTCAGGGGGGACGGAACTGACCCTAGGTAACACTGGATCTGGAGGGTTTGTGGTACCTGTATTGGACCGATTTAACAGGGTTTGCAGAGCGAGAGAAATCTGGTCCATCCTATGGTCCTGTTCCTCTTGTCTGGCTGCGATACGTGCCAGCTGGTTAGAGAGGTCTGCGGGATCCATTGGCCCTGACGTAATGTCACGGATCCCTCTGATTACCAAAAGTGTGGTCCCTTTACGCAGACCGCTCTCTACCCTTCCGATCCTTGAATGGTCGGCAAAACTAGAAAGACAATTAACCAGACAATATATAAACAAGGGGTAACACCAGACAGAGGTATTGAATAGAGTATTGTCACGAATCCTTCTGACTACCAAGATATTGATCTCTTTATGTAGCTCCCTTTCTACTCTTCCGATCCTTGAATGGTCGGCAAAGCTATATAGACAATGAAGCAGGTAACAGATAAAGAAAGGGAAACACCAGACAGGGGTACAGACCAGATCACAAGTCCTCCCTAGGACTTTAGTAATAGCAGAGGTAATCTGATGCGTGCTTAGGGTGCCACATAGACTGACCTCGGTACCAACGTTAAGGGCAGAACCTAGAGCAGAGTAAATGCCAATACCAGGGGTTATACACAGGAGGGTTCGTTTGCCAATGCCAGGAGTCATACACAGGAGGGTTCGTTTGCCAATGCCAAGGGTCATACACAGGAGGGTTCGTTTGCCAATGCCAAGGGTCATATACAGGAGGGTTCGTTTGCCAATGCCAGGAGTCATACACAGGAGGGTTCGTTTGCCAATGCCAAGGGTCATACACAGGAGGGTTCGTTTGCCAATGCCAGGAGTCATACACAGGAGGGTTCGTTTGCCAATGCCAAGGGTCATACACAGGAGGGTTCGTTTGCCAATGCCAAGGGTCATACACAGGAGGATTCGTTTGCCAATGCAAGGGTTATACACAGGAGGATTCGTTTGCCAATGCCAAGGGTTATACACAGGAGGATTCGTTAGCCAAATATCACAAGAGCTCTGCGGGAGGTGAATACCACGTCAGGGCACCGGTGTAATGGTGAGACTGGGTTTTAAACCCGGCGGGTCCGCGTCACAACGCCAGGCCCCGCCCCTCGGCGTCCCACGTGAGCGCACCCGGAAGCGTTTACATTCGGCGCCTGGCCAGCGAGCAGCGAGGAAGCTGCTGCCAGGCGCCCCATCCCCTGACCCACCGTGACAGCGTTGTTCTTCCTCCTCCAAATATAGCGTTGATCCATGGGCCCAAACAGTTCTAATTTTGTTTCATCAGTCCACAGAACACTATCCCAAAACTTCTGTGGTTTGTCCACATGACTTTTGGCATACTGCAGTCGACTCTTCTTATTCTTTGGAGACAGCAAGGGGGTGCGCCTGGGAGTTCTGGCATGGAGGCCTTCATTACGCAGTGTGCGCCGTATTGTCTGAGCTGAAACTTCAGTACCCACATCTGACAAATCTTTTCTCAGTTCCTCAGCAGTCACACGGGGACTTTTCTCCACTCTACGCTTCAGGTAGCGCACAGCAGTCGAAGTCAGCAGCTTCTTTCTGCCACGACCAGGTAGCATTTCAACAGTGCCCTTTGCCTTGAATTTGCGAATGATGCTTCCTATGGTCTCTCTTGGTATGTTTAACATCTTTGCAATCTTCTTATAGCCATTGCCCTTCCTGTGAAGAGTAATCACCTCTTCTCTTGTCTTCCTGGACCATTCTCTTGACTTCACCATGTTTGTAACCACACCAGTAAATGTCTAGAAGGAGCTGAGTATCACAGTCATTTTAAAGCTGCCTAATTGGTGCTTATTATGCTTTATTGCTGCTCCATGACATCCACAGGTGTTTTCAATACCTGATTGAAAACACTTGAATGAACCTCTGTTCTTCAGAGTGGTAGTCTTTAAGGGGTTGAATAATTGTGTCAATGAAGAATTCACAAAAGAAACATTTACTACTGTATTACAAAACCAATTGATGTCATTTTAGTTGCATATGGTTCTTTAAAAAGTCCTTGTAGGATTTCATTCTGAATACAATTACAAATGTACACTAAATTTCCTAAAACCCTTTACAGCATTGGGGGTTGAATAATTTTGAACACAACTGTGTATATATATATATACATATACATTCCAGACCACAGACACGGAGCGGCTGGGAGAATGACTTAACAGCATTTTGCCAAGATCCTCTGACTGGCACCATGTTGCAGCAAAAAGCCGCTGGCAAGATTGCTCCGCTGGGGCACCAGAACAAAAGAAAAAAAAAACTAATTATTGTATATATATATATCAGTTCTTTTTTTCAAAAATAGGTGGGGGTTCACTCACGCCCAGGGAAAAGCGGTGATTATTAGGACTATTTTTCGTGTCCTAATAAATACTCTTATTAACCCTTTAAGGACAGAGGCAATTTTACAATTCATTCTTACTTTGTGCAGTGCAGACAGCAGATAATATGGCGATTCTAGGAGCAATACCAGCCTTTTGGGTGCAGGGCAAGGGGGCAATGCCGGACTGCGAGAAGGACACAGATGCAGACTTTTACACACAGCAGCCTGTTTAAAGACAAACACATGCATTTACAAACACTGTTTTGTTGTAAATCAAATTTTATTAGGTTTTCAACAGAAATATAACACAACATATGCAATATGTATCAGCAAGTATCGGGTATGCATCAAATCTGCAGATCTTGCAGGATCTGCCAATATAAAGTAGCAAGCATTGACATATACATAAAAGAAATATCCAAGTAATGTGCCTGTATATATCCAAGAGATATTTCCATGTTACAGGACTGTAGGGCAACTAAAGTATGTCAACTCTTTCGTGAGTATATATTAAGAAAGGGGAAGTAAAATAACAGGGGACAATCAACTAGGGAGGAGTTTGTGATTCTAACAGGCACAGTAGTAAGTTGTGGGCAGAAATATGGACAGGTAAGTAATGCTCGTGATGTGTTAACTTCGTTGTTGTTAGATTTAAATTTTCTGTATGAATATAAATTTCCTGTGATTTAAATATGTACCATATTTCAATATGCATTAGTGTGAAAAGCCTGTTCTGATAGAAAGGGGGGGGGGTCACAGCCCATTTTATGTCTCAATTCTGTATGTAGACAGTCTTTTCTTAAATAGGATGTTGGCCTGTGGAATTTAGCCACATTTCCTTTTAAGTCTTTGTTACATGATGTAGAAATGTATCTGCTCTGATTGGCTGTTATATCACATTCCTATGTGGGGTGGATAGGAACCTCTTGTCTACAACGAACATTTCTATTGGATGTTGAAATAATAAACTGGTCTGTCTAACAAAGGAATATTCAGACCTGACCTGAAGCTACATTTTGTGTGTGGCTGATTTTGGTGTCTCCGCCATGGCGTAGCGCAGCGTCTTGCTTCATTTTGATACATGAGGAAGAAAGGACAGACTTTTTGAGATTCCATATATGGTAATTATAAAAGGAAAATTGTTTTTGTTTGTTTATGGTTATAATTTGACAGTTGGTGTCAGTTGTGGAATCTGCCATTCAGATGTTTGAGTGATTATTGTTTTACATTTGCTTGTTCAGATTAAGAATCTTGATGCCTTTTTGGTTGCTCTGGCTGAGAGCCTTTTTGTGTTTTTTTTGTTGCAAGGATGGACACTCTCTTTGTCTTGGTTTGTTTTTGTTATTTTGGGTTTATTGTAGTACAGGAAATCGTTTGATTCCCCGCAGAGAGAATCACGTGTGTAACTCGCCCGTTTAAGGTTCTGGTCGTAAGAGTCTAAAGTACTTGAGAATGTGTTTATTGTTTATTTATCTCTTCTAGAAATTGAAAGTCGTAAAAAAAAAAAAGAGACGTTTCTATTTGAGTGTGTATATCGGTCTATCTGTATTGTAATTCCGTTCTGGAGTTTCTGACTCGTCCATACCTGCTTGTAATTTGACCATTTTATTTTGATTAGATCTGTCTAATTTCTTCTCATACAGCAAGATGTCTGTCTCCCATTGAGAGCCACTCCCGTTTGTGCTTTTGCTTCCCTTAGCGATGTTTTTATTCGCTTTGCGTTGCTGTTGCTCGCGCGCTGTCTGGTTTCTGTATTATTTTTGCGAACTACTTTTTTTTTTTAATTCTATTGCTGATATTTTCTACAAAATTTAAATGCAATGTTCGTTTTTTCCAGATATTATGTTTTGTATTTTATTACACTGTACAGCTGTCTGTTTTCTGTGTGTATAGGGACTGATTTCCTTTGCAATATGTTGCTTTGCCAGTATAAAAAAAAGATGAATGCCGTGTGTCCGTTTCTCCCCCTAAGCAGCTGTAAAAGAAACAGCCCTCCCTTAATTCAGGCTTGCGATAAGTTTTTTTTTCTCTTCTCTTCTCTCTCTCTGTTCAATTGTTCCCCTTATCTCTCTTCCTGATCTAAACTAAATGGGAGGTTTTTTTGGACTGCAATTTGGATAATGGAATATGTAGTTATTTTTGTTGTTTTGTTAGGATGCTGTATTGGGATTTGTTTATATGCTGTGAGTATCTATTAGGGATAAATAGACAGTATATAACAATTAGATATTGATATAACACATGTCTAATGCCTTAAATATATATATATATATATATATATGTAGTTATGGGTGTATTTTGGTTGGTATATAGCGTATTGGATGGCTGGGCTGATTCTAGGATTTTATTGAGGCAGTTGTGATTGAGAACAAAGCAATGAGTTATGGTCTTGCTTGGGCGCGGTCTGAGCACGCTCGGCGTGCGTGCAGATGTGGAACAGACAAAGGAATTGTGGAAGCTGGACTTAGTGTGAAGGGATGATACAAGTTGATGTATGATATAAAAAATTATTTTGTGTATCAAGGTGCTGGGCGTCATCCATCTGCCTTAATATAAGCTATAGGTTTTCCAAAAAGAGGTGTGGTCGGTTATTTTTTCTCTGGTCTTTGAGTCCAGCACAAAGGATTGACCACACCTTAATATAAGTTATATTTTTTGCATAAGGGACGTGCATGCCTGTGTAGTCTTCTTTGTTGATGAACGAATGATGATCTTTATTGAAGACATAATAATAATGATATTTGAATCCTCTATTAAATAATTGTCAAAATGACTGAAGTCATTTAGAGGTTTTGTAACCTCTACAATGGAATATATATATATATATATATATATATAGGTTAATATAATACAGTAGACAAAGAGCTCCTGTTTAAGAACTTACAATCTAAACGGATAGGGTGATATTGAAGGATTAAAGTATTAAAGTTTACGTAGAAAGTGCCTACAGGTTCTGTAGCGCTGTACAAAGGACTGTTAAAGTATGTTAGTACCTAGAAGAAATTAAAAAAAAGAGGAAATTAGGCAGATTTATTTAGTATTGAAGGTGATAAGTGGGAATAGAAGGTTTTGTTTTCTTTTCAGGAAACATTTGATTAATTTGGTCATATTGCTAATTGGGGATCTGTGCACATAAATAATTGATAATTATCTTTAGTCTCAATTTTTAACACAAAAACAGGGGAGAACAGAGAATCTTCTGGGCGCCAATATAAGCAAATAATATCTTTAAGAGGCAGTAAATTACTGTCCTCTACCATTGTATTCACCATATGTGTGTAACTACAGGAATAAGTGTATCTTAATATTGTACACTACATTAGTGGCCATATGCCTTGCCCATTGAGTGCGTGTTGGGAACGTACAAAGCAAGTACAGTGTCTGCCTATTGTTAGTTCGTTTTTTTTTGCAGTCTGATGTTTTTGTCTTTTGGTGTGAAGTGCAATGACGTATGACTTTACCCCCATTGAATTTTCTTGGGGGGAATAAGGCTAGGGTCAGACTAACGCATTTTTCGCAGCGACTGTCAAAAAGTGCGTCCAAATGCATTGCCGTATTTTTTCACGGAATGCGCTTAAACGGTCATACGATGTGCATTTTTGGGCCTGATTTTTTACGGATCCAAACCAGGAAACTTTGGGTGCCTGGACGTTATGTTGGCCGGACATGAGCAGGGTCTGACGTCTCCAAATCACACACACATGCCGCTAGCGGGCGCAGCGAACTCTATACGTCCGTACTAGCGGTTCTGCGTTCTCGAAAAAAAGTGTTCATTTTCCACTTGCATTGCGCGGCCGGACTTTCGTGCGACCGTACTTCGTATATTGGCCGTCATTGCCTGTCATTTGCTGCTAGTGCGACCATGATTAAGTGCACCTAAACACACATTTAAAATGCGCTAGTCTGACCCCAGCCTTAAACAGGCTGTAAAATACATGCACAAACACCTCACGTTTAAATGTTTGTTTTTAACCAATATCCCTAATAAAGATTGATTCTTGATAAACATTTAAAATCAACAATCTTTTTCTCGGTGGAGTTTCCTCTGAGAACTTTCTTGCTAGTTATTTTGTCAATTTTTAACATGTCAATTTTTGACATGCCCTTCTATACGTTTTTTTCCCCAGTTTATGATATCTGTGTTATGTGTTTTTATTTTGAATATACAAGAGAATTTAAGGAAAAAAATGGTGACCGTTGCAAAAGTTAAAAAAAAAAAAAAGTTTTCACATTCTTCTTCTAGCCCCCTCCATCTTGTCTCTCTCATGACCCCTCCTCTTTTCTTTGTGTCCAAAATTTGCTGCATTTTTTAAAATGGATTCCTGGTTTCTTTATAAGTATTTATTGCTGAACGTTGTAAGTTTTAACCATGTACCTTTCACAGGTTATTAATAATATTTTTTTCCAAGTTTTTTTTCATTTAGGTGACAATTACCCACGCATGCCAACGCATAATTGCAACTGATGCTGATTAAGCTAGATGGAAGATTATTTGATACCAATATCGATATAGCTATTGAAATTGAAGGAAATTTACTCAAACACACATTATCATTTCACATTGCAATGTTACATCCACCGGATAACAAGAAAGGAATTATCAGACACCAGGCAATAAAACATTCTAACAAAAGGAGTTGTATTTAATTTTAAATTAATGAAGGAAGAAGAAATTGTATCAATAACTCATCAATTACTTCTGCGATTAAAGAAGATCATTGATTTGGAAATAAAACTTGTCAGTTTCACAAAACAGTTATAAGTTTTATTTTGAACCAATAAGACCGAAGACAAATAAAGAAGAAAAATAATTTTTTATATGTTGATGGATCATCATTGTGTTGTCCAAGTGATAATTATTCTGTATCTTTTATTATTTTATATTTTACTAGGTGTTAAGTCTGCCCGAAGGGCAGTCTATTGTTGTAGAGGATCTGGCTGCTCGGTGCCCCCCCCCCCAGGGTCTGGCTGCTTGGTGCCCCCCAAGGTCTGGCTGTGGTATGTGCTGTGTGTGTATGTATGTGCTGTGTGGTCTGTGTGTGTGTGCGTTGTGTGTATTTGCTGTGCGGTGTGTGTGGGTGTATATTTATATGTGCGCTGTGTGTATGTGTTGTTGCCGTGTGTATTTATGTGTGCTGTGTGTATGTATCTGCTAGTGCTGTGTGTATTTATGTGTGCTGTGTGTATGTATCTGCTAGTGCTGTGTGTGTATGTATATGTGAGGTGTGTGTATGTATGAGGTGTGTGTGTATCTGTGAGCAAGGTGCCTGTATGAGCAGCCAGATCCTGGGTGCGTCGAGCAGCCGCATCATGGGGGGCACCGAACAGCCAGACCCTGGGGAGCAGCCGCATCATGGGGGGGCACTGAGCAGCCAGACTCTTGGGGGCAGGCACTGAGCAGGCAGACCCTGGGGGGCACTGAGCAGGCAGACCGTGGGGGGGGGCACTGAGCAGCCAGACCCTGGGGGGGGCAATGTGCAGCCAGATCCTGGGGGGGCACTGAGCAGCCAGACCCTCGGGGGGGGGCAATGAGCGACCAGACCACAACACATACATACATACACACATCACATACATACACACACACACACACACACACACAACACACCACATACATACACACACACAACACACCACATACATACACACACAGCTCATACATAAACACAGCACATACAGACACCTCATACAAACAAACCCCTGTTGCTGTTCCTCCAGTGCCATGTGCGAGGGGACTTGCAGTCACAGGGGGCTGGGCCCATGCAGGTCCCCAGGCGAACGCTTACTGCCATTAGCTGCCCTCCCTGTGCCAGAAGTTTGCACTGCAGCCTGTCCGTCCTCCCTCTGTCCAGCAGGGGGCGCCTGGCTCCTGTTCCGCAGTGATACTGTGCTCAAACAGATAACAGACACGTGCGTATCAGGGATCTGTTGGGTGTCTGTTGCCCGGGCTGGATGCACGCACCTACCAGCGGCGACGGACACAAACAGTTTTATATATACAGATTATTTTTGTGGTTTGGTTACAATCAATATTGTTCAAATTCCCTGACACATTTAGGATTATTGGAGATCACATCCAATTAAAATTAGAGTTAATGTAACTAGGAACATATAATTTAATGCATTTGCATAAATACGTTTCATGACATATATAGTGGTAAATGGAATATAGTTTAATTCAGGTCTAAATGATTGTAGGAAAGTTTTAATTCGGTAAAATTATAAATTGTTTTTATTTTATTAGGATTGGGGTGTTTTATAAACACCAGCTTTATTTCAAAACACCAAACAAGAATGGATAAGATATCAATAAATTATTTTTTGTTATTAAAATGGTTGGAGTATGCACTTCGGCTATTTCCCTTTTGAGCCAAAGTTGCGTATATACAGTGGCGGCTCTTTAATTAGGCAAATTAGGCGACCGCCTAAGGCCTCGCACTTACAAGGCCTCGCGCGGACCCCTAATTTGCATAATCAAGCAGGCAGCTAAACTGTTTCTGCTGTGGTATTCTGGCTGGCGTTTTTGCGGGTTTTGTTTTCTTTTTCTTCAGTTTGGCCGCCGGAGATTCCAAGATCCCTCTGATCAGGCCGGCCCCCTCTGATGACATCAGAGGGCGCCGGATGTCTGCACAGGTCTTGGCGCCGGCAGTTCTCTCATCCGGTAGCACCAAGCCTGCTAAGCACTGTAGCACCACGTAGACGCAGCCGCCTAACTCCGTTCTCACACAGACAGAAGGAGCTTGAGGCCAGACCAGATGATCAGGCAAGATAAGCAGCAGGGGGGGGGGGAATGGATCAAATGGCTCTGTAACATGAGTTAGTCCCCCTCCCTGTCCTAAGCTGTCTGTATCCAAGTCACTGCCTCTCCAGGGGAACGCCCCTCCCCACCCAGCCCCCACTGCACGGGGACACTGCCTGCAGGGCTTCTACATGCCTCTAATACAGAGAGTGTGCTGTGCCTTTTAATACAGAGTGTGTGCTGTGCCTCCAATACAGAGAGTGTGCTGTGCCTCCAATACAGAGTGTGTGCTATGCCTTTAATACAGACAGGGTTATTCAGAGGAAGGAAAAAACCTGGAGAACTGGCAGGAGAAGAGAGCAATCTAGACCAAATCGCTAATTTGGAAACTGAATTAAATGGGAGAATTTTTCTGGTTTGTCTATTTTCACCTTTCTTTGAATAGACTTGAGAGTGTGTGCCATGCCTCGAATACGTAATATTATATATATATATATAGATTCTGAGTGTATATATTATATTACTGTTGTAAGCTCTTGAGCAGGGTCCCCTCTCCTACTGTTCTGTATGTTTAACTTGTATGTATATTTCTTATTCTGTCTCACCAATTGTACAGCGCTACGGAATTTGTTAGCGCTTTATAAATCACTAACCAGGGGCAGACTGGGCTGTGGGGCAGTTAGGCAAATGCTCCCCAGGCTGGTCCTCAGCAATGGCGACTCTCTAATTAGGCAGCCGGCTAAGTCCTTGTGCTTTTAGAAGGCCTCGCAGCTGCCTAACCTGCCTGCTGCGGGTGTTAGGTGCTTCATGGCAATCAAGCCAACTGCTGGTCTTCCGAGAGCAGGCCTCTTATTTGTGCTCACCCGGCGAGCCTGCCTGTGGAACACAAGCAATGTTCCCTAGGTTGCAGTCTAGGCCCGGCGGGGACTCCAAGATGGCAGCCACCCATCCGGTGCCCCTATGACATAATCAGAGGGATCGGCCGGCCCCCACTGATTTTGTTACAGGGCACGCCAAGTGACGTCTGCCATCAAGGCATAGGGCAACAGACGACACACAGCACGCCCTGTGAGTGTGACATAATCAGCGGGGCCGTCCGGATGGCCAGCTCCCTTTGATTATGTCATAGGGGTGCCAGATGGCGGGCTGCAAACTAGGGAACACGTTCTGTGTTCCCCAGGCAGCCTCACTGGGCAGGCGCAAACAAGAGGCCTGCAAGGGAAGTGAGAGACACTGCAGGACTGCTTGGACCCCCGGGAGGCCCACTGGATACCACGTGCCATGGAAGGAGACAGATGTTATGGGCATGCTTGTCAGTGGCTGTGTTAAAAATAGTTAAGCCCCCGTCCACCCAAATAAAAATAAATATTGAAAAAAATGAGAAAAAAATGATTTGCCCTTGTGGACACCTCAATTAAAAACTCTATAATATGGGTCCACTCTCCTACTGACAGGGCCGGCCCAAGCCACTGGGCTGCCTGGAGCGATGGATGAAATGCTGCCACCCAAACCAAAATAAAACCACGTGACATGTATGAGCATATCACAGAGCTCCTCAGCAATAAAACTCACGTTCATACACACTGCACATTACAGTGAGTTTTATTGCTGTGGAGCTCTGTGATACGTTCATACACACTGCACATTACAGTATCACAGAACTCCACAGCAATAAAACTCATTGTAATGTGCAGTGTGTATCACAGAGCTCCCAGCAATAAAACTTGCAGTAATGTGCAGTGTGTATGAGTTTATCACAGAGCTCCCAACAATAAAACTCACGGTAATGTGTGGTGCTTACGAGACCAATATATATTTCTAAAAACTATGAATTATAAAATCATACGCTCTGCCTGTTTTTAAAATACGCAATTTATACAGTTATATCTTGTATCGATTTAATTTTTTTCATTATGTGAGTCACTAGGGGCCTCATGTTTACGTTTCGCCTAAGACCTCACAAAGTCTAGAGCCGCCTCTGCGTATATATATTTTTTTCTATAATGCAATGAGTCAGAAGTAGTATGATTTTCTTTTTTTTGTTGTGTGCGGCCCATCGGCTTTGCGGGGAAATTGTAAAATTTATTATCGGTGTCTCTTCTTGTGTAATTAACAAAATTTGTATTGTTTTCGTGCACTTGAGAGTGACAATGAATGAATGAATGTGTATATGATTAGTGGGTATACCATATTTTATTTTATTTCTTTATTTTTTGCTAAAACCATGTCACATCTTCATCATCACAAATAATCTGACAGTGACAATGACTGCATATGGAATGAATCATGGACATTTTGTGTCAAGGTCAAAGGTCACAGGTAATAAGCAACCAGCGCAAAGAGACAGCTTGTTCAGGAGTCCCTATGTTGGAAGCTCTAAATACATTCAATGATTATGCGTCTCAAGCTGGAATGTTGCCAAAAGACCACACCATAATTTCACACTTTGGACAAGGACTACGGAATTAGATTATGACATATTATTTGTCTTTAATTCCCTAGATAAGTGTGAGAAAGGATTGGATTTGGGAATATGAGAATGTATTTCTTGAGTGTGTGTGAATGCAGGTGTGTATGCGTTTTGTGGAGTGAAGCTGAACGTAAGATCTGACTCATATAGATCTGACTCCTGTAGATTATTAGATAAATTAACTTTTACATTCAAGTTATTATATTTTTCTTGTTCGGTGAAGTACATTTTGGGAAATGGGAGTAAATAGTTATTTAATGTCTAGATTAGGTATTTGGCCTAGGCTCCAAGTGTGGTTCGCTGGAAGAGTGAATCTAGATAGATAAGTGTATTTTATGCTCATAAAGGGCCTCCTTTGGGAATCTCTTTCGTACATCGTAAAGGTAGAGAGGTATTTTAGGAGTAATTACCAGATTTTTTTTTCTTTCCCTCTGAGCATCTAGAATGATCTAAAGGTATTAGGCGATGACACTGAGGCCCCAGGTATAATTAGTTTAATTGCCTAAATTTGGTTTATCCTTTAGAAGTTCACAGGTGATATGTGATCAAAGGAAAGAATTGTTAGAATATAATTTTCTGTATGAATATAAATTTCCTGTGATTGAAATACGTACCATATTTCAATATGCATTAGTGTGAAAAGCTTGTTCTGATAGAAAGGGGGGGGGGTCACAGCCCATTTTATGTGTCAATTCTGTATGTAGACAGTCTTTTCTTACATAGGATGTTGGCCTGCGGAATTTAGCCACATTTCCTTTTAAGTCTTTGTTACATGATGTAGAAATGTATCTGCTCTGATTGGCTGTTATATCACATTCCTATGTGGGGTGGATAGGAACCTCTTGTCTACAACGAACATTTCTATTGGATGTTGAAATAATAAACTGGTCTGTCTAACAAAGGAATATTCAGACATGACCTGAAGCTACATTTTGTGTGTGGCTGATTTTGGTGTCTCCGCCATTGGCGTAGCGCAGCGTCTTGCTTCATTTTGATATATGAGGAAGAAATGACAGACTTTTTGGGATTGCATATTTTTTGTAATTATAAAAGGAAAATAGTTTTTGTTTGTTTATGGTTATAATTTAACATTTGTAAGCCCAGTATGGCTCTGAAGGTGGAAGAGGACGAGATCAGGTTCCATCTGGACCAGATCGTGGTATATAACTCGGTCTGGTCTGATGAAGTAAGAATCAAGTGTTCCAGGGAATGAAGGCCTTCCAATCTGGACCACCAAACTGATAGGGGTGGGCAGGTAGATTGTCTCCAATACAATGGGATGACACTTTTGGCCACGTTCAGAATACGAATCAAGACAGATCGTTTATATGTGCGAGCCTAAATGGCAGTATGGTGGAGGAGCATTATCGCAGGGCAGAATGCTAGTGGAGGGTCAACAAATTCAGAGGTGACTGCATGGATGGTTATCCAAAAGGGCTGAAGGATTGGACCGCTCCACCATATGTGAAGCATGGAGCCTTAGTATCGTGGCAACTCCAGCACGTTGGAGGGAGCTCTGGGAATATCTTACACACACGGTTATATGCATACATAACCCCCCGAGAATCATGCATAACCAGGCACAGACCCCCAGAATTAATTATAACCACGCAGGGATCTCCAGAATGAATTATAGCCAGGCAGGGACCCTCAGAATTAATTACAGCCAGGCAGGGACCCCCAGAATGCTTTATAGCCAGACACATGCCCCCAGAATGCTTTATAGCCAGACACATGCCCCCAGAATGAATTATAGCCAGACACATGCCCCCAGAATGAATTATAGCCAGGCACATGCCCCCAGAATGAATTATAGCCAGACACATGCCCCCTAGAATGAATTATAGCCAGACACATGCCCCCAGAATTAATTATAGCCAGGCAGGGACTCCCAAAATTATACTTGCCTAGCCTCAGGACCGCGTGTTCCTCAGAGCAGCTCAGGAGTGCTCCTGCACGCGGCTGCCTCCTCAGCCCTCTGAAGGCTGGGACACGCTCTCTCAAGATCTCAGCTGTAGGTCATGTCACAGCCTTCAGAGGACTGAGAAGGCAGCCGCGTGAGGAGGGATCAAGGCACACGCAGCGCTCGGGAGAAGGCAGCTGGTAGCCGAATGCTGTTAATGCATTCCGCTAGCAGCCCCGGCTGCAATTCTCGCAACATATTTTTTTAAAAAGTGCCGGTACTCCGTACGTGTATATATATATATTATTATTATGCCAAATATAGAAGCACTCTGGGTCTTCTAGAGAAAATAACAAACTTTATTGATTGATTAAAAATCATGGATTTTTAAAGTTTGTTATTTTCTTTAGAAGATCCAGAGTGCTTCTATATTTGGCACAATATGGGCCATATTACATACTTGGTGCTAACTTAACCAGAGCTGTTGTAAACTTAAAACCTCCATAGGCTATAATGGCTCTGGGAAGTTTAAAACAGCTCTGGTTAAGTTAGCACCAACTATGTAATATGGTTTTAAGTTTACAAATGCTCTGGTTAAGTTAGCACCAAGTATGTAATATGGCCCTATATCTATTCTTTGGATAGCAACTGAGCAATTTAAGATTTTTCTAGATCAAGGACTGAGTGCTTTGCTCATCTGGCTTCTTCTTATATATATATATGTTTATTATTGCAGAATCCACCTGCATATCATAGCAATTCAAAGAATTGCATCCCAGAGTTCCTGTGCCACATTCCCCATATGCAGCAAGAAACTCTGGGTAGGATATGCAAATGACGTTGTTCTCACTTTTATGCATCCTGGATCTGTTATTACACAGAACCCTAAAATCAATGCTATGCCACGAGTGGCTTTGACCAGTTGCATAACCTTATCTCTGCTAGAAAGCCACAGTGTGACATATCATTGATTTTAGGGTTCTGTGTAATAATAGATCCAGGATGCATTAAAGTGAGACAGAGGTCATTTGCATATCCTACCCAGAGTTCTTTGCTGCATATGGGGAATGTGGCACAGGAACTCTGGGATGCAATTCTTTGAATTGCTATGATGTGCAGGTGGCTTCTACAATAATAAACACACTTATTATAGTGTGGAGGCTTTTTATTTCACTTTTAGTCCTTCACCACAACACTTGTAGACACACACACACATATATATACACATACATACCATATATACATGGACAGATTATTATGACCTCCCCCCATCAGTACTTCGTTGGGCCACATTTTGCCTTCAATACTGCAGCGATTCTTCTTGGCATTGACTCCATGAGATGTTGAAAGGTGATACGAGAATCTGACACCATGCCTGATGAATAGCACTGTCCAGTTCTGTGAGATTTGATGGCTGTGGGAACAGCTGCCTGATGGCTCTTTCAACTTCATCCCACAAATGCTCAATTGGATTGAGATCTGGTGATTGTGGGGGCCACCTAAGCAAGGTAAATTCTCCCTCATGTTCATGAAACCACTCCAGCACAATACAAGCACCGTGACATGGCGCATTGTCTTGTTGGAAAAAGCCATCTCCATTGGGATACTCCATCAACATGATCGGATGAACTTTATCAGCAACGATGCTTTGGTATGTTGTGCTATTCAGGCGTTGTTTCACACGAATTAAAAGGGCCCCAAACCATAACACTGTCCCCATCAGCTTCAACGGTTGTACTCATGCATGTGGGGTGCATGCTTTCATGCTGTTTCTGCCAAATTCTCACCTCTGCCATCTGAATGATGCAACTGGAAACATGATTCATCGTACCACATTACTTTTTTCCAATGCACGACTGTCCAATCCTTGTGTTCCTGTTTTTATCTTGTTAACTGCAGACAGCAAGGTGTTCGAACAGGCCTTCGGCTTCCATATCCCATATGATGCAGCGTACGGTGAACAGTGCCTTCAGAGATCATTTGAGAGGATCCCCATTTAAGATCTGCAGTAATTTGATGCACTGTTTCCCTTCTTTTGTCTTGTACCAGTCTTGCCACTCTCCGTTCTGCCCTAACATTGAGTAGTCGCTGACGGCCACAATTCGCACGTTCAGACCCAGATTTTCATCTGACAGTCCAGTCTTTAAACACTTTAACAACAGCTGCTCTTGAACATTTAACAAACTCTGCTGTTTTGCCGATACTCGCTCCATGGCTCCGAGCGCCAACAATCATCCCACGTTCAAAGGCTGTTAAATCGCGTTGTTTACCTATATCTTCAGAAAAAAAAATCACTTCTACTGTCGTGGTAAACAACCTGCTTCCCTATTTATAATGACCTCTAGCAACTTTAACGCGAAATTATAGCTAATTTGCCTAAAAAAGTCAGGTGGCCATAATAATCTGGCCACTCAGTGTATATATTACAGTGGATAGAAAAATTCTACACACTCCTGTTATAATGTCAGGTTTCTGTGATGTAAAAGAATGAGACAAAGATAAATCATTTCAGAACTTCTTCCACCTTTTAATGTGACCAATAAATTGAACAACTCAATGAAAAACAAACTGAATTTTTTTTAGGTGGAGGGAAATAAAAAGCTAAAATAACATGGTTGAATAAGTGTGCACAGCCTTAAACTAATACTTTGTTGAAGCACCTTTTGATTTTATTCCAGCACTCAGTCTTTTTGGGTATGAGTCAGCATGGCACATTTTGATTTGGCAATATTTGCCCACTCTTTGCAAAAACACTCCAAATCTGTCAGATTGTGAGGGCATCTCCTTTGCACAGCCCTCTTCAGATCACCTCACAGATTTTCCATCGTAATTCAGGTCTGGGCTCTAAAACTTTAATCATCTTCTGGTGAAGCCATTCCTTTGTTGATTTGGATGTATGCTTTGGGTTGTTGACATGCTGAAAGATGAAGTTCCTCTTCATGTTCAGCTTTCTAGTAGTTATTGACTGGTATTTGGAACTGGTTCAGAATTCCCTCTACCTTGACTAAGGCCCCAGTTCCAGCAGAAGGAAAACGGCCCCAAAGCCTGATGCTGCCACCACCATGCTTCACTGTGGGGGCCCTATCACCTGGTGTGAGCTAAAACACCAATGCTACATGAAAAATCTAGCGTGTGTCGCTAAAATGTAGTGCCTGTCGACCCACGAACAGATCACCTGGTTTGCGTACAAGATTCATTAGCGCACGCTAAGTAAACGCTATAACCTGGGCTGAGAACTAGCGCTAATGCGGTATTTACAGGATTGAAGAATATCTCATTCTTTTGTTCTCTTTTCATACATAGTAGAAAGGAACATGTGGGAGATTAAAATGGCTCGCTCTGGGTAGATTACGCAGCAGAGAAAATCTGTTTGACCAGCTCTACCTCCGTCACTCTCTCCCTCCGAACAGTTGTTCTCCGACTATTGGTTGGTTTTATAGGAACACTGTTTTGTCACGCATTCCATAGTATAAGCTGGGTGGGTTTCTTGGGGCACTTACATTCCATCGAAGAAGAAAGAGCCAGCTCTTCCCGCTTTCGCCTTCTCTATATATCAAGCTGAACAGATGTAAGTTTACTTTATATGAAATACGTTTTGCTTTTATAAAGAAGAAGTCTGATGTGTGTTATTTTTGAGACACAGTAATATATATATATACTGTGTATGCAGCTGCTATTCTACTCAAAGACAAAGTCACGAACGAAAGAAAACAAGCAAGAAAATAAAAAAGTGCTGTTTTTCTAACACTGATAGAACTTTGTATAAGTATGGACACATCCAGAGAATAGGCCTCACACCCCTACATTATTAAAATCCTCCAAGGTGGCCATATCATCCATGTTTTGAAGCACACATATATTACAGCTGATGGGCATTGCATGATAAATGCCACCCAACACCATGTAGAACCATAACAATGCATTTAATAGATCCGAAAAGAAGGTCGTGAGTGACAATAAATTCCCTGCTGCAGCATATATATAATACGTGTTTCAGAGCAAGTCTTATCCATGTGTCCCTTTTAAACATGGTCCAAACCGTTACCTTGATAATCAACCGCTTACATACTATGAATAATCCCCAGCATAACATTTTTAAATTAGACAATATTTTAGAATTAGGATATATGTGTATAAAGGATACATATATATCATAATAGAGCCTACTGCAAAAGCAGCGGCATTGCTGACCAGATCCATTACTATGGTGTATGGGGCCAAGATAACACCTGTGCTGCATTCCTTTTAATTGCCTGTTAATCTTGGGCGAGGACCTTTTCCTTATTTTTATTAAGTGAGTTAACGAGATTAGCATCCACGTAGAAATTAGCGCTGGGACCAAGCGATCTGTTGGTTACAATAGTGCAAATGATCTCTAGCGCTCCCCATGTTTGGATTCAGGAAGGCATTTATTCGGTACCGAGACTCAGGTAGGATCTTTGTCCACAACCCAAGTGAGACTTTTCAGTTGTATAAAGAGTTTATACATTACAAATTCAGATGGTCAGCCCCTTTCAATATCATCAGTATCCCCCCCCCCCTTCTTGTCCCATTCACAGGCACATTTCGGTTCACATAGGCATAATGTAATAAACAATTGATTACGAATGAGAGAAAAAGGGAGTTTGTGAGCAGAAGCTCCAGGTAGGAGTATCTACCCCAGCTGATGAAGAAAGTTGCAGCTGTGCGAACAAAGCCCTAGTACAGGATGGCGAACCGTTTTGAGCCCGAGTGCCCAAACTGGATCGCTGAACCAACTTATGTGTCTCAAAGTGCCAACCCCACAATTAGACCTGAATACGGATTTATTTTAGAAAAAACACTTCATACGACTGTCTGAACTAATTATGTGCTTAAGTCTTAAAAGAAAAATACAGCTCGCACAAGGATGTTAAAAGAGCTAAACTGGCCATCGCTGGAGTCTAACCTTTCCAGCCTGGTGTCTAAGAGCATTTCTGGTAAGCTGCCACCCTACCTGAATAGACTGCTTCCCCCAGCAGCTCCCTCATCCTATAACCTCTGATCCAGGAAGAGCACCTTACTTGCAATACCACAATACAAAAAGACAGTGGCTGAGGTCCTCATTTTCCTACAGAGCACCACAATTATGGAATAACCTCCCAGACACCATCAAATCTTCCCCCAGTCTTAAGTCACTCAATGTCAGGATCCCCATCTCTGACCACCCCAGGATCACATTCCTTGCTCAGGCAGCACATGTAAAGTGCTGCCCCCGTTCCAATTCAGCAAGGAGAGGGGTTAAACAGTAAAAGCACAAGCACCACACACACCACACCCTCCTGCTTGCAAATAAAGAGACACTCCCACCTTTCTACCATGGCTTCTCATTGCAAGTCTATCCTGCAAACATAGCTGAACTATTGCTAAAGACTTACCATGTATCAGACCCCTGCTTGCTTCAACGACTATCCCGCTGTACCAGTCCCTCGACCTAGGATCGCCTGCTGACTATTCTCCTGGATAACCCCCATTGTACCACGCCTCAGATCATATAACATCAGCCTAACCAAGGTACCTTCAGAGCATCCCTGCATCCTGGGCTTAGACTCCATGAACCTGTGGTGCCACCCCAGTGCCATTCCTGACAAAATGAGAAGCCCCACAACTAAGCCCGCGGGGATACTGCAAGCCCTGGAACGTATGGACTATCAGCTGTGTGGGGTGTTGGAGGAATTATGGGAACTGAAGGACTCCCTCAAAAACTGCTCTAATAAGGTGTGTGTTCCTCCTGTGAAAAAGATCAAAGGCCCACTAACTCCTGAGGAGCGATTCAGAAGACGGACCCAGAATCTCTGCTGGTACTGTGCCTCTCCGAATCACTGGGTCTCTGAATGCCCAGAAAGGCCCATCAGACAGCAAATACCGGTGACAAGCCCTTCCAGGGAACCCCAGCCCATGTATGACACCAGAAGGGCTCCTGCTCCCAAGGCGAAACCCCAGCCCAAGCGTGGAACTAGAGGGGCTCCTGCTTCCAAGGCAGAACCCCAGCCCAAGCATGTAACTAGAATGACTCCTGCTCCCAAGGTGGAACCCCAGCCCAAGAATGGAACTAGAGGGGCTCATGCTCCCAAGGCTAAACCCTGGCCCAAGCATGAGAACAGAAGTAATCCGGTTCTCAAAGCCGAATCCTGGTCCAACTCTAGACCCAGAGGAGATCTGCCCTTTTTACTTGCTAAACCTGGGAGCATAGAATTTCAAGCTGCCAGGTGTAGAGAGGAGGAAGACCCTGTCACTCCTGTGGAAATGGAGGTCACCACAGAGAGCGACCTGGAAACACCCATGGACATCGCCAGCACCATACCCTGGGCGGTGACACCTACAACCTCCAGACCTTGTATCATGACGTGTGTTCCTTCCACCCCAGAACCTGCATGCATGAAAACTACTGCTTCAACCACAGGTGCTCCAGATCCAGGTCCTCCCAGTCATGTATATGCCTCTAATGGAACCAGGGTTTGCAGAGAGGACCTAAAAGTATTTGAAGAAGCATTAATGATGAGGAAAGCTGCAAAACAAATCGTGGACTCTATTCACATATTGACTGCAACTCCCATCACCCTTGCAGATCGTTGCATCTCCTCCCCTACTCCATTCCTTGGACAGTCTGCAAGAAGAGAGCCAGCTATGCCCACTTCTGCCAGGAAGTACCACATGCCTTGGGAAGACCTACCACCGCCTTCACCGTGTCTCTCTCGACAGGACTCAGAGTCTGACGGCGAGTGGGAGTCCCTGGAGTCAGACAGTGAGGGGTTGGCAGCCCAAGACCTTCTGTACCTTCCAAAGAATCCGCTACAGACAGCACGGTGCTCTTGAGGGTCTCCTTGTGGTTATGCCAGGTATATTAGCACTACCGTTTCATATCCCACTACCTACCCAAGCGGTACCACTCCTTTCAAACATACAGAATACACTTTTGCTTCCAATGGTTTTGTGGTGGAAAAAGCCAACATTGACACCTATGAGAGGACGTTGGTGAATAAAAGAAAGATCAAGTCTCCAAGGATCTCTGCTGACCCCAGCCGGGCTGACATGGAGAAAGATCAACTCCTTGACCTTGTACTACCAGACGCGATCACCAGAAGTGCCATATATACCACGGTGAACACCCCGCTGCATCAAGTTTCTCTGGATCCCTATGTTGCTCCCACAGACAGTGCTGGCCTGGCTCCTTTCATGATAACTGAGGAAGTTGAACCTGAAGCCTACGCCGAGGGGCCTGCTGATGAACCCCAGTGCGCTTCCCTGCAGCCTGAGGAATCCATGTGCGCTTCCCTGCAGCCTGAGGAATCCATGTGCGCTTCCCTGCAGCCTGAGGAATCCATGTGCGCTTCCCTGCAGCCTGAGGAATCCATGTGCGCTTCCCTGCAGCCTGAGGAATCCATGTGCGCTTCCCTGCAGCCTGAGGAATCCATGTGCGCTTCCCTGCAGCTTGATGAATCCAAGTGCGCTGCCCAGCCGCTTGAAGAATCCATGCCTGCTTTGCCGAATGAAGTAGTACACGTCAAACCCGCTTCAATACCAGCTTGTGTGGTTATTGACAAGGCCCCAGAAATATCAGTGCTTACTTCTACTGTTGTTACCTTAGCAAGCCAGGTTGATTCCCTCGCCGACATCCTGCAGAATCTCCAGAAAAACCCCGCTTTCCTGCTGAAACAACTGGCTAAAATAAGTGCAACTGCCGAAATGCCACCATCTGCTGCAGTTGTACCACCTACCTTTTGATCCATCTTCAGAGACGGGGCTTGACTTTATTGATTTAAACGGTGAGTCACCGCTGCAGACTGCACAGAGTGACCAAGGAGGGGCATTCCAGGGCACTACCCTCACCACGTCTATGACATCCAGCAACGAGGAAGAGATACCAATCATGGAGGAGATTGTTCCAAGTGTGGCTCCGGTTCCTTCCTTGTGTGGAACCATCCTGGCCAAATCCTCCAAATCAAGGGCAAGGAGGCGTCAGAGAAAGAATCATCTCCAAGCTAATGCTGCCCCCTCTGCCCAGAATTCTGCCTGCTGCGGGGCGATCCTCCTCACTTCCAACACCTACCAGAGTGGTCCTATACCTTGTGATGCACAGTCCAGAAACTCTACTAAAGATCAAGATTCTTATTGTGTGCAGGGAATCTTTTCCTATGTGTCTCCTGCAGCTGAACCCAGCCTACAAGCATATCTGGGCCGCACGGGGTTCGGCCTTGAGGGAGGGGCTATGTCAGGATCCCCATCTCTGACCACCCCTCGATCACATTCCTTGCTCAGGCAGCACATGTAAAGTGCTGCCCCCGTTCCAATTCAGCAAGGAGAGGGGTTAAACAGTAAAAGCACAAGCACCACACACACCACACCCTCCTGCTTGCAAATAAAGAGACACTCCCACCTTTCTACCATGGCTTCTCATTGCAAGTCTATCCTGCAAACATAGCTGAACTATTGCTAAAGACTTACTGTGTATCAGACCCTTGCTTGCTTCAACGACTATCCCGCTGTACCAGTCCCTCGACCTAGGATCGCCTGCTGACTATTCTCCTGGATAACCCCCATTGTACCACGCCTCAGATCATATAACATCAGCCTAACCAAGGTACCTTCAGAGCATCCCTGCATCCTGGGCTTAGACTCCATGAACCTGTGGTGCCACCCCAGTGCCATTCCTGACACTCAAGAGCTCCTTACTAACATACCTCAATACAGAATGCACCTGTAAACATGTAACCTAGTGACTATATTTCCTACATATTTATTTTCTGTTAATCTGTAGATTTATGTTGTTATTTTAATATCTTGCATTGTATTACTTTTGTATTTCTGTAACTGTAATACTTCAATGTTCTTGAACCCAGGACATACATGAAAACGAGAGAAATCTCAATGTATCCTTCCTGGTAAAATTCTTTATAAATAAATAAAAATACAGTATAAGAAGATAAATATATTGCCCCCAGCTCATATTTATATATCTGCCCCAAGCTCACACATGGATATAACTGTCCCCAAGCTCACACATGAATATAATTGTCCCCAAGCTCACACATGGATATAATTGTCCCCAGCTCACACATGGATATATTGCCCCCCAGCTCGCACAAGGATATAACTGTCCCAAGCTCACACATGGATATTAGGGATGCACCGATACCACTTTTTAAGATCGAGTACGAGTACCGATATTTTTATTTTATGTCATGTGACCGCTTTTCAATACGAACAGACCTCAAATAAAAATGCCTCCAGCTCACATGTATATATCCCCCCCGAGATATATATATATATATACAGAATGCCCACAGCTCATATGTAGCTTGCCCCCAGCTCACATGGATATGCCCCCAGCTCTCATGGATATGCCCGCAGCTCTCATGGATATTGCCCCCAGCTCTCATGGATATGCCCCCAGCTCTCATGGATATGCCCCCAGCACACATGGATATTGCTCTCACCTCACATGGATATTGCTTCCAGCTCACATGGACATGACCCCAGGTCTCGTGGATATGCCCCCAGCTCACATGGATATGCCCCCAGCTAACATGGATATGCCCCCAGCTCTCATGGATATGCCCGCAGCTCTCATGGATATGCCCCCAGCTCTCATGGATATGCCCCCAGCACACATGGATATTGCTCCCAGCTCACATGGATATTGTTTCCAGCTCACATGGACATGCCCCCAGGTCTTGTGGATATGCCCCCAGCTCACATGGATATGCCCCCAGGTCTCGTGGATATGCCCCCAGCTCACGTGGATATGCCCCCAGCTCACGTGGATATGCCCCAGCTCACGTGGATATGCCCCCAGTTCTCGTGGATATGCCCCAGCTCACGTGGATATGCCCCCAGGTCTCGCGGACATGCCCCCAGCTCACGTGGACATGCCCCCAGCTCACATGGATATTGCTCCCAGCTCACATGGATATTGTTTCCAGCTCACATGGACATGCCCCCAGGTCTCGTGGATATGCCCCCAGCTCACATGGATATGCCCCAGCTCACGTGGATATGCCCCAGCTCACGTGGATATGCCCCCAGGTCTCGTGGATATGCCCCAGCTCACGTGGATATGCCCCCAGGTCTCGCGGACATGCCCCCAGCTCACGTGGACATGCCCCCAGCTCACGTGGACATGCCCCCAGCTCACGTGGACATGCTCACGGGGAAATGCCCCCAGCTCACATGGACATGCCCCCAGCTCACGTGGAAATGCCCCCAGCTCACGTGGAAATGCCCCCAGCTCACGTGGATATGCCCCCAGCTCACGTGGATATGCCCTCAGGTCTCATGGATATGCCCCAGCTCACATGGACATGCCCCCAGCTCACATGGACATGCCCCCAGCTCACATGGATATGCCGCCAGCTCTCATGGAAATGCCCCCAGCTCACATGGACATGCCCCCAGCTCACATGGACATGCCCCCAGCTCACATGGATATGCCCCCAGCTCTCATGGATAGGCCCCCAGCTCACATGGATATGCCCCCAGCTCACATGGATATGCCCCCAGCTCACATGGATATGCTCCCAGGTCTCACGGATATGCCCCAGCTCACATGGACATGCCCCAGCTCACATGGACATGCCCCATCTCACATGTATATGCCCCAGCTCTCATGGATATGCCCCGAGCTCACATGGACATGCCCCAGCTCACATGATATGCCTCCAGCTCCCATGGATATGCCCCAAGGTCTCATGGATATGCCCCCAGGTCTCATGGATATGCCCCCAGGTCTCATGGATATGCCCTCAGGTCTCATGGATAGGCCCCAGCTCACATGGACATGCCCCAGTTCACATGGATATGCCCCAGCTCACATGGACATGCCCCCAGGTCTCATGGATATGCCCCAGCTCTCATGGATATGCCCCCAGCTCACATGGATATGCCCCCAGGTCTCAGGGATATGCCCCAGCTCTCATGGATATGCCACCAGGTCTCATGGATATGCCCCAATCAAAGGGACTCGGGTCAGGAGAGGGCCGCCATCTTGAGCCAGGCGGCCATCTTGCTCAGAACATTGGTTCACTTGAATCTAAATAGTAGATATTAGATGAAATTAGGAATGTGTTGAACTAACAGCAAAGCAATTAAAACCTAAAGAGGATCCAGGCCGTAGCTGGCACACAAGTGACAGGATGAAGAATAGATACATCAAGGTCAGAGAAGCAGGCTGTTGAACAAAGAGGAGTGTGAAACCAGACGAGGCCTTATCTAGAATATACAATAAACAAGCTTCAGGGAGGTGGGCATAGGCAGGAACCAGAGAAAGTGTAAATCTCCTATTGTCAGAATAGCATGAAGTTTGCCAATTTATGACCAATGTGTGGAATGTCTTTGTATTCGATTAAGGGAGGTACGGACCCACGTGGGGTGGGATAGTGTCACAGCAGGGTGGGCTAATTGGGATGTACCTAATTATGTATTCGGGTATAAGACCCTGTGTCGGAGTGAGATCGGGGCTCACTCTTAGCGATTGAATCCTGTGTGAGCATCTGTGACATCACAATAAAGTTTGCCTTTCCTGAAGAGACTCGTGTCCAGTCAATCCTTGTCCGTGCCGGCCCTGCCTCGTCCCAAGTGAACCAGGTGGATTCCGGTAACATTTTTTGGGGGCTCGTCCGGGATTTGGGCCTTAACCGGTACGGCAACGGCTGCTGGACACTGTAGCGGTTGACTGCAGGTGCGAGCGATCCCGCTGGTTGGGCGTCCGTTGAAGGTGAGCTGACATCTGCAGGCGCCAAGCAGTGGACCTCGTCTCGTCCCGGCTCGGGAAGCTGGGACACCACCGAGTCCGAGGAAACTGCAAGCAGCGCAGCGATAGGTAAGGTGTCTCTGTGTGTCTGTACGTACTGGATACCGGTATAGATGGAAATGTCTGACCGAAGTTGGATAAGGAGACCCACGGCCACGGTCTCGTTAGTATACCGAACCCGCCGCCAACAGCACGGACAGCACAAGGGCCAGTAGAGTGGCTAGCGCGTGTCTGAACCCGGGGGATCGGATATTAACTAAGGTGTTCTGGAAAGGAGTAGAGGGTAGCCACGTGGAGCAGTATTGTCATAGTTAGTGTTTGTAAATAGAACTGCTGCACGTGGACAAGGAAAGGAGGAGGGATCCTGTGACTGGGCTGAGAGCCCGAGTCGATGCTGTGTGTATCTTAGTCAAAAAGGGAGGGGGCCAGTCAGGGCCAGCGGTAGCTGCAGCGGGAGTGGTGCCTGGTGGGTTAATTGCCCTTAGGTAAATTGGAGTAGCAGGGGAGAGTGTTGCATAGGATGGGATATACATAGTTGAAAAGCAGATAAGAGTAGAGATCAATTAACTGGGTATAAGGAGCCAGAAAAGGGTCGGCGTGCCCTAGGCTACAGGGAAAGAGTAGAATTGTTTATGTACTGTTTTGTGCTGAATGTATCTGGTACATGTACGTGCTGTGATTGCTGAGAGTGTTGTGAGTGAGTGTGCGCCTACTTGCTTAGCAAGGAAGCAAATCTGAGAGTGGACTCCGGAGGTACGTTTCCAGCTCAGGCGATTGTAGTTGGCTACCAAAGGAGGAAGCGAATACGACACGAGAGAACTGTTGTTTGAAGTACCAGACAGTTGATTTAAAGGTGATTTTGCCGAAAGTAATACCTGTATTGTGAAGAAGTTATTACTTTCAAGAGTAACCATGGGTAATGGGTCATGTAAACCCAAGAAGGCAAAGGAGGGTGAAACACCCCTGGAATATATGGTGCGCAATTTTGAAGCGCTGTATGAAACACATCACTATGGTGTGGAATTGGGTAAAGAGAAATTTAAATTGTTATGTACTATAGTTTGGCCGATGTTGGTCCCCGAATGGCCAGAGCAGGGATCTATGGATCCAGAACTAATACAGAAAATGCATTCCTGTATTACCGGAAGGTATGGTCACCCTGATCAGTACCCGTATATAGATATATGGAGGTATTGTGTTAGGGATAAGAGTCATTTTATTATGTTAGCGGGGAAAGATAAGAAGCAGGAAACCCCCCGCTACAATGCAAAGGGTAAACCGGTGTTGACAGGACACCCGGAGTAGATTGATTCCCTTCCGCCGCCATATCCGTCGTGTTACGGGGCAGCCAGGGAGGCTTTTAGTGCCGCGGTAGAGCAGGGGGAGAGGAGGGGGCAGGCTGCTGCTATTAACCCAGATGAATAGGTAGAGACGCTGGAAATCCTTGTTGATTCTGGGTAGGATGAGCCCAAGTAGAAAGTGTGGAGATCGAAAATCTTCAAAAAACTTTTTCAAAAAACTTTGTATAGGTGAATAATTAAATAAGGAAGGTATATCAATGAATAGTAAATTAAAGTAAAAATGCCCAACGCGTTTCGTCCTGAGACTTTATCAAGGGCGATAAAATAACATAATATATTATTTCATGCTTTTATCTTTTATTAATGAGGGACAAGGTATATATTGACGCGGACCTGGGCCCATCCCACTCACAAGCCCACGGTCACAGTAAGGGTGAGAGACAAAGATGAAATTTTTATGGTTGATACTGGCGCTGAATATTCTGTTGTAACCCAGCAAATTGCACCCCAATGGGGAATGCGGTAGACATTATGGGAGCGATGGGGGTATCTGCTAAGTATCCTTTTTTCGCATCGCGGAGATGTAGTGTGAGAGGGCACAATGTAGAACATGAATTTTTGTATATGCCCGAATGTCCCATCCAACTCCTGGGACGGGATATCCTTTGCAAATTGCTAACCCAAATTACATTTCTTCCCGGGGGACACGCAAGATTAGATCTGCCCGAGAGTGGCAGCTCTGAACGGCAGCATAACCCAGCCAGCCAGAATACCCAACCTGTGAAAATTGCAGTAATTATGCCAAGAGAGGAAGAATGGCGCACGGCAACAACCCCGCCGGCTGCCCCAGACCCGTACACACTACTCTTGGGAATCCCTGGAGTCTAGGCAGAAGAGAACCCGCCTGGGTTAGCTGTAAATATTCCTCCAGTGTATGTTGATCTGAAACCAGGCGCCATGCCTGTGGCTCTGAGACACTATCATAGTCCGCAGAAAGCCAAGCAGAATATTCAAACACATTTACAGAGACTTAAAGATCATGGGATTTTGAAGTTCTGCGTGTCACCATGGAACACGCCATTACTGCCAGTACAGAAAGAGTGCACGCAAGAATACCGCCCAGTCCAAGACCTAAGGGCCGTTAATGAAGCCACCGTAACTCTGCACCCAGTAGTACCCAATCCATACAATTTATGGACGTTAATTCCTGGCGATACTAAATACTACACAGTGCTTGATTTAAAAGACGCTTTCTTTTGCATCCGTTTGGCTCCAGCAAGCCAGCCTCTTTTTGCGTTCCAGTGGGAGGAATCTACTACGGGAGCACGTCATCAAATGACCTGGACACGCCGCCCTCAATGTTTCAAAAACTAGCCCACGATTTTTGGTTGCGCGCTCAGCCAGACAAGGTTGTTTTACTACAATATGTAGATGATTTATTACTGGCTTCCCCTACAGAAAAAGACTGTCTCTCTGCCACAAAGGCCCTGCTGCATCTCCTAAGCCAAGCAGGGTACAAAGTTTCTAGGAAGAAAGCACAAATTTGCAGACAAAGTGTCAAGTATCTAGGTTTTCAATTAACAGGTACTAAGCGTGCACTAGGAGCTGAGAGAAAGGAAGCAGTATGTCGCATTCCCCAGCCAAAGACAAGGAGACAAGTCCGTGAGTTCCTAGGAGCTGCGGGCTTCTGTCGCCTGTGGATCCCCAATTTTGTGGACATTGCCAAGCCCCTGCATCAAGCCACAAAGGGGGGGACAGGACCCCTTCCTCTGGGAAGAGGAACAGGCAGCGGCCTTTCTGAAATTAAAGACCCTCCTGATGGAAGCCCCAGCATTGGGATTGCCAGATCACAGTAAGCCGTTCCAACTGTACGTGCATGAACATAACCAAACAGCAACAGGTGTGCTGATCCAGAACTTTGACTCATGGCCAAGGCCTGTGGCCTACCTATCCAAGCAGCTTGACCCTGTGGCCTACCTCCAAGCCTGAAAGCAGTGGCAGCCACCGCAATGCTCATCGCAGAGGCAGACAAGCTAACCCTTGGACAAGTTCTACATGTCAAGGTGCCACATGCAGTAAAAGCCCTGCTTGATGTAAAAGGATTACTGGTTCAGTAATAGCCGGATGACAAAATACCAAGCCATGATGTGTGAGAATCCACGGGTTCATCTGGACCTCATCGCTACCCTGAATCCAGCTATGCTACTGCCTGACTGTGAAGAGGATCCAAATCATGAATGCCTCCAAGTGATGGAAGAAGTATTCAGTAGCAGACCAGATCTGAAAGACATACCCCTAGACAAATACGATCTACAACTATTCACCGATGGTAGCAGCTACATGGATGATGGAAGGAAAGTCTCCGGCTATGCAGTCGTCTCAGTAGAAGAAATTATTGAAGCCAAAGTCCTACCAGGCCTATACGTCTGCATAACTGGCTGAGATAACAGCCCTGACCAGGGCCTCTCGAAATCTCCAAGGGAAAAAGGGTGAACATCTACACAGATTCCAAGTATGCTTTTATGACTGTCCATGCACATGGTGCGCTATACAAAGAAAGAGGACTACTCACGTCTTCACGACAACAGATAAAGTATGCAGCTGAAATCGCAGCCCTACTGGAGGCAATGTGGAAACCAACTGCTGTCAGTATCATGCACTGCCGTGGCCACCAGAAAGGTCATGGTGAAATCCCTAAAGGGAACAGATGGGCTGACCAGGCCGCTGCAAAGCCACTGGTACCCCCTGCACAAGTATCCAAAGTACTTCTCTGCAAGCAAGAAGAACAAGAGCCAATGCCAAACTACGAATTTTATATGAACTGGAGAAAATTCAAACCTAAAGGAGAGTTTATTGATATTATTTTACAAAAATGGATTACTGTTGACGAATTGCTCGAGAACAACCATGATTATATCCAATGGCTTTTCCCAAACCAAGGACAAGGCTGAAATTTTTACTCCACGCCTCTGAGTCCTAAAGAAGCACGTATAATGAAGAACACCTCAGAAATTCAGCAGAGGCTCCGCCGAGCATACAAGATGATGCTGAAAACAACAAGATGTGAAATAAACATGCTTCAGGGAGGTGGGCATAGTAAGGAACCAGACAAAGTGTAAATCTCCTATTGTCAGAATAGCATGAAGTTTGCCAATTTATGACCAATGTGTGGAATGTCTTTGTATTCGATTAAGGGAGGTACGGACCCACGTGGGGTGGGATAGTGCCACAGCGGGGTGGGCTAATTGGGATGTGCCTAATTATGTATTCGGGAATAAGACCCTGTGTCGGAGTGAGATCGGGGCTCACTCTTAGTGATTGAATCCTGTGTGAGCATCTGTGACGTCACAATAAAGTTTGCCTTTCCTGAAGAGGCTCGTGTCCAGTCAATCCTTGTCCGTGCCGGCCCGGCCTCGTCCCAAGTGAACCAGGTGGATTCCGGTAACACCAGCTCTCTCGGATTTGCCCCCAGCTCTCATGGATATGTCCCCAGCTCTCATGGATATGCCCCCAGGTCTCATGGATATGCCCCCAGCTCACTTGCCTCTCTGAGCGTCTTCCTCAAGAGCGCAGCTGGTGGACTTCAACGAACGGCCGGGCAGCATCATTTGCCCGCGCTGGGAGGAAGATGCTCGGAGCGGCACAGTCGGCCCCGCGTGCCATAGGTTCGCCATCACTGCCCTAGTATAATACATCTCGGCTAACTGACCTTGGGCCTTAAGTCAGTTCTCTGTGATTCTGTTAGCCAGGCAAAGACACTGAAATGACAGAATTCGTGGAAACGTCTTAAAGAGCTAGTAGTGTGTGTTAGTACATGTATACAAAATGTCTTTTACCAGGCCAGGCTCCTTCAACACAGAGATGTGTATAATTCTGAGACTAAACAAGGTCGAACACATAAAGGGCCACTACCACCAAAAAATGAAATGTCCTTATTGTGTTTATGTTGCTGATATCTTACATGTGCTTTGTTTTCTCCTGTATGTTTAGTTAAGACAATATTTTATTCTATATGTGTCACTGGGTGCATCCATTGTGTGATATTTTGTGTTGTAAACTGACCCCCACAGTAGCTTTCCATCACTTGCTCCTCACTGTGGATTTGGCCATAGAATGGAGTGAATGGGTCAATCACTGACTCACATCATTGTATTGTGTGGGATGTATGCAAAGAACATCAAACATCGAAAATAGATTAGAAGTCTTTTAGACTCCCTGCCTTATCTCATTCAGTTGCCAGCTCTTATATTGCGTAGCCTGGGGAACACAATACACCCCCTGCTGTGGTAGAGGCCAAAACAGTAATTGAATTTAAGCAAGCATGGGATAGGCATAAGGCTATCCTAAACAACAGATAAATACAGGTAAAGTATCCATGTAATTGGGCAGACTAGATGGGCCGGAAGGTTCTTATCTGCCGCCATTTTTCTATGTTTCTATGTCTTATCTAAACATTCCCTCCTCCATCTCATTAACGGTTAAATACTGTATAGGATAAAGCACAGCCACAAAGTAAAACTCACCATAAGATATGGGTAAATATTGCATCATGGGAAAATCCACAAAATGGAAACCGGTGATAAAAAGCAAATGTTATTTTTCCCTTTTACATGGGATTACTTCAAGCAAAGAGAAAAAAACGCGGTGTGTGTTTTAGAAGGAGTTTTTATTTATAATGTAGAAATGATCGTGTGCTTTTAAAGATACACTAAAATGTAAAATAGGCTGATGCGCTGAGATTGAGCCTAATTTTTAAAAATTTTTGTCAAAATACTGTCATTTTTTCCTTTCGTATGTAGTTCCTCCCCTTCAGCTCAGGGCTACCGAAACACAAAAGTCCCTGCAGCTTTTATATGCAATTTCCATATGTACGCTGTATACACGACGCAGATTGCACATCGCTTGGAATGATGCACTATTGTACGGTTTCCCTAGCGTCTGCGCAAAATGACAGATGAGTTGGTTCTGTGCATTTGCGCTTAACACCAATCGGCTCCTGTCTCCCACTGCACTAGTAACTGTGATGATGTCAGCATGTAGAGTGTGCTGATATCATAAGTGACCAATTTGGTGACCGGAGGGCAAGATATTAAAATGCCGCCTTCCTGGTGACGGTTGTGTGGGCGACAAACTCCTCCACTTCACACAGTGATTTCCGAAAGATGGGACAGGAAAGGAAGGACAAGAAGATGGGGTGCACTGATCATACGACTGGTCACTTAAAAAAGAAGTGGTCAAGGTGTGTAGAGTTTCCATTTAAAGCGAGAGAGACAAAGCGACACAAGGGGTACATGGGAAGACGGTGCATCATTGCTCCCTGAGTGGTCCCTGGCTGCTTTTTTCAGACAGAGGAAACCTCTCTGCTTCATACAAGAATGTGGGGAAAACGGGGCTCGGAGGAGGTGTGAGAAAGGGAGGGGGTGCTCCATGCAGTCTGACCACTTTAAGAAGCTGAAGTGGTCTAGGCATGGAGTGTTCCGTTAAGAAAAGGAATCTCCCACGTTAGGTTTAATGAGTGTAACAGATCTCAGTACCTCGACTGGGTCACATCTGTAAATACTGCTTCTGTGCCAGACCCGGTGTTCTTTCCAGCAAACTGTTGTGCCTTCCACCAGTAGGTTAGACGAAGCTTAAGGACCAGGATACGTAGAGAGCCTGCTAGCAACCCCCAGAAATAAGACGAGGCTGTAGATATGAAGGTTTTCGGGATCAAAATGGAACTGGTTTTATTGTGTACAGGCACAGATATATATGCGTTAAACATGGGTTATTTACAAATAGAAAACCTCCCCTTGTAAATGTTGTGAGGGTTTCTGATGTTCCTACTCCTTCTGCTTCACGGTATTTGGGACATAATTAAACTAGGACAGGTAAACATTTGCTCAACATTCCTAGACAAGACAGGATGGTAAACAAGATTAAAGTCTAAAACAGAAGCTAATGGGGTAGTGTTTGCTGACGAAGCAGAATAACAAAACTATTCAAATATACAGCAGATATCAACAGAAAGACAATAACTTTATTCATACGTAGCACAGATTACACAAACACCCTGCACCCCCTACAGGCACAGGGTGATTTCAACATAAGAGAGGGCAGGGAAATAATATAGAACATGAGGCCTTGCACATCCCAAATACATTTCCAGGCCCATGTACCCCAAGACCAAAGTGACACATGTCACAATGAGTTTTCTCTCAGTTGTAACGTCAAAAATTGTGGATTTAAAAAAAAGGACATTATACGCCTGAATACATTTATTTTTCAGTCGGTAGAAACTATTCAGGATGGAAGGGGTTAAGTATATATTATGTTCTGAAACCTAAATAAAATATCCATTCGGGACATAAGCCCCCCATTCATGGCACGAAACTGGCTTTGCTCCCCGGTGAGTTAGCGTGTCGATACAGATGTGATTTAGAGTTAAATTATTTTGCACGTTGTTTCTTGTCGGGGCGAGCTCATTCATGTTTAAAAATGCATTGATGTTCTGCAAAAGCATCTCCCACGCTCAGCACATACCGTTCATGTATGACCTCACATGGAGATAATGTACACCATTGGTTCTGAAACATTTCACCCTCTCAGTACACACGAACGAGCAGAAAACATAACACAAACTGCTTATCAGCTGTGTGTATTCTTTTGCGTCTCTTAGGAGTTGCCTTTCCCACATTCAGGACACGCAAAGGGTTTCTCTTCTGAATGATACCATGAGATGAGCTTAAATATACATATCTCTACCGAATTATCTCCTGTATGAATGCTCTCATTTATATCATGTAATGTAACCATCTATTGCTCTAAAACATTTTTTCCCCCAATCAGACCATTCAAACAGCTTCTCTCCCATATAAACTATATTGTACAGAAACACTCTTTGCTTATCCCGATAAAGGTTTTAAAATGAACGACTACACTCCTCTGTGAGTCCTCTCATGTACAGTAAGAGAGTGCTTTCTTCTAAAACATTTCTCACATTCAGAACAAGCAAACGGCTTCTCTCCTGTATGAATTCTCTTATGTTTAGTAAGATCACTTGTTGTTCTAAAACATTTCCCACATTCAGAACAAGCAAACGGCTTCTCTCCTGTATGAATTCTCTCATGTACAGTAAGATCACATTTTGTTCTAAAACATTTCTCACATTCAGGACATACAAATGGTTTCTCTCCTGTATGAATTCTCTCATGTACAGTAAGCTCACTCTTTGTTCTAAAACATTTCTCACATTCAGAACAGGCAAACGGCATCTCTCCTCTATGAATTATCTCATGTCCAGTAAGCTGACCTCTTCTTCTAAAACATTTCCCACATTCAGAACAAGAAAACGGCTTCTCTCCTGTATGAATTCTCTTATGTGCAGTTAGTGCAGCCTTTGCTTTAAAACATTTCTCACATTCAAAACAATCAAACGGCTTCTCTCCTGTATGAATTCTCTCATGTACAGTAAGCTCACTCTTTGTTCTATAACATTTATTACATTCAGAACAAGCTAACGGCTTCTCTCCTGTATGAATTCTCTTATGTTTAGTAAGATCACTTTTTGTTCTAAAACATTTCCCACATTCTGAACAAGCAAATGGCAACTCTCCTGTATGAATTCTCTCATGTACAGTAAGCTCACTCTTTGTTCTATAACATTTCTTACATTCAGAACAAGCAAACGGCTTCTCTCCTGTATGAATTCTCTTATGTTTAGTAAGATCACTTGTTGTTCTAAAACATGTCCCACATTCAGAACAAGCAAACGGCTTCTCTCCTGTATGAATTCTCTCATGTACAGTAAGATCACATTTTGTTCTAAAACATTTCTCACATTCAGGACATACAAATGGTTTCTCTCCTGTATGAATTCTCTCATGTACAGTAAGCTCCCTCTTTGTTCTAAAACATTTCTCACATTCAGAACAGGCAAACGGCATCTCTCCTCTATGAATTATCCCATGTCCAGTAAGCTGACCTCTTCTTCTAAAACATTTCCCACATTCAGAACAAGCAAACGGGTTCTCTCCTGTATGAATTCTCTTATGTGCAGTTAGTGCAGCCTTTGCTTTAAAACATTTCTCACATTCAGAACAATCAAACGGCTTCTCTCCTGTATGAATTCTCTCATGTACAGTAAGCTTACCCTTTACTTTAAAACATTTCCCACATTCAGAACATGCAAACAGCTTCTCTCTTGCGTAAACTCTGTGTTTACCAAGACCTGCGTTTGCGCTTAAACATTTCTCATTTTCAGGGCACAGAAATGTCCCAGGTGACAGTTCTGGATTATCTGGTTCTTTTGGATTTCCTGAAGAGTGCAAAGCTTCATCTTTGATCATTATTTCTTCTTGCTCTGGTGGCAGAGACTTCATGAGGTTTTCCTCAACATATGGCACTGGTCCTTCAAAAGAGATTCCTAACGACATTTTAGGGCTTTTTCTGTCTCCTGGGGAGGGGAGGGGATACAATAATTTGCTGTATAACCAAACCAAACACAGCCATGTCAAAATTCCTTTTATGCTGGCATGGGTTTCCAGGGATTTCTTTATGATTAAAACTAAACATTTCTTGAAGCCAGAGCCCCTCCCTCCCCATACTAAAAAGGTACAAATGGTCTTGCATGGAGACATATAGAAATTAGGTTTTAACCTACACCAGGTGACTTCTCTGTCTAGAGAGGTTGCTCTGATTTAGCAGATAGTGTAAAGAGATGAATGATAAAAAGCAGGATATAGTTAATATGCAACATCACCCGGTCTGACCATCCGTATCTATTAAATATAAATCAGATAAAAGCTGAAGCAAATACCTTTTGGTTTTAATGATAAATTCCACTGGAACAAAATACTTTTCTATCAACAGGACCAAATGATTGTCTCTTTAAATCTGCAAAATATAAAACAACAAAACACAGATGGTTATACACAAGTGCTTTTTCATTTCAGCCCCTTCCATTTCGTGGAGAATACGGTGCATTCACTATTCACATTATGTTCACTGTATTTTGCGGAAAATTAAGTTGCCAAAGCAGTTATCAGACGTTGGTGAAAAGCATCGAATTGGACTTGTTGAGTTTCACCAAACTGTAAAAAATAGCCGATAGGAGGTTAAAATAATAAAAATTTAGTAAAAAAAAAAATGTGTCTGAATAATAAAAAAAGATCCTTTATAACATAAAAAAAGGTCTGTTTAGAATAAAAAAAAATACAAAAAGTTTTTTAAAAAATATTTAAAAGATGTCACATTTATTAATCTACCTTTCCTCCCCCGATCTCTCTCCTCCGGTGTTGGACCGTGTTACAGCCTGCCTATCGGCTGTGTCTCTGATTGAATGACTTCCCGTTTCCGAAAGCGCAACCTCTCTAAAACGGAACTTCTCGTCTTCCCTCCCTCTAAGGCCGGCGTCAGACGAACGCAGTGATCACGTCCGTGTCGGTGCACAGTTTATTGTCCGCCGTAGGATAGAATCATGATCAATAGAGACCCACACATGAAGTACGTGCGCCCCGAACTGCGCACGCACAACGCGCGTGGCAAACAGAAGCAAGTTAGGCAAGAACGTAAAACCACCAGACGGACGCGCAAAATGGCTTTTCATATCATTTTCCAATTTGTATAATTTTTCATATTAATCTTGTTTCCCATAATTCCCTTTTATTTTCTACGTCTGTCAAAAAAAACGGACTGTGTGGTGTCTACAGTATCTTCCGTCAGTATGTGTGTCCGTTATGCATGCACGCAGAGTGCGCTCTGATTGCGTTCATCTGACATTAGCCTAAATCTTCCATTTTTGTGCCCATTTCCCTTCAGGTGAATGGTGCCACCATTACTTCTACCTCTCAGGCTCATTGCTTCGGGGTCCTCTTTGACTCTTAACCCCTCATCACTCCTCACCTACAATCACTAACCAAATCCTGCTACTTCCAACTAAAAAACATAGCACTCATCCGTCCCTTTCTTAATCAGGACTCTACTACAATGCTCATCCAAGCTCTTATACTATCCCGTCTTGACTACTGTAACCGCCTTCTCTCTGGCCTTAACAGATCCCAGATTCTCCCTCTGCAGTCTGTTATGAACACCTGTGCCTGACTCATACACCTCACCTCCTGCACCTCACGTCTCTGTCAATCTCTATACTGGCTCCCTGTTTCCTTCAGAATTCAATTCAAAATACTGATCCCCACTTACAAAGCTCTCAATAACGTGCCCCCTTCTACATTTCCTCCCTTATTAGCAGATACATCCCATCCCGACCACTTCGCTCTGCCAATGATCTGATGCTATCAGCTCCTCATATCCGCACCCCCAACTCCTGGCTTCAAGACTTCTCCCGAGCTGTCCCCTTTCTATGTAACTTCCTACCCTGCAACATCAGACTCTCCCCATTTCTCCAGTCCTTCAAGATGTCGCTGAAAACCCCTTAGTTTAGAGAAGCCTATCCGCTCACTCCCTAATCCCCATTGTTAATTTCTTGCTCCTTTATCCCCACACATCCCACATGCACCCTGCTACTTGTACTCTATTCACCCTCACGTAGTGTGTCACCCCTCTCGTCTTAGATTGCAAGCTCTCGAGCAGGGTCTTCTCTCCTACTGTTTTGTGTGCATAATGTGTGTGTATATTTGCTATTATGTCTCTCCTTTTAGTACAGCACTACGGAACTTGGTGCTTTAGAAATGCTTGTAACTGTAACATTGAAACCTATGGGATTCGCCTGTTTAACCTCCCTGGCGGTCTAATTTTTGGGGGGAAAAAAGCGTCTAAAAGCGGTCTATTTTCCTCCCCCAGCGGTATCCCGAGTGTTAAATTCCTATGTTGGAAGCGGTAACCCTGAGCAATACTCGGGCTGTACACCTTACCTCTCCCTGCGCTCCCTCGATGTCCCCAGCTGCCTCTTCCGGCGACCATGACTTTATACTTCCTGGTTCCATCCTCGCGAGAAGGAATCCAGGAAGTATGAGGTTGCGATCGCCTGAGGATACTGCAGAGATCAGCGAGGGAGCGTAGGGAGAGGTAATGTATACAGCCCAAGTGTGTCTCGGGGTTACCGCTCAAAGTGGTGAAATTTAACCCCGAGACACACTCGGAATAACCGTCAGGGAGGTTAACTCCTTCGCTGCTGAGCCATTTCAGCACTGTGTGCTGAGCTCATGTTTACCGTTTTGTGCTCATCATGTTTAAATGCGATTTGAAGTCATGTGTTATTGTAGGACGCAGACACATTTATCTATTTTTTTTCCAGCAGACTTGGCAGATTCATAATATATCATTATTAGGGCTGCAACTAACGATTATTTTCATAAATCGATTAGTTGGCCGATTATTATTTCGATTAATCAATTCATTGGATAAAAAAATTTGAAAAAAAATGTGTTTACTTAAAAGGAATTATGTTAAAAAATAAACAATTTGCGTAGTGTACGTAACATTTGTACGTACATACGCAAATTGCGTATCTTGCGTACTTTTCACACAAGGTATGCGAGTGCTTGGTCAGAGGGATGGGTTGATGCTGCATGCGCAGCTTAAGCCCATGTTTGCTTTCACAAATGAATGCAGCTACAAGCACTTGGTCATAGATGATGTCAGCATGAAATTGGGGTTAATAAGCTAAAGTGGTCAGGGTGCGTAGAGTGTCCCTCTTAAATAATTTCATGAACAAACTGAGTGGGAGGAGGGACTGGAGATGGAAGGGAGTGACTTTGCTCAAGTGATTTGACCTAAGACCAGATCTGACTGTGGGAGTGAGTTTGGGGAAAGGGACCAGAACAAAGGGAGGGAATGGCAGTTCCTGACCAAAGAGGGTGCGGCAGGGAGGGTGGGGTGATGGCACAGGACTCCAGCTTCAAGTAAGGATAAAAGACAGGCATACAGCTCCTTCACCCAGTGGCAGTATCCTATTGTTGTGTTATAGTTCTGCTACTGTTGTAAACGGAATAAAAACAAACTGTGTCTGACATAACCCTAGAACTAAATCACACCTAGTAAAGCAGCAGCACGTCTTCTCCAATCAACTCCGAAGCTGAGGTTATTTACATTTGTGCTCTACACACTACGATTAATCGACACAGATTAATCGATTATTAAAATAGTTGTCAACTATTTTAATCATCGATTAGTTGTCGATTAATCGATTCAGTTGTTTCAGCCCTAATCATTATTATATGTGTAGCGCGGTTATAGTTCTGTTGCTGTAATTACTGATTTTGGCCACCAGGGGGAGACAAGCGCAATGTAAACTATACTGGCCACTTTGGGACTACGTTTTCCAGCATGCTTTGGGGCAGGGACAGGAAGTGGGTGGGGAGAACGAGAGACATCCGCAGCCTCGTGCGGAGGAGAGCCAGTGCGTGCCGAGGGGTGAACAGAGCAAGACGCACGTGAGACAGGGAGCGATTGTGACCAGGCCGGAGAGCAGGTGCTGCCTTGCGGACGCTGGAGATCGGTTTCAGTGACTTGCCAGAGACCTAGTAATCCACCACTGAGAGGTTTGCACACACAGAGCTGCAGATTGGACCCCGAGTTAGGAGACTGCGATGATCCAATGGTGTGGGGACATTAGACATCCCTCTCCTGTATGTTGAATTAGCCAGGTCTCTCTGCTCTATAGCCTTCATTTACATATCACTAGACTCTTTGGTTAATTACAATATGCCCTTCCCTTGGGAAGACACACCTACTCCATTATATGAACTCTCTGCAGTTCATTCTCTCTCTCTCTCGCTCTTCCTGTCCTGTGGACTGTGTCACAGTCTCCCTGCTCTCCTGGTTGATAAGTATACACACTGTGGGCTGCTGGCCCTCTAGGCCTATTTGTTATTGTTCATATTGGCTGCTTTGTAAATCTTGTACATACAGGTTGTGTTCAAAATTATTCAACCCCCAATGCTGTAAAGGGTTTTAGGGAATTTAGTGTACATTTGTAATTGTATTCAGAATGAAATCCTACAAGGACTTTTTAACCCTTTCGCTGCTGAGGCTTTTCACACCTCTGTGCTGAGGTCATTTTTACCGGTTTTGCTCATCATGTTTAAACGTGTTTTGAAGGCTTATTTTAGTATATGACCCAGACATATTATATATCGTTCTTTCCGTCAGACTCGGTAGATTCATAATATGTCATTATTATATGTATACGTCATGACCTGTCTGTATATTATAACAAAAAATGCAATAAAATATGTATTTTCAATGATTTACAATGTGTAAAGTGTTTTTTTTTCACATTTTAACATGCGAGCAATTGCGGTTATATTTTGTATGGGGTGCGCTTGTTAAAAAAATTAGAGATGGGGTCTCGTTACATTTTTTTTGGGGAAAATTACGCGATTTTTAACAAACGCACCGCATACAAAAATCGTTAGTGCAGCATCATTGTTCACATTATAATTGAAATGGGAACAATATTGCTGCATTAACGAACCAAAAAAAAAAGAAGAAAAAAATATATTTTTTTTATAATTTTTTTTAAATATATTTTTATTTTTAATTTTTATTTTTTTTTAAAAACTTTTTCACAGTAGTGTTTGGTATCGTTGGAACGGCCATGCTCTGGCCAACCCAACCATACCAAACTTTAACCCCTAGCTGCCACGGATCGGGAGATAGGGAGTTCCAATGAACTCCCTATCTCCACCTTTGGTGGCAGTTAGGGGTTAACTCTAGGACTGGCGTCATCGTGCTATGCACGATGACGCCAGTCCTCAGGGGGAGTTCCCGGAGGCTTGGCCGACATCCAAGATGTCGGCCAGCTCCGGGAAAGGATCACGAACCGGCGCTTTTCAGCGTCGATTCGTGATCCGGCTCCCCAGGGGTTAATGCCAGGTACCATTTGGAAGGGCAGGCTGTGCCCTTCCAAATGGTGCCTGGGTTAACCCCCGCAACGCCGCCGATCGGGAGGGAGAGGAGGTCCGAAGGACCTCCCCCCCTCCCTTTCAGGCGCCTCCTCCGCACATGCGGGGGGGCGCCTGAATTAGGTGTCATCGTGCTGCCGCGATGACACCTAATTTCATCGGCGGCGGTTCCGGATGCTGGGCTGACATCGAGGATGTCAGCCCGCACCGGGGGGGCCAGCGATCGGCCGGAACCCGGCCGAATGCTGACCCCAAAGGGAGGACGCGTTCAGCGCGTCCTCCGCATGGAAGTGGTTAAAGAACCATATGCAACTAAAATGACATCAATTGGTTTTGTAATACAGTAGTAAATGTTTCTTTTGTGAATTCTTCATTGACACAATTATTCAACCCCTTAAAGACTACCACTCTGAAGAACAGAGGTTCATTCAAGTGTTTTCAATCAGGTATTGAAAACACCTGTGGATGTCACGGAGCAGCAATAAAGCATAATAAGCACCAATTAGGCAGCTTTAAAATGACTGTGATACTTGGCTCCTTCTAGACATTTACTGGTGTGGTTACAAACATGGTGAAGTCAAGAGAATGGTCCAGGAAGACAAGAGAAGAGGTGATTACTCTTCACAGGAAGGGAAATGGCTATAAGAAGATTGCAAAGATGTTAAACATACCAAGAGAGACCATAGGAAGCATCATTCGCAAATTCAAGGCAAAGGGCACTGTTGAAACGCTACCTGGTCGTGGCAGAAAGAAGATGCTGACTTCGACTGCTGTGCGCTACCTGAAGCGTAGAGTGGAGAAAAGTCCCCGTGTGACTGCTAAGGAACTGAGAAAAGATTTGTCAGATGTGGGTACTGAAGTTTCAGCTCAGACAATACGGCGCACACTGCGTAATGAAGACCTCCATGCCAGAACTCCCAGGCGCACCCCCTTGCTGTCTCCAAAGAATAAGAAGAGTAGACTGCAGTATGCCAAAAGTCATGTGGATAAACCACAGAAGTTTTGGGATAGTGTTCTGTGGACTGATGAAACAAAATTAGAACTGTTTGGGCCCATGGATCAACCCTATGTTTGGAGGAGGAAGAACAAGACCTATGAAGAAAAGAACACCTTGCCTACTGTGAAGCATGGCGGGGGGGTCAATCATGCTTTGGGGCTGTTTTGTTTCTGCAGGTACAGGGAAGCTTCAGCGTGTGCAAGATACCATGAATTCTCTTCAGTACCAGGAGATATTGGATGACAATGTGATGCAGTCCGTCACAAGCCTGAGGCTTGGGACACGTTGGACCTTTCAACACAGGACCATGATCCCAAGCATACCTCCAAGTCCACTAGAGCATGGTTGCAGATTAAAGGCTGGAACATTTTGGAGTGGCCATCGCAGTCACCTGACTTAAATCTGATTGAGAACCTCTGGTGGGTCTTAAAGAAAGCAGTTGCAGTGCGCAAGCCTAAGAATGTGACTGAACTGGACGCTTTTGCCCATGACGAATGGGCGAAGATACCTCTAGATCGCTGCAAGACACTTGTGTCAAGCTATGCTTCACGTTTAAAAGCTGTTATAACTATAAAAGGATGTTGTACTAAGTACTAAGATTGAATGTCACTTAGGGGTTGAATAAAACTGATAATGATGTGAGCACAGAAAAGACATTTGTGGTTATTTCATTATAAATGTTATGTTATATTTGTCTGACCTACACGTGCCTCTTTGATTTAATTGTAAGCAAGATGACTGAATGATCAAAATCAATGTCAAACTGGCCAAAACACTCAATTTCAGTGGGGGTTGAATAATTTTGAACACAACTGTATGTGTATGTGATTTAGTGTGCGGTGTGTAATTCCTAATAAATGCTTAATATAGTGGACGAACCTGTCTTGTGCAATATATATATTTGTGTTGGATGAGTGGTACACCAACACCTATATTTTCAAGCGCTCAGCGACCATTTACCACATTTTGGCGACCACGAAGTGCCGGGTGCCCGTGTTAGGCATGTGGTTGACAGAGTTGATAGATTATTGGGAGGGGCTGGAGATGACCCAGCTGTCATGGTCCATATTGGTACCAATGACAAAGTAAGAGGAAGATGGAAGGACCTGAAGAATGATTTCAGGGAATTAGGAAGTAAACTGAAGAAGAGGTCCTCCAAGGTAGTATTTTCTGAGATCCTACCTGTGCCACTTGCTACAGTGGAAAGGCAGCGGGAGATCAGGGAGGTCAATGCGTGGCTTAAAGCTTGGTGCAGGAAGGAGGGCTTTGGGTTTTTAGAGCACTGGGCTCATTTTGCACTGGGGTACAATCTGTATAGTTGTGATAGATTGCACCTGAATGGAAGAGGGTCTGCTGTGCTAGGGGAGAGGATGGTTAAAAGGTTAGAGGAGACTTTAAACTAGTGGAAGGGGGGGGGAGGGATACAGTATCTTACAAAATGGAGACAGAGCAGATAGTCTGAGCTGAAACCCTTGCGCTAAGGGGGGTGGAGCCGGGGGGATGGGTAATGTCAGAACAGTGGAGGCATGTAATGTAAAGTCGCATTCAGCATGTGTGGGTAGAGACAACATTAAATGTATGCTTGCTAATGCAAGGAGCCTCAATAACAAGATGGGGGAACTAGAGGTAATAGCATACACTAAGCAATACGACATAATAGGAATAACAGAAACGTGGTGGGACGAAACGCATGACTGGACTGTAAACTTAAACGGTTATACATTGTTTAGAAAGGATAGGAAACATAAGAAAGGGGGTGGAGTGTGTTTATATGTAAATCAGGATTTAAAGCCTAATATTACACAACTGGAAAGCGATGAGGGAAATGTGGAATCCTTATGGGTAAATATTTCGTTGGGGAATAAACAGGGAAGTCAACTATTGGTTGGCATATGCTATAAACCACCTAATATAGATAATGATGAGGAAGAACAACTGTTAGAGCAAATTAGGAAGGCTGCAGATCATGGTAGCACTTTAATTATTGGAGATTTTAATTACCTGGACATTAATTGGGATAGTGGGACTAGTAATTCAGCAAAGGGAATCCGGTTTCTGAACATTTTAAATGATACCTTCATGTCACAACTGGTAGAAACACCAACTAGAGAGGATAACTGTCTGGACCTGGTTATAACAAATAATGTGGATCTTTTCTCAAATATTAATGTAAAGGAACAGTTGGGAAACAGTGACCATAATATGGTGACTTTTGAAATAAACTCAAACACATTCATAAGGGGCATGCTAAAACATATAATTTTAAAAAGGCCAACTTTATTAAAATAAGGGAAGCTCTCAATGTCATTGACTGGCAGAAACTCTTTCACGGGAAAAACACTGAGGATAAGTGGAATATCTTTAAACTAACACTAGAAAAGTACACGTCACAATATATTCCACTGGTTAATAAATATAAAAGAAACAGACTGAAACCAATGTGGCTTAGTAGGAAGGTAACTAAGGAAATGAAAAATAAAAAGGCATTTAAAGCTTTTAAATCTGATAAATCTGAGGCATCCTATAAAGCATATGGGGCAGCCAATAAAGCATGTAAAAATGCGATTAGATGGGCTAAACTAGAAAATGAAAAAGAAATAGCCAAAGAGAGCAAGACCAACCCTAAAAGATTCTTTAGGTACATAAATTCTAAAAAACCCAAGAGTGAAAATGTAGGTTCACTAAAATCTGAGTCAGGGTTATTGTTAACTGAAGATCAGGATAAGGCAGAAATTTTAAATGATTATTTTTCTTCAGTATTTATCAAAGAGAAACCTATAACAGGAGACATGCAATTCATTAATAAAAACTTACTAATACAAAGTGACTGGTTGACTCAGGACAAGGTTTTGCAGAAATTAAACAATGTGAATGTGAATAAAGCCCCAGGGCCAGATGGAATTCACCCGCGAGTACTGAGAGAGCTATGTGTTGAAATATGTAAACCTCTGTTCTTAATCTTTCAAGATTCTTTTCTTTCAGGAATAGTACCAGAGGATTGGAGAAAAGCTGACGTGGTCCCTATATTTAAGAAAGGTTTAAAATTTGTGCCTGGGAATTATAGACCTGTGAGCTTAACATCTGTGGCTGGGAAAGTATTTGAGGGGTTACTAAGGGATAATATTCAGGAATTTATTGGGAGGTATAATGTTATTGGCAAAAATCAGCATGGTTTCATGAAACACAGATCATGTCAGACTAACCTAATTACGTTCTATGAGGAAGTAAGTAGAAGTATAGATCAGGGGGTCGCAGTGGATGTGATTTACTTAGATTTTGCCAAAGCTTTCGACACAGTTCCACACAAAAGGAATATTAAAATTATTTAAATTAAGAAAAATTGGTCTAGATGAAAATACTTGTTCTTGGATAGAAAACTGGCTAAAAGATAGGGTACAGAGAGTGGTCATAAATGGTACATTTTCAAGATGGACACCAGTGGTAAGCGGTGTCCCTCAGGGGTCTGTTATAGGACCAATACTATTCAATTTATTTATAAATGACCTTGAGATAGGCATTGAAAGTCATGTATCAGTGTTTGCAGATGACACAAAACTAGGAAAAGTAATACAATGTGAGCAGGATGTTACTTCGCTGCAGAGGGATTTAGATAGATTGGGGGACTGGGCACTTAAATGGCAGATGAAATTTAATCTAGATAAATGCAAAGTTATGCACTTTGGAGTGAAGAACACACAAGTAATTTATACCCTAAATGGTACGGAGTTAGGGAAATCCAAGCAGGAGAAGGATTTGGGAATAATCATAGACTTCAAACTAAGTAACAATGTGCAATGTCAAACAGCAGCCGCCAAGGCCAGCAAAGTATTGGCATGCATTAAAAGGGGAGTTCACTCACGGGATGAAAACATAATTTTGCCTCTGTATAAATCAATGGTCAGGCCGCACCTTGAATATGCCGTGCAATTTTGGGCACCGGTCTTAAAAAAAGATATTATAGCGCTAGAAAAAGTGCAGAGACGGGCAACTAAATTAATAAGGGGAATGGAAGGGTTAAGTTATGAGGCAAGACTAACAAGCTTAAACCTGTTTAGTTTAGAGAAACGGCGCCTTAGAGGGGATCTGATAACCTTATATAAATATATACGGGGCCATTATCAACCATTGTCTGATAACCTATTCATTAACAGGACTATACATAGGACAAGGGGTCATCCATTTAGACTGGAAGAAAGAAAATTTAGCTTAAAGCATAGGAAGGGTTATTTTACGGTGAGAACAATAAAGCTGTGGAATTCTCTGCCTGTTGAGGTGGTTAGGTCAGAGTCTGTACAGACTTTTAAAAAACGACTGGATGACTTCCTGCAGACACAGAATATTAAGGGTTATAATATTTAATATGTGGGTAAAAGCTTCTTGATCCAAGAAGAAATCTGACTGCCATTCTGGGGTCAAGAAGGATTTTTTTCCCAGTATGTTGCATATTGGCAAGCATTTCAGACTGGGTTTTTTGCCTTCTTTTGGATCAAAAGCAGTAGGTTATGTGGGAGAGGCTGAACCCGATGGACGCATGTCTTTTTTCAGCCTATATAACTATGTAACTATGTAACAATCCACTTAAGCATTTTGGAAATCATACAGTGTTGGCTAAATTTTAACACATATAGTATTGCTGGCTCCAGATTTGTCTGAAGGCCTACGATATTTAAGGAGGTTTCTGCCTTCCATTTTAGTTGATTTTTATGTTGTGCAATGTTCTGTATTGTTGATCTTTAAATACAGATGTTGCTAATTTTTGGGCCTGGTAAACAAAGCACATGGTAAAACTGGTCTGACCAGTTTCTATAGGTTTTGGAAGGGGTAGGTGAGTGATATGCAGTTTCTGCAGTCCCTAATACAGGGTTATTGTTTAGTTCATTTGCAAACTAATTACTGAGTAAAGGGCAATCTTTGCATAGAAGGTTTTTTTTCTGTTTTTTTATTCTTTGTTGCTAGAAAAGCCTTTTCTTTGTAAAATTTTAGTCTTATTGCTATTTTTAGGCCTTACACGATTTTTTATTTTAAAGTAGTTTAAATATATTTGAATTGTTTACTGCTAGGTTTATTGCTAGTTTTCAAGTGATCACAGATATTTTAAAGTATTTACAACTGTTTGAATTGTTTACTGCTGAATAAGGTTGTGTTTGGTAGATTGCATCCTTTAGTGCTAAGAGGCTAGATAGTTTATTTTGGGACATATTTATTGGTTCATTTGGTAGCATTGTGAAACAAAACACCAGACCTTTTTTTTTTTTCTTTTCTGTATTGGATTTCTAGGATTCTACCACTGTTGGTTATTCGTTAGTTTCTTTCCATTATACTTGATTAGAGTGTGAGATCTATCAAGTGATATTACAATCAGGGCTGTCTTTAACGCAGGGCAAAAGGGGCAGTTGCCCCAGGCCCAGTCATTGTTGACGGGCCCATAGCAGCTGCCCGTTGGGCCCGCATAAACTGTGGACGACTGCCGCCGCTGCTAGCAGAATGCATTAACAGCATTCTGCTAGCAGCCCCCTCGACTGGCTGTGTCTTCTTGCGAGTGGCAGTGTTCTCCCTCGCGTGGCTGCCGTCCTGTGAAGGACGTGACACAGCCTACAGGAGAGATCTCGCGAGAGCGTGTCACAGCCTTCAGATGCCGGCAGCCGCGTGGAGGAGAATGCTGGCGCTTGGAGGAACACACAGGTCATCTGATCCTGAGGATTGTGCTGGGCAAGTATAATTCTGGGGGTCTGTGCTGGGTACATATATTTCTGGGGGGTCTGTGCTGGATACATATATTTCTGGGGGCCTCTGCTGGATACATATATTTCTGGGGGGTCTTTGCTGGATACATAGATTTCTGGGGGCCTGTGCTGGGGACATATATTTGTGGGGGGCCTGTGCTGGATACATATAATTCTGGGGGCCTGTGCTGGATATATATAATTCTGGGGGCCTGTGCTGGATACAAATAATTCTGGGGGCCTGTGCTGGATACATATAATTCTGGAGGCCTGTGCTGCATAGATATATAATTCTGGGGGCCTGTGCTTCGACTAGGCAAACTAGGCAACGGCCTAGGGCGCACTGCCACCTAGGGAAGCAGCCGGCCCCAACCTGAGTTCCATTATTGTACCCCTTCCTCATTGTTTGCTTGTGTAGTCGGAAGTGGCGACTCGCAAAGCGGACCTCCGCTAGCAGCGCAAAAGGTGGGCATCTTATCGGGACGCTCAGGTGCCACCAGATAACGTGCGGGCACCACAAGAATCAGGTGAAAGAAAGGCACAGAAGAAAAAAGAAAAAAGAAAGGCATGAAAGAAAGGGAGAATGAAAAAAGAGGCTCAGAAGATAGAGGCACAGAGGAAAGAAAGAAAAAAAATAGGCAGACGGAAGAAAAGAAAGAGGCTCATAGGAAAGAAAGTAAAAAATAGGCAGATGAAAGAAAAGAAAGAGGCTCAGAGGAAAGAAAGTAAAGAATAGGCAGACGGAAGAAAAGAAAGAGGCACAGAGGAAAAAAAGTAAAAAAGAAGCAGACAGAAGAAAAGAAAGAGGCTCAGAGGAAAGAAAGAAAAAGATAGGCAGACGGAAGAAAAGAAAGAGGCACAGAGGAAAGAAAGAAAAAAGGAGGCAGACGGAAGAAAAGAAAGAGGCAGATGAAAGAAAGAGGCACAGACTGATCCCAGGCCTGACTAGCGGCGGGGTAAGATGGGCACTGAACAACCCCGTGCGGCCTCCTTGCACAGTGTCCTCCCTGCATTTCAGCAGTTGACAGTTTTTTATGGGGGCTGCGCAAGTAGCTGGTCTTGCTAGGGCGCAAAATACTCTAACACTGGCCCTGAGTATATTTATTTATTTATTTATAAAGGATTTTACCAGGAAAGATACATTGAGATTTCTCTCGTTTTCAAGTATGTCCTGGGTTCAAGAACATTGAGTGGTTACAAAAATACAAAGTTACAGTTACAAGGACTTATACAGTGCCAACAAATTCCATAGCAGACTTACATGATACATGAGGAAATAATCCTGGACATCAGATAACTGTCCAGGTTATATATCACTTTAAACAAAAAGCTCAGGCAGACATCCCATGAGCTTACACTCTAAGGGACTAGGGTAACAGAAACAAATGGGAGCAGAGGGAAGGTGAAACTGGTGGTCAGAGGGATTGCATGAAATGGACCAGATTTTTTTGGGCTTAGTAAGGGTGATTAGGGAGAAAAGTGGAGACAGCTGGAAAGGATGCCTGAAATTAGGGACCAGCTCTGGGAGGACGGGTGGATGGGGAGGGTGGGTTGGGGCAGCAGAGGGGAGGAATGGAGGTCACTCTGTGATGGAGAATGCTGTGGAAAGTGAATGAGGTTTGTGATAATGCAGATAGCCCCAATTAAACAAACATGAGGGGGAGGAGGAGGGAGGAGGGAAACACAGATTTTTTCTATCTGAAATGGAGGGAGATTCAAAATATTTCAAAAGACTAGTCAGAAAATAATAAATGCAGACATAAAAATACATTTGCAAGATCATGGCAGCCTGGGGTATGATGTCGTACGCCTTTGTTGAGATGGTGGATACCTTGAATGCTTGGTTCAGGGCAGCAGAGGGGAGGAATGGAGGTCACTCTGTGTCATGATGTGAAAGAGCCTAGAAGAGACTATAATTGGCTTGTACGTACTGTTACAGATCAATCTAAGGATTTGTTTGTGAGACAAGTTCATGATTTATTTCTGGTTTTGTTTTATTTTTTGGAATGTTGGGGTGGATACCAAAATTATGCGGTGGGTGGCTTTTCGGGGGGGGACTAAGAAAATGTTTGCCCAGGGTCCAATCAGTATTAAAGATGGGCCTGATTACAATGGAGCATTGTGTTTAAACCTGCTTTTTAGTTTGTTTGTTTTATGCTTATCAGAATGCCTCCCCCAAGTGACAAATACTTTTCAACTGCTGCTTGTGTTTACTTCAGAAAATATATTGAAAAACATGGTGGTCCATATGAGTTACCTAAGCCAGAGAGTATTGAAGGTGATAATCGGGTTTATGGTTTTATGAATGTAATTACACAAATAGTTTCCAACAAAAAATGTAATTCCAATAAAAGCAAGAGTTTGGTAATTCAGTCTTTGATTTCGGCAATTAAGGGTTTGTCAGATTTGGTAGTGGATTTAAAGACAGACAACAATGCACTGAAGAGCAGAATAGAGGAGGCCTTAGACAAAAGAGATTGCTTTAAGATAGCAGTGTTAAGTACATCCACCACCATTGAACAACTAGGAATACAGGTAAAGGAACTGGAGGAGCAGAGAGCTGCATATGGGGACAAAATCATAGAATTACAGGATATGGTGATGGAGTATAAAAATAAAATTAAAAAGGTTACACACATGCCCACATCCACCTATGTAGATCTATCCAGGCCACTAAATCAGGAATCGGTTCAAACATTGAACCATAGAGCTAAGGATTCTTTCGGTCTCCCCGTTGCTGATGTAATTTGCGCACCACAAGCACCAGTAATTATAACAGAGACGTTTAATGTAACAAACAGTCCCACAGGGTTTTCTAAGCAAACACAGCCAATGTCAATGGCAGATAAGGAACTTTGTAAAAAATGGTGGGGTTCCATGCCAGTTAATAATTTTAACAATTTCACTCATTGGTTCCAGAGAGGGGAAGAAAGGGCCAGAAAAGAGAGACTTGATATGGAGGAATGGACAGAGTTATTGGAAGATGCTTTGGGCCCTGTGAAAAGCAAGTTGTGGGGGTTTAATACTAATGTATCAAGTCAGGCGGGTCGAATTGCAGCAACTAACTTCTACCTTCTCAGTTTTGAAAAAGAAATGTATAATATTACTATGAGGCCAACTGATGGTCCTCGAGAGGTGGCTCAACGTATATTGTTTTGGCATTCTCTGCGCCGACCACAGCAGCCAATGCCGCATGGTTCACCACAGCATATAACTAGAGTGCTGGAAGCCCTTCCCAATGAGTGCCAAGACTTTGTTAAGATGTTTGATACGATGCCTTCAAACTTAGAATTGGTGCTATACAGAGCAGAAAAATGGTGGTTTGATCGTTATGGAGACAGGCCATTTGTTGTTTCTGCAGTGAGGACGATTATGGAAAGATCTGGTAAGGGAACAGAAGAAAATTGGAGAGAGAGTAGTGGAAAACAACATAATAGGAAGCAACATAGATGGAGAGATAATGATAGAGAACTCTGGGGTGGAGACAATAAGTCAAGGGGGAGAAGTGACAATAATTGGAGAAGAAATGAGAATAATAATGGATATCTGGACAATAATTTGAGATGGAAAGAATGTGGAGATCACTGGATGACCCATAGATCAGAGAGCAAAACAGACAAATAATAGACGGTGGGACAGTGATAACTGGAGAAGAGAAAAGACAGAATATTGGGAATTAAAGAGAGACTCTGAAAGAATGCAGAATGAGCTCAAAGAATTGAGGGAGCTTGTAGAATCAGGAAAGGAGGAAAGAAAACAGGACATGTAAGTCCCTTCTGTTCTCCTCGATCATTGTAAATAAGACTTAGGTTTGGGGACATTCTTGACTCTGATTTAATTATGTTAACTTATTAGCAGAAAATAAATTGAGTTTTTTTTCTTATTGTTGAATCTGTAAATGATCGTGTTTGTTGTTGGTTTTTTTAGATAAAGAATGAAGAGCTGAGATCTGAGTTCCTTGCACCCCTACCCTAATAATAATCTTGCAACTTTTCCAGGATACCAGAACCAGCTATTGCTGAATGACAGATCCCATAAGATTTTTTCGTTTTTATCACATAGTGGGGAGAGCAACGAGTCCCTGTGACTAAAATTAGTTTATATAGAATAATGGAAAGAACATAGCGGAGTCAATTTTTTTTTTTATTATTATTTTCCTCTCCTTTGCATTTTTTTTTTTTTTGATGTGCCCACATACACCATATAAACCTATTCTAGAGAAAAAATAAAAGTAAAATACTTGTCCAGAAGTGGGGGTACACAAATTGTGGTGGTTACAGTTGTATTTTCCATCTTTAATTATGTTTCAATTAAGTGTGTGAGATATTAGCTAAAGATAGTATTAAGTCACGGATGTGATTGATTTGGCGGGACAGAAGTGTTATTTAATTTATTTTACGGATAGTGTTTAATTATGTGCATACAATTTCTCATTGATAAGATGGGAATACGGATAGTTGCATATTGGGTTTTGGTTTTAAAGATTTGCAATTTTTTTTCCTTTATAAACTGGGAATGGGAAATATTGGACTTCACATGGGGCAATGGTTTGGTGTTAAAGGTTTCTATTTCTTTAACATTTTTTTTTTTTATTTTTTTTATTTTTCGTTCTTCTACTGGTATTACATGCATTCGGTGATAATTGGGCATGGAAAAATTGGCCATTTGGTTTTTTCACATATTGGTATTCTACAATTTTTAACACTCGCAAAATAAATTTTATCATTTTGAAAGAACAATGAAACGGGACAATAGCTTTTGTTTTAAATGGTTGCAATTTCTTTAACCTTTTTTAACAATATTATGAGTAAATTGGTAGTAGGAAAAATGTTTGACTTAGTGGGTAATTTTTTTTCATAGTTATTTAATTTTTACCTCAAAAAAAATAAAATGTTACTATGGATGGAAAGATTTTCTCTCATGGGGCAATTCTATACAATTTTAATAAATTTTACACATGGGACAATGTGTTTGGGTTTTTAAAGGTTTGCAATTATTTTATTTTTTTTCCCATAACCTGCAAATGTGGCTTTTTAAAGATGGGTTGTTTTTTTCCTTCTTAAGGATATTTACTGGATGAAAAATTGCAAGTTATTTTTACAACTATGGTATACACATAATGGAGAACATGCAGGGGAGACTGAAGAACTCTAGTCTCTTTATATTGCAGGATTATATATATACAAGGTGGAAAGCCTGCCCAGAGGGCAGTCTATTGTGGATATACTGCCCCAGCTCATGGATATATGCCCCAGCTCGTGGATACTGCCCCAGCTCGTGGATATACTGCCCCAGCTCGTGGATATATTGCCCCAGCTCGTGGATATATTGCCCCAGCCCGTGGATACTGCCCCAGCTCGTGGATACTGCCCCAGCTCGTGGATATACTGCCCCAGCTCGTGGATATACTGCCCCAGCTCGTGGATATTGCCCCAGCTCGTGGATACTGCCCCAGCACGTGGATATATGCCCCAGCACGTGGATACTGTCCCAGCTCCTGGATATTGCCCCCCCAGCTCCTGGATACTGCTCCAGCACGTGGATATATGCCCCAGCACGTGGATATATGCCCCAGCACGTGGATATATGCCCCAGCACATGGATATATGCCCCAGCACGTGGATATATGCCCCAGCACGTGGATACTGCCCCAGCTCGTGGATATTGCCCCAGCTCGTGGATATATTGCCCCAGCTCGTGGATACTGCCCCAGCTCGTGGATATTGCCCCAGCACGTGGATATGCCCCAGCACGTGGATATATGCCCCAGCACGTGGATACTGTCCCCCAGCTCATGGATACTGCCCCCCAGCTCGTGGATACTGCCCCCCAGCTCGTGGATATTGCCCCCCAGCTCGTGGATATTGCCCCCCAGCTCATGGATATTGCCCCCCAGCTCCTGGATATTGCCCCCCAGCTCCTGGATATTGCCCCCCAGCACTCATGGATATTGCCCCCCAGCTCATGGATATTGCCCCCCAAGCTCTCATGGATATTGCCCCCCAGCTCCTGGATATTGCCCCCCAGCTCCTGGATATTGCCCCCCAGCACTCATGGATATTGCCCCCCAGCTCATGGATATTGCCCCCCCAAGCTCTCATGGATATTGCCCCCCCAAGCTCTCATGGATATTGCCCCCCCAAGCTCTCATGGATATTGCCCCACAGCTCATGGATATTGCCCCCCCAAGCTCTCATGGATATTGCCCCCCAGCTCATGGATATTGCCCCCCAGCTCATGGATATTGGCCCCCCAGCGCTCATGGATATTGCCCCCCCAAGCTCTCATGGATATGCCCCAGCTCAGACCCCAGACCAGACATGGGGCGGCTGTTCGAATGCTCTATCGGCATTCGGACAGCCGCCCCATGAGCTCGGCGCCATACTTACCTTTCCGAGCGGCGCCGGGGAAGTGAAAGTGTCCCCACTTCCGGTCTTTGAAGGACCCAAGCCGCGGTCACGTGACCGGGGCTTGGGTCCTTCAAAGAGCGGAAGTGGGGAAACTTTCACTTCCCCGGCGCCGCTCGAATGCGCTCGGCAGCCGGGTAGAGGCTGCGAGCGCAGCCTCTACCCGGCTGCCGCGCGCATCCAAGCCCCGAGCGGCGGAGGGACCTTTCCCTTCGCCGCTCGGGGGTTGGATGCGCGCGGCAGCCTCTACCCGGCTGCTGTGTGCATCTTGTAACCGCCGCGGCGAGCCGGCAGCCGGCTCGTGCCGCGGCGGTTGCATGCGCGCGCAACCAACCGCCGCTGGTTGCACGCGCATGCGCAGAGTAAGGCTTGGCGACGGACACGCCAAGCCTTACTCTTTTATAGTATAGATATATATATATTACTAAGGTTATGAATGAAATGTGTGGCTATGGGCAAAAGACCCTATGGTAATGTGTTCAATCCTCTATAAGGAGTGAGGTGAGTGAGATTGTACAATTAGTCTCTTCCACAGCTGAAACATAGATCAGACACCACAACTAAACAGATGCTTGAAAGAAGATTTGCTGTTTTAAGATGACAGTGAAGTTGCAAAGACCTGCCAGAAGACATTGACCTGCCAACGCTGGTGTTTCAGGTGCTTTATATTGTAATGGACTGAGTAAACAGAGGTGGGTGCATCTAAAGAAATAAGTGCACACCACAACTTTGCATACATGGACTTGACCAGTGAGTACACACGCTTTTGCACAATTCTCAAGTTCTGTGAAGACCAGTCAAGTTGACGTCACATAAATTCCAGGACTTATGAGAGAAGGCAAGCCAATGCTCCTGGCTCCCAGGTTGTACAAGCAGCAGAAACGGGGGTTAGCAAAGGCAAACTACAACTCGTAAAACCCCAATGAACTCATTCTTTGATTCTCACTGGAGAATAAATCAATTCATTTTCAGGACATTTGACCATATCCAGCTCTAGGAACAAGCAGCAGTTTCGGTGATCCACAGGTGTCTGACTCTATGAACTTAGTTGTGTCCAGATTCTATGACAATTTTAAGTTCACCTCACATGAACACATTATGTTTGGGTATATTTATGGTTTTACATGAGAAATTATATTTAAAGGGGTGGGACGTGGATTTATGCTTTCCACGTGTAAATGTCTCACCCCTTGTGTCTCTTATGATATATATATATATATATATATAATATATATATATATATATGACTTTTTATATATTTTTTTCTATGAGGTGTTGGAATCCGTTCAACAAAGAATAAGAAAAAGTGGGGGAATGTGGGGACATTAGACATCCCTCTCCTGTATGTTGAATTAGCCAGGTCTCTCTGCTCTATAGCCTTCATTTACATATCACTAGACTCTTTGGTTAATTATAATATGCCCTTCCCTTGGGAAGACCCACCTACTCCATTATATACACATGAACTCTCTGCAGTTCACTCTCTCTCTCTCTCTTCCTGTCCTGTGGACTGTGTCATAGTCTCCCTGCTCTCCTGGTTGATAAGTATACACACTGTGGGCTGCTGGCCCTCTAGGCCTATTTGTTATTGTTCAAATTGGCTGCTTTGTAAATCTTGTACATATGTGTTATACTGTATGTGATTTAGTGTGCTGTGTGTAATTCCTAATAAATGCTTAATATGGACAAACCTGTCTTGTGCAATATATATATTTGTGTTGGGTGAGTGGTACACCAACACCTATATTTTCAAGCGCTCAGCGACCATTTACCACAAATGGGAGTGCAGGCGGTAAGCTGAAAATCTTGTTGCAAAGATGGACAAGCAAGAAAAGCGGATCCGGTGGCACAGAGTCCCAGCCAAATCGAGCGGAGAGACGTCCTTGGTCTGGCAGCGGAGCAGATTGTCTGGCGGATGGGTGAGAGGCCTTCCAGGCCACAGTAAAGTTAACAAAGCACGCTGCAGTTTGCTTAAAATCTACAGGGCCCCAACGTGACTAGTCGAAGATACACTGAATCCATTCACTGGCCAGTCGAATCTAGTACCCGGGTACCAACACACACATACACGCACACCTTCTTGGGACACAACCTGTACAGGACTTACACTCCGGCAACGAAGGGGTTAAAATTTCCTTTTTACCGCTGCGCGTTTCTCGCATTACGAATTCCTGTAAATATATATATATATATATATATATATATATATATATTATACACCATGCTGGCTTTATATATATGCCAGTTTATTTGAGACCAGTAAACTATATAACTTATAAAATCCACGACAGTGCTGGTGTATATTTATTCCCTAGTGCAGGGAGACTGACCCGAGGTTAAATTCAGCGGCTCCTCCGGGAGTGAGCGCTACATATGTATACATCATGCTCCAATTTCCTCCACCCCTCCATCGTCACCAGCAGTGATTTTGAATTTCCAGGCTGCTGGCCATCAGATCGGCCAATTAGTGATGTCACACACACAGAGTGGCCAACGTCACCCTATGGGACCAATCACTGTAGGGAGTGTTCTCAGAAAGGCAGCGATGGATCAGATCAGTGCATGCACGTGCAGCTCTAATCCATCGCTCTGCGCAGGCACCATAAAAATTATGTATGTAAAGTGCGTAAGTCCGTAGCACCGCCCAATTTGTGGTTCCTATGCTACACAAGTTGAATAGGAGCGCAAATTGCGTGGAAAAGCTTCAGGGACTTCTGGTTTCGGAAGTCCCTAAGCTGAAGAGGAGGAGCAGTGCGCAGCGAGGGGTAAAAGGTGAGTAAAATCATTGAAAAAATAATACAAAATAATTGTGCAGAGGCTGTCGGCAAGATCTGCCCAACTATTTAATGGCAAAAACCCAGAAACCCTATAGGGGTTATTCAGCATTTTCACAGAAATGATGGGCCACACCAAAGTAACCATAAAAGGAATCTTTATTCACCGCCCAGGGGGCTAAAATAGCGACGTTTCAGCTCTAGGCCTTAGTGATGCATATTCCACCTTCTCACTACTCCTCTTATATGTAATAAACACAATCCAATGTCCTAATCGGTCGGTGTGGTTGCAATATGTAAATCCTTCAATATTCAGACAGTTATATATTTAATACATTATAGCAAGTAGATTATCTCTTTCAATGCATTGCATATAAATACATCTCACTGGAACATGTATAATCAATACCTCTCAGAAACATGTCTAAATTGAACTCCTTATTAAGGCCTCATGGCCACGAAGTATCTGATTCAAAGATCCATTCTTTTTCTTAATAAAGCAACCCGATCCCCCACCCCTCCCCACCGTCTTAAATGTGGCAGCCAATCAATGCCCTGAAAACAAAGTTGTTATACGTAATGATTGTCCTTTTGAAAATGCTCTGGTACCAGTAAATCCACTTTACCGTGTGAGTACTGGATTTATGTTAAGTTATTCTGTCTTTTATTTTTCTGGTTATTTCACCCACATACAAAAGTCCACAGGGACATTCATTCAAAGTCTCCCCCGGGAACGGTTCAATGATAACAAATTAGACAGGATTGCATTCACGACGACCTTTAATACAGCAAGTATGGATGGGTGTTAATGCCATAATTTGCAGGCTCTGGCCAATATTAAATAAGGGATTTCGTGGGGTGAAGGAATTCAAAACATCACTTTCTTATAAAAGAAATAAGAACCTTGGAGGTTATTTGGTTAGGGCAGACATAGGCTCATTTAAAAATAAAATAGAAACATTCAAAGGGCCCTGCCCCCGCTCTCCTAACAGCAGAGTTTGTGTTTTAGATTAACCAAAATGTAATAACACGTTGAACCATCATCTCCACATTTGCTCCCTGTGTGGAAAATGAGAAGGTGAGTTTCTGCAGTGGCATTGTTTGCTTTATAAGTAATATCTTCTAATGCAGTGTTTCCCAACCCAGTCCTCAGGACTAGGAATGCACCAATACCACTTTTTTAAGACCGAGTACGAGTACCGATACTTTTTAAAAGTACTCACCGATACCGAGTACCGATACTTTTATTTAATGTTATGTGACACTTTCCAATAAGAACAGGCCTCATCTAAAAATGCCCCCAGCTCACATGTATATATCCCCCCCGAGATATATATATATATATATACACACAGAACGTCCCCAGCTCACATGTACCTTGTCCCCAGCACTCGTGGGATTTGCCCCCAGCACTCGTGGGATTTGAGAGCCCAGCTCACATGGATTTGAGAGCCCAGCTCACATGGATTTGCCCCCCCAGCTCACATGGATTTGCCCCCCCAGCTCTCATGGATTTGCCCCCAGCTCTCATGGATTTGCCCCCCAGCTCTCATGGATTTGCCCCCAGCTCTAATGGATTTGCCCTCAGCTCACATGGATTTGCCCTCAGCTCACATGGATTTGCCCTCAGCTCACATGGATTTGCCCTCAGCTCTCATGGATTTGCCCCCAGCTCACATGGATTTGCCCCCAGCTCACATGGATTTGCCCCAGCTCTCATGGATTTGCCCCAGCTCTCATGGATTTGCCCCCAGCTCGAACGCTGGGGAAGCTGGCCGCGTGCATGAAAAGCACGCGGCCAGCGTTCCCCTCCGGCGCGCCGCCTACTCACCCATCCTGAAGGTCCGGTCGCTTGGCAGTGATGCGATCACGTGGCCGCCGGGCGCACCTGTGACGCTGCCTCCAGCCGAGAGGCAGCGTCACAGGAGCGCCCAGTGGCCGCGGGAACGCATCACTGCCATGCGACCAGACCTTCAGGATGGATGAGTATGCAGATGCGCCGGAGGGGAATGCTGGCCGCGTGCTTTTCATGCACGCGGCCAGCTTCCCCAGCCCCGCGGATACCGGCAAGCCGACCCAGCGCCGGCTTCCAGTATCGGCAGGATGTATCGGGCCGTTTGCACGAGTAACATGTACTCGTACAAACGGCAATATTGGCCCCGATACTAGTATTGGTATTGGTGCATCCCTAATCAGGACCCTCTGACACACCAGGTTTTTCAGATATGTGAAGCACAGCACAGGTGATATGATTTGCTGCTCAGTGATTGCAGGATTCAGTCTGCATTTCACAAAGGTGAGCTGCAAAATCTGGCCTGGTTGAGGGTCCTGAGGACAGGTTTGGGAAACACAGATCGAATGCCACTGCCCTAGAACAGGGAAAAAAGTAAAAAAAATTCCAGCTTCTTATTTTTACACATTACATGATCAGGTATGGTATCATTGGAAAGACCAGATTGTGACTTTCTAAAGACAGCTCTAAGGCCCGCGTCAGACAAAACGCAGTTATCACGTCCGGGTTGCCACAGTGTAAATTCATCGTAGCATAGAATCATGATAAATAGAGACCCACACACGAAGTACGTGCGCACCATGCACATGGCAAACTGACGCAATTTAGGCAAGAACGTATGTGGTGTAGTTGTGCTGGCTGCCAATGGGGGGGAAGTGGGTGTTTCTTTTGGAGGTTGGCTGTTGACAGTTGGTCATCCATTTTGTCTGCCAGCTGAGGCTGACTAGTGACACAGCCAGTTGCTGTTATAGGAACCTGTATGCTTAGTTATTAATAAACCTATTCATGAAAACCCAAGACGTCTCGTATTATCCAGAACACTACAACGTAAAACTGCTAGGACGGTCGCGCAGAGTGCACCACGTCCGCATAGCGTTCTGTGTGTGTCAGACGGAGCACATTTGCGGCATCCAGCACCTTGATGCACAAAATGGCTTTTCATATCATTTTCCAATTTTTATCATTTTTCATACAATTTTTTCCCCATAATTCCCTTTATTTTCTACGTCCGTCAAAAAAACAAACAAACAGATAGTGTGGTGACTACAGTGTCATCCGTCAGTATGTCCGTCCATTCCCCCCCCCCCCACTTCGCTCAGACTACGTTCGTCTGACATTAGCCTAATTGTTAAAATCATAGATGCAAAGTCTCCTTACCTCTCCTCACTGCAGTGCTATGGTTTAGTTTATTTAGTTTATCAAGTTGTCAATGAAACAATATGTTGCGCCATCACCTCCACACTTGCAGGTGGTGTGTTGGAAATGAGAAAGTGAGTTAGTGAAGCATTAATGTTCACTTTTTAATTGTAAATTGAACAATAGTACTGCATTAGAACTGTAAGGGAACACCACAAAGAAGGGACAGGACGCTCAATAGTGACCAAAGCGCATACACCAGAGCTAAGTTTCCAGGATAGGTTCCACCATCATTGAGTGCAACGGACTCCACTGTTTCTCTCTGCTCATCATATCTATGATATACTACTCCAGGGCTTGTCAAGTTTGCTTTCAATCTAAGAGCCGGCTACAAAAGTTAGGAGCCAGGTAAACCTCAGACTAACAAAGCTTTACTTTCAACAACCAAATAAACAGCGATACCATTTTTTAAAGACAGTACGAGTAACGATAATCCTTTTATTTTGGTACTCACTAATACGTTTATTTAATGTCTTATGATCGCTTTCCAATAAATTTAGGATTTAGCTGAAAACTTGCCCAATTTATGATAATATTGAAATGCATGGCCAGACACCCCATTTATCAACTACACACACAGACCTCATATGTAAATATATACACACCAGACCTCAGATACATGTATACCCAGACAAATCAGACCTCAGATACATGTATGTGTGTGTGTATATATATATACATACATACATACATTCATTCCAGACCACAGACACGGAGCGGCTGGCAGAATGCCTTAACAGCATTTTGCCAAAATCTCTGACTGGCACCGTGTTGCAGCAAACAGCCGCTGGAAAAAATTATATATATATATATATATATATACAGTGCTTTTTTTTCTGGAAAAATAGGAGGGGGTTCACTCACACCCAGGGAAAAACGGTGATTATTATGACTATTTTTCGTATCCTAATACTCTTTTATTAACCCTTTAAGGACAGAGGCAATTTTACAATTAACTCTTACTTTGTGCAGTGCAGGCAGCAGATAATGTGGCGATTCTAGAAGCAATTCCAGCCTTTAGGGTGCAGGGCAAGGGGACAATGCCGGACTGCAACAAGGACACAGATGCAGACTTTTACACACAGCAGCCTGTTTAAAGACAAATACATGTATTTACACACACTGTTACATATATTTATATACATACACAACCCCCCCGAGAATCATGTATAACCAGGCACAGACCCCCAGAATTGAACATAGCCAGGCACAGACCCCCGGCAATAATTATAACCAGGCTGGGACTCCCAGAATGAATTATAGCCAGGCAGGGACCCTCAGAATTAATTATAGCCAGGCGGGGACCCCCTGAATGAATTATAGCCAGGCAGGGACCCCAGAATTAATTATAGCCAGGCAGGGATCTGCAGAATTAATTATAGCCAGACATATGCCCCCAGAATTAATTCTAGCTAGGCACATGCCCCCAGAATTAATTATAGCCAGGCAGGGACCCCCAGAATTATACTTAGCTAGCCTCATGACCGCATGTTCCTCCGAGCAGCTCAGGAGTGCTCCTGCACGCGGCCGCCTCCTCAGCCCTCTGAAGGCTGGGAAACGCTTTTGCGAGATCTCAGCTGTAGGCCGCGTCACAGCCTTCAGAGAAGGCGGCCGCGTGAGGAGGGAGCAAGGCACACGCAGCGCTCGGGTGAACGCGGCCAGTCGAGCGGCTGCTAGCAGAATGCTGTAAATGCACTCCGCTAGCAGCCCGGCTGCCTACAGCGGGAACCTGTGTTCCCCCAACATATTTTTTTAAAAAGTGCTGGTACTCCGTACCGGCAAGTACCGGCTGAAAAAAACATAGGGATGCACCGAAATTTCGGCCACCAAAAATTATCCGCCGAAAATGGCGGTTTCGGCCGAAATGGAAATTCAGTCGAAAAAAATGGCCAAAAATATCCATTTCAAAATTGGGCCTGGAGGCCCGGCCGAGCCAGGGGCTCGTCTGAGCCTGGAGGCCGGCCGAGCTGCCTACTCGGCTGGCATCCAGGCTCAGGGGAGCCCCTGGCTTGGCCTGGGCCTAGAGGCCCAGCCAAGCCTAGAGATGGGAAGGCCTGGTAAAAAACCTGAAAAATTGGGGGAAAAAAGTTTTTTTCCAAAGCCATTTTTTGTTTTTTTCCGGAAAAATTAAAAAAAACAAAACAAAAGTGTGTAATATGTTCTTTTCCAATGATATGTATTATGTATAATGATATGGTATTAAATCTATATAACATTAAGACCTTAATGAAAGACTTCTGAGACTATAAAGTCTTAAATCATTACTCGTTCTCGGCTGAAGACGAGCAAATCCTGGAATACAATTTAAGTAACACGTCTCAGTGCAATACTCAACAAAAAATATGCATTTCAGCCTCTAGGGGGCGCTGCAGGGAAAAGGCTTCAGTTTAGCATGATTGTGAGCTCCATCTTGTACAGCCTGCAGTGCTAGTTGGGATACAGTTTCTGTCTTATCAGGCCTTAATTGACAGGTAAGAGGCTAAATTTGTCCCTATTAATGTCCCCCAGTACAGTCTGGCATTCTGCAAAACATATCCCTCCTGCAACATGGTGACATTGTCTGTGTCAGGGCACAACACTACCTCTGACACCTCTTGCATCTCGCTTCCTGCAGATTCCTGCATCTTCTGCTGCTGTGAAAGAATCTGCTCTATGTTTACTAATATTCAAACCAAATCAAGAAACAAACTAACTTTTTAGAAATCAATGAGAAAAATGACAAATATGGAGAGGAAGAAGAAACAGAAAGAGATTAAATGGCATGTATTGTATATGTTGTGTCTTTTGTTTCCTTTTCTCTTTTAAAGCACCACGACAGATAATCCTTAACATGGAGCTTAAATATTGAGGTATCCATATCCTATAGACACAAATAATGCAAACAGTTACTGCCTTATTTTCCGTTTGCTATTGTGCTAAGGGGCAAATTTGATATATACATTCTCATAGACCATTCAAAGAAAGGTGAAACTCAGGAGAATGACTGGAGAAGTGAAAATTCTAGGTCAAAATAGCCAAAGCAGAAAAATTCTCCCATTTACCTCGCTTTCCAAATCGGCTATTTGGTCTAGATTGTCTGAATAACCCTGATATTGGTTTTATGTTGCTGGTTTCTTGCTTTTATTGTTGCGCTTCAGTAAACAGAGGTGGTTACTTGTTCTCATACTATCATATACAGTCCTTGCTTGTTATTCCATTTGAAACAAAAAATAAAATTCTAAAAATCAAATTCAAGTTACTAAATAAACTGTACTTTGATTTCAAGTGAAACAAAATTAATTGTAGTTTGTAAACCTACTCTATCTATGGTGCATATTTCCAATTTTTCCGGATTTTTTTTTTTTTACATGGCTTCAAAATTTCCGGAAATTTTACATCTCTAGCCGAGCTGGGGGCTCACCTGAGCATGGAGGCCGGTCGAGCTGCCTGCTTGGTGTCGGGTATATTACAGAAAGGAAAAATTAAAATGGATGCCTGTAGCCATTTTGTTTTTAAAGACCGTTTTTCTTTCAATTTTCTCTAGGTTTAGAAATGAACGAGATTTTTTTTTACAGAGTTCATTCCTGGGTGAAGTCTTTTATATTTTTTTTTGAAGTGCCAGACATGAAGGAACCTAGAATGTTTTTGTGTGATAATGCTAGAGTTAAGTGCCAAGACGTGTCATAATTAAATTTATTGCTCTGTCTTAAGTTTTTAAAACAAAAGATATTTTGTCTTTTGGGTATAGGAAGAAGAGTTAATATCTCTGTAATATAGATTTATATTCACAAAATATATGTTTATAATCAAGGTATATTTTATTATATTTACAGTAGGAAATATATACTCCAATAAATATTGTAGAAAGTATATAATTGGTAAATAATAAAATTTACTAAAGAAAAGATTTTGTTGAGTTAACTGGAAAAGAATCCAGCTGATAGTAATTTCAAAAGGGAGTGAGGATATAAATCAGATATGATAGGTAGAGACAGTGTCTATAGTGACAGAGACAGGTTCTTTGTTACGTCAGATTGAACTTTGAACCGAGATAAGAATATTAAAAAGAAATGGTGGAATTAAGAAGTGCAATACTGCCCTCTAGAGGATAGTAAATATTAGATTTGATGTATTAATAATATTGCCAGTGACGTCAAATTTACTATAATTGAAGTGGCAGTGTTGGTTGCAAATCAGTCGGAGATTCCAGCATTCAGACTCACACCGCAATGCATTCAGATGTCCAGTACACATAGCAGATCCCAGGACATGAGGCAATCAAGATTCTCACCAAATCTCTAACTCACATGCATTGATTATCTGATATCGATAATCTTCACATATTCCAAAACAAAGCATCACATAGAAAATTCCAAGACTTATTAAAATCCAAATTGGACAGGTAATGTATGAAATTAAGGAATTAATGTAATTATATATATTTGTAGATATTCTTGCAACGTAGACTGAGACTTCTCAGATACTGGCTAACTCCAAAAATTCTAAGTATTTCTATTCTGCAGATAGAAATATGAAGAAGTGGACATAAGGATTTATTCCTAAAAGAAATGTTGTAAGATTGATACCAATATATATTGAATTTGGAAATTACTGTGATTTATAATTAATAAGCAAAGAATTATATAACTACAAAATAAAAAGCAAAGGATTAGAAGTTTAATTCTCGAGATTAGAGGAGGATTCACTAAATAAGTTTTTATTACTTATCATTAGATTAGCTCATCTTTTGTTGATCCATGTAGTATAGATATATATATATATATATATATATATATATCTATAAGAGCTGGCTGGTTAAACATTGTTTGCTGGGAAATGCCTGTTGTATTAAGCAGAAATGTTTATTAACCATTTGTGTATTAGTTACTAACTGATAAGGTAAATGATATTAATCATATATGCAGTTACTAACCGGAGATGCCTATATTGTGAAGCTAGTTTTTATATGCTGATGGATTGTGGTTCATAAATTTTTGTTTATGATATGAGATTTGAAATTTTTTTGTATACGTAATAAATATATATATATTTTTATCCGATTATTGTATTTTTCAAAGCAAAACACAGACAATTAAAAGAATTCAGGAGAATTTCTAAGAAATATAAACGATTGATATTTGTGTCTCGTATGGATTTCTTATGAAATAATAATCCCTGATATATTGGAGGCAACTGCCGAGATAGGTCCGGTAAATCCAATATAGACATATTGGAGGCTTGGCTGATAAATCCAATATATACAAACGTGTTGTATTCACGTGCAGAGATTATATCCGACATTGGCCGTCCTCCAGGCTTTGGCAAGCCCCCGGCTCAGCCGGAGGGCCAACCGAGCAGGGGGCTCGCCGGAGTCTGCAGGCCGGCCGAGCAGGTGGGTTGGGCGGGCCTCCAGGCCCAGGTGACTGATTTTTTTGGGGGGGGGCAGGGTGGAGAGCACATACTCACCTACATCGGTCTTGAGTCCTCCACCGGTTGCACATACTCCCCTACATCGGCATCCACCAGTGCTAGTCATCCAGCATCCAGTGTCCTCTCTCTGTTGGTCGCCGGTATGACATCACGGAAGCCTTTTTACAGAATGCCCCCAGCTCACATGGAGATTGCCCCCGGCTCTCATGGAGATTGCCCCCCAGCTCACATGGATATGCCCCCAGCTCTCATGGATTTGCCCCCAGCTCTCATGGATTTGCCCCCAGCTCTCATGGATTTGCCCCCAGCTCTCAGATATACAATAAGGTAGAAGGTAATCCTACAACGAATTAAAATCACTTAGAAGTCTTTTGACGAAACGCACCGAGCGTGAGCAGTCTTATCTAGATTTTTATTAATAAAATCCTTTGACTGGAGAAACTTTGGTCTTGGCTGATTGTTCCTGAAGTGCACCGGCTGTGGAGGAAATCATACCCCAGGTCCTAGGCACCCATGGAATGGTGATAACGATCTTGTTTTTTGATGTGCGTGAATTGATTCAAATACTATTTGTTCATTTAACATGCACCTCTAAGTGATTTTAATTAGTTGTAGGATTACCCTCTACCTTCTTATTGTATACTGCTTACGGGTTACCGGGAACCCGCAGAGGGAAGATCCTATCTTCATTAATAAGTTAAGTGATTCAGTGTGTGTTTTTTTCTTTGCAGCTCTCAGATATGCCCCAGCTCTCATGGATTTGCCCCCAGCTCTCATGAATTTGCCCCCATCGAACGCTGGGGAAACAGGCCGCGTGCATGAAAAGCACGCGGCCAGCGTTCGCCTCCGGCGGCTGCAACACTCACCTCCTTCCGAAGGTCCGGACGCGCTGCTGTGGTGCGATCACGTGGCCGCTTCTGTGACGCTGCCTCCAGCAGCCGCTCAGCTGGAGGCAGCGTCACAGAAGCGACGGCGGCCACGTGATCGCGCCACAGCAGCGCGACCGGACCTTCAGAAGCAGGTGAGTATTGCAGCCGCCAGAGGGGAACGCTGGCCGCATGCTTTTCATGCACGCGGCCAGCTTCCCCAGCCCCGTGGATACCGGCAAGCCGGCCCAGCGCTGGCTTCCGGTATCGGGGGGGGGGGGTGTATCATGCCGTATGCACGAGTACTAAGTACTCGTACAAACGGCAGTATCGGCACTGATACTAGTATCGGTGCATCCCAAATTTATTTATATTTATATATATATATATATATATACACAGTCGTGTTCAAAATTATTCAACCCCCAATGCTGTAAAGGGTTTTCGGGAATTTAGTGTACATTTGTAATTGTATTCAGAATGAAATCCTACAAGGACTTTTTAAAGAACCATATGCAACTAAAATGACATCAATTGGTTTTGTAATACAGTAGTAAATGTTTCTTTTGTGAATTCTTCATTGACACAATTATTCAACCCCTTAAAGACTACCACTCTGAAGAACAGAGGTTCATTCAAGTGTTTTCAATCAGGTATTGAAAACATCTGTGGATGTCACGGAGCAGCAATAAAGCATAATAAGCACCAATTAGGCAGCTTTAAAATGACTGTGATACTCAGCTCCTTCTAGACATTTACTGGTGTGGTTACAAACATGGTGAAGTCAAGAGAATGGTCCAGGAAGACAAGAGAAGAGGTGATTACTCTTCACAGGAAGGGCAATGGCTATAAGAAGATTGCAAAGATGTTAAACATACCAAGAGAGACCATAGGAAGCATCATTCGCAAATTCAAGGCAAAGGGCACTGTTGAAACGCTACCTGGTCATGGCAGAAAGAAGATGCTGACTTCAACTGCTGTGCGCTACCTGAAGTGTAGAGTGGAGAAAAGTCCCCGTGTGACTGCTGAGGAACTGAGAAAAGATTTGTCAGATGTGGGTACTGAAGTTTCAGCTCAGACAATACGGCGCACACTGCGTAATGAAGGCCTCCATGCCAGAACTCCCAGGCGCACCCCCTTGGTGTCTCCAAAGAATAAGAGTCGACTGCAGTATGCCAAAAGACATGTGGACAAACCACAGAAGTTTTGGGATAGTGTTCTGTGGACTGATGAAACAAAATTAGAACTGTCTGGGCCCATGGATCAACGCTATGTTTGGAGGAGGAAGAACAAGGCCTATGAAGAAAAGAACACCTTGCCTACTGTGAAGCATGGCGGGGGGTCAATCATGCTTTGGGGCTGTTTTGCTTCTGCGGGTACAGGGAAGCTTCAGCGTGTGCAAGGTACCATGAATTCTCTTCAGTACCAGGAGATATTGGATGACAATGTGATGCAGTCCGTCACAAACCTGAGGCTTGGGAGACGTTGGACCTTTCAACAGGACAATGATCCCAAGCATACCTCCAAGTCCACTAGAGCATGGTTGCAGATTAAAGGCTGGAACATTTTGGAGTGGCCATTGCAGTCACCTGACTTAAATCCGATTGAGAACCTCTGGTGGGACTTAAAGAAAGCAGTTGCAGTGTGCAAGCCTAAGAATGTGACTGAACTGGAGGCTTTTGCCCATGACGAATGGGCGAAGATACCCGTAGATCGCTGCAAGACACTTGTGTCAAGCTATGCTTCACGTTAAAAGCTGTTATAACTGTAAAAGGATGTTGTACTAAGTACTAAGATTGAATGTCACTTGGGGGTTGAATAAAACTGATAATGATGTGAGCACAGAAAAGACATTTGTGGTTATTTCATTATAAATGTTATGTTATATTTGTCTGACCTACACGTGCCTCTTTGATCAAAATCAATGTCAATGTCAAACTGGCCAAAACACTCCATTTCAGTGGGGGTTGAATAATTTTGAACACAACTGTATACACACATACATTATATATATATATATATACACACACACATATATACATATATATTACACACACACACACACACACAGAGTAGCCAGATTATTATGACCACCCCATCAGTACTTCGTTGGGCCACCTTTTGCCTTCAATACTGCAGTGATTCTTCTTAGCATTGACTCCACGAGATGTTGAAAGGTGATGTGAGGAATCTGACACATATCTGATGAATAGCACTGTCCAGTTCCGTGAGATTTGATGGTTGTGGAACCAGCTGCCTGATGGCTCGTTCAACTTCATCCCAAAAATGCTCAATTGGATGGAGATCTGGTGATTGTGGGGGCCACCTAAGCAAGGTAAATTCTCCCTCATGTTCATGAAACCATTCCTGCACAATACGAGCACCGTGAAATGGCGCATTATCTTGTTGAAAGAAGCCACCTCCATTGGGATACGCCATCAACATGATAGGAAGAACTTGATCAGCAACGATGCTTTCGGTATGTTGTGCTATTCAGGCGTTGTTCCACACGAATTAAAAGGGCCCCAATCCATAACACTGCCCCCCCAGCTTGAAGGGTTGTACTCATGCATGTGGGGTGCATGCTTTCTTGCTGTTTCCGCCATATTCTCACTCTGCCATCTGCATGATGCAACTGGAAACGTGATTCATTGGACCACATTACTTTTTTTTCAATGCTCGACTGTCCAATCCTTGTGTTCCTGTGCAAATTGGAGAGGTTTTATCTTGTTAACTGCAGACAGCAGACAGGTGTTCAAACAGGCCTTCGGGCTTCCATATCCCATACGAAGCAGAGTACGGTGAACAGTGCGTTCAGAGATCATTTGAGGGGATCCCTGATTAAGATCTGCAGTAATTTGATGCACTGTTGCCCTTCTGTTGTCTTGTACCAGTCTTGCCACTCTCCGTTCTGCCCTAACTTTGACTAGTCACTGACGGCCACAATTCTCACGTTCAGACCCAGATATTAGGCTGACAGTCCAGTCTTTAAACACTTTAACAACAGATGCTCTTGAACATTAACAAATTCTGCTGTTTTCCTGATACTCGCTCCATGGCTCCGAGCGCCAACAATCATCCCACGTTCAAAGGCTGTTAAATCGCGTTGTTTACCCATATCTTCTGAAAGAAAAAAATCATCACTTGTACTGTCGTGGTAAACAACCTGCTTCCTTATTTATAATGGCCTCTTGCAACTTCAACGCGAAATTATAGCTAATTTCCATAAAAAAGTCAGGTGGTCATAATAATCTGGCCACTCAGTGTGTATATTACAGTGGATAGAAAAAGTCTACACACTCCTGTTATAATGTCAGGTTTCTGTGATGTAAAAAAATGAGACAAGGAAATCATTTCAGAACTTCTTCCACCTTTAATGTAACCAATAAACAAACAACTCAATGACAAACAAACTGAATTTTTTTTAGGTGGAGGGAAATAAAAAGTTAAAATAATATGGTTGAATAAGTGCGCACAGCCTTGAACTAATACTTTGTTGAAGCACCTTTTGATTTTTATTCCAGCACTCAGTGTTTTTGGGTATGAGTCAGCATGGCACATTTTGATTTGGCAATATTTGCCCACTCTTTGCAAAAACACTCCAAATCTGTCAGATTGTGAAGGCATCTCCCATGCACAGCCCTCTTCAGATCACCCCACAGATTTTCCATCGTAGTTCAGGTCTGGGCTCTGGCCAGGCCACTCTAAAACTTTAATCTTCTTCTGGTGAAGCCATTCCTTTGTTGATTTGGATGTATGCTTTGGGTTGTTGACATGCTGAAAGATGAAGTTCCTCTTCATGTTCAGCTTTCTAGCAGAAGCCTGAAGGTTTTGGACCAATATTGACTGGTATTTGGAACTGTTCATAATTCCCTCTACCGTGACTAAGGTCCCTGTTGCAGCAGAAGGAAAACAGCCCCAAAGCCTGATGCTGCCACCACCATGCGTCACTGTAGGGGCCCTATCACCTGGTGTGAGCTAAACCGTCAACGCTACATGAAAAATCTAGCGTGCGTCGCTAAAATGTAGTGCCTGTCAACCCACCACCAACAGATCACCTTGTCTGCGTACAAGATTCATTAGCGCACGCTAAGAAAACGCTAAAACCTGGGCAGAGAACCAGCGCTAATGCGGTTATTTACAGGATTGAAGAATATCTCATTCTTTTGTTCTCTTTTCATACATGGTTGAAAGGAACATGAGGGAGAGAATAAAATGGCTCTCCCTGGGTAGGAGATTACGTAGCAGAGAAAATCTGTTGGACCAGCTCTACCTTTGTCGCTCTCTCCCTCTGAACAGTTGTTCTCCTACTATTGGTTGGTTTTAAAGGAATACGGTTTCGTCACGCATTCCATAGTATAAGCCGGGTGGGTTTCTTGGGGCACTTACATTCCATCCATCAAAGAAGAAAGAGCCAGCTCTTCCCGCTTTCGCCTTCTCTATATATCAAGCTGAACAGATGTAAGTTTACTTTACATGAAATACGTTTTGCTTTTAAAAAGAAGTCTGAATTGTGTTATTTTTGAGACACCGTAAAACACACTGCTCAAAAAAATAAAGGGAACACAAACATAAGACATCCTAGATCTGAATGAAATATTCTTATTAAATACTGTGGCCATTACATAGTTGAATGTGCTGACAACAAAATCACACAAACATTATCAATGGAAATCAAATTGAGCAACCCATGGGAGGTCTGGATTTGGAGTTACACTCAAAATTAGAGTGGAAAACAACACTACAGGCTGATCCAACTTTGATGTAATGTTCTTCAAACAAGTCAAAATGAGGCTCAGTAGTTTGTGTGGGCTCCACGTGCCTGTATGACCTCCCTACAACGCCTGGGCATGCTCCTGATGAGGTGGCGGATGGTCTCCTGAGGGATCTCCTCCCACACCTGGACTAAAGCATCCCCCAACTCCTGGACAGTCTGTGGTGCAACGTGGCGTTGGTGGATGGAGCGAGACATGATGTCCCAGATGTGCTCAATTGGATTCAGGTCTGGGGATGGGCGGGCCAGTCAATAGCATCAATGCCTTCGTCTTGCAGGAACTGCTGACACACTCCAGCCACATGAGGTCTAGCATTGTCTTGCATTAGGAGGAACCCAGGGCCAACCGCATCAGCATATGGTCTCACAAGGGGTCTGAGGATCTCATCTCGGTACATAATGGCAGTCAGGCTACCTCTGGCGAGCACATGGACGCTGTGCGGCCCCCTAAAGAAATGCCACCCCACACCATTACTGACCCACTGCTAAACTGGTCATGCTGGAGGATGTTGCAGGCAGCAGAACGTTCTCCACAGCTTCTCCAGACCCTGTCACGTCTGTCACATGTGCTTAGTGTGAACCTGCTTTCATCTGTGAAGAGCACAGGGCGCCAGTGGCGAAGCTGCCAATCTTGGTGTTCTCTGGCAAATGCCAAACGTCCTACACGGTGTTGGGCTGTAAGCACAACCCCCACCTGTGGACGTCAGGCCCTCATACCACCCTCATGGAGTCTGTTTCTGACCGTTTGAGCAGCCACATGCACATTTGTGGCCCGCTGGAGGTCATTTTGCAGGGCTCTGGCAGTGCTCCTCCTGTCCCTCCTTGCCCAAAGGCAGAGGTAGCGGTCCTGCTGCTGGGTTGTTGCCCTCCTACCGCCTCCTCCACGTCTCCTGATGTACTGGCCTGTCTCCTGGTAACGCCCCTCCATGCTCTGGCCACTACGCTGACAGACACAGCAAACCTTCTTGCCACAGCTAGCATTGATGTGCCATCCTGGATGAGCTGCACTACCTGAGCCACTTGTGCCTGGCTTGAAACTCAGCCTCCGGCGCTTGAATCTTCGCATCCCTGGCTTCAAACTCAGCCTCCGGCGCTCACTCTGTGCATGTTCGTCGCACGAGTCAGCGCATCACCTCAGCGAGAGACTGACACAGATCACGTGGGACTGGCTGCTAGTCATAAAGGAGTGGCACGTCTCAATAGAAGCCGGTGCGTATGTTCTGACTGTCTCCCCCCCCCCCCAATTTATTTTGCCCAGCAACTTGTTTATCGGAGTGTCGGGACAGGCCTCCGAACCGCTGCATCAGGCCTCCAAAATTAATAGTATGCCTGTCCCTCCCCCCCCCAAACAAAAATAACAAGTTGCTGGGCAAAATAAATTATCGAAGTGCCGGGACAGGCCTCTGAACTGCTGCATCAGGCCTGCCAAGTTTATTGTTTATCTGCCCCTTCCCCCAACGAAAGGAAATAAATTGATGGGGGAAAACGGAGTGCTGGGACAGCAGGACTCTGAAGTTTATATTCAGTCTGTCTGTCCCTTCTCTCCCCCCCACCCCCTAAACAAAAGAAAATAAATTGATAGGGGGGAAAGCGGAGTGCTGGGACAGTTAATCATGTTAACATGATTGATATTAATAACAACATATCTCATAGCGCTGCACAATGGGTGGCATAAGAATAATAAGATTGACACACACATAATAAGAGAAAAAGAACAGCCTGTACCCTGCTCAAGAGTTTACAATCTAAATGAAATGAAACTGAAAGCAAGGGCAAATAACTGAGTATGAGAGGGAGTGAACATGGTTGAGGCTTTGAGCTGATTGCAGAGTTTGCTGGGGGCATTTTTATATGAGGCATTTTTCTTATTGGAAAGTGGTCACATGAAATAAAATAAAAGTATCGGTACTCGGTATCAGTGAGTACTTTTAAAAAGTATTGGTACTCGTACTCGGTCTTAAAAAAGTGGTATCTGTGCATCCCTAGTTTCAGGGCAAGACTTATCCAGGTGTCCCTTTAAACATGGTCCAGTCACCTTGATAATCAACCACTTACATACTATGAATAACCCCCAGCATAAATTTTTTAAATTAGGCAATATATTAGAATTAGGATATATGTGGATAAAGGATACATTTATAATAGAGCCTACTGCAACAGCAGCGACATTGCTGACCAGATCCATTACTATGGTGTATGGGGCCAAGAGAACACCTGTGCTGCATTCCTTTCAATTGCCTGTTAATTTTGGGCGAGGACCTTTTCCTTATTTATTTTTTTCCTATTTTGTGAGTTAACGAGATTAGCATCCACGTAGAAAATAGCGCTGGGACCAAGCGATCTGTTGGTTACAATAGTGCAAGTGATCTCTAGCGCTCCCCATGTTAAGTATAGGACGCAGTAAGTAGAGTAAGCTCACGCTACTAATCGTAAATTAACGTGCGCTAAGTGATTTTCGCCATTTGTAGCGAGAGGCAAACGATCTGTTGGTCAGGCGCTAGACTGAATTTACCTGGCACTAACGCAAAAACATGCCAACGCTAGGGTTAGCTCACACCAGGTGATAGGACCCTGGGAATGGTGTTCTTTTGGTGATGTGCAGTGTTGTTTTTGCACCAAACATATCTTTCGGAATTATGGCCAAAAAGTTAACCTTGGTTTCATCAGGCCATGCGTTTGGGAGACTTCAGATGTATTTTTGCAAAATTTAGCCAGGCTTGGATGTTTTTCTTCATATGAAAAGGCTTTCATCTTGCCACTCTACCTCATAGCACAGACATATGAAAAATACGGGAGATTGTTGGCACATGTAACACACAGCCAGTACTTGCTAGATATTCCTGCAGCTCCTTTAATGTTGCTGTCGGCCTCTCAGCAGCCTCCCTGACCAGTTTTCTTCTCGTCTTTTCATCACATTTGGAGGGACATCCAGTTCTTGGTAATGTCATTTTTGCACCATATTTTATCCACTTGATGATGACTGTCTTCACTGTGTTGCATGGTTTATCTAATGCCTTGGAAATTTATGTCCTACCTTCTCCTGACTGATACCTTGTAACAATGAGATCCCTCTGATGCTTTGGAAGCTTCTCTGCGGACCATGGCTTTCGCTGTAGGATGCGACTAAGAAAATGTCAGGAAAGACCAATGAGAACATCTGAACTTTATTTGGGGTTAGTCAGAGGCCCTTTAAGACTGGGGTCAGACGAGCGCAGTTATCATGTCCGTGTTGCCGCACATTCGTACGTCCGTGGCAGCATAGTTTTCAGACCAATGGAGCCCCACACACAAAGTATGTCCGCACGGAAGTTCGTACGCATGACGGACACGGCAAACGGACGCAGGTTAGGCAAGAACGTAAAACCGCTAGAACAGACGTGCGGAGTGCGCCACGTTCGCATCGTCAACATAGCTTTGTGTGTGAGTGATGGAGCGTAGTCAGACGGACTGCATTTATGCATCCAGCATTTTTGACGGACGAAATGGTTTTTCATTTCCCATCTACATCCGTCAAAAATAACGTCAGTCACAAAAACGGACCGTGTGGCCACTACTGCATCTTCCGTCAGAACGTGCGTCCGTACTGCACGGACGCACAGTCTGTACAAAATGCGCTCATCTGTCCCTAGCCTAAATGATGTCAGGTGTGTACTGACTCCTATTTAACATGATTTTGAATGTATTGCTTAATTCTGAACACGTTTACATCCCCAGTTATAAGAGGGGTGCACACTTATGTAACCATATTATTTTATAGTTTTTTATTTCCTTCCACCTAAAAGATTTCAGTTTGTTTTTCATTGAGTTGTACAGTTTATTGGTCACATTGAGGCTAGGGTCAGACGAGCGCACTGCAGAGTGGAAGAAACGTCCGTGAGAGCGGATGTTCCTTCTACTCTCCACTGCCGCCGAGTGCACTCAGCTGTGCAAATCGCGATCCTCCTATGGAGGATCGCGCTTTGCAGCTTAGTTGACACGCTTTCTAGCGCATCAATGGGGAGATTCGTTACACAGACGCTTGCTGTGCGCGTGCACAAGCGTGTGACCGGCCCCATCGCTGCATCATGTGGCTGCGACGAGCGCCGGTAAGTGCAGGCGCACTAGGTGCGCTCGTCTGACCCGAGCCTAAGGTGGAAGAAGTTCTGAAATTATTTATCTTTGTCTCATTTTTTTACATCACAGAAACCTGACATTTTAACAGGGGTGTGTAGAATTTTGCAATCCACTCTATGAGTATATGGGGAATTAGCGGAATACTGAGCACTATATAGGAGTATATGTTGAATTAGCGGATCCTGAGCTCCATATATGAGTATACAGGGAATTAGTGGACCCTGAGCTCTATATATGAGTATAAGTGGAATTAGCGGATCCTGAGCTCTATATATGAGTATACGGGGAATTAGCGCATCCTGAGTTCTATATATACGAGTATGCAGGGAATTAGCAGATCCTGAGCTCTATATATGAGTATATAGGGAATTAGCAGATCCTGAGTTCTATATATGAGTACAAGGGGAATTAGCAGATCCTGAGTTCTATATATGAGTATGCAGGGAATTAGTGGACCCTGAGCTCTATATATGAGTATATAGGGAATTAGCGGCTCCTGAGCTCTATATATAAGTATACGGGGAATTAGCAGATCCTGAGCTCTATATATATATGAGTATGCGGGGAATTAGCAGATCCTGAGCTCTATATGTGTATACTGGAATTAGCGGATCCTGAGATCTATAAAGGAGAATATGGGGAATTAACAGATCCTGAGCTCTATATATATATATGAGTATGCGGGGAATTAGCGGAACCTGAGCTCTATATATGAGTATATAGGGAATTAGCGGCTCCTGAGCTCTATATATAAGTATACGGGGAATTAGCGGCTCCTGAGCTCTATATATGAATATACGGGGAATTAGCGGATCCTGAGCATACGGGGAATTAGCGGATCCTGAGCTCTATATATGAGTATACGGGGAATTAGTGGACCCTGAGCTCTATATATGAGTATATAGGGAATTAGCGGCTCCTGAGCTCTATATATAAGTATACGGGGAATTAGCAGATCCTGAGCTCTATATATATATGAGTATGCGGGGAATTAGCGGAACCTGAGCTCTATATATAAGTATACGGGGAATTAGCGGCTCCTGAGCTCTATATATGAATATACGGGGAATTAGCGGATCCTGAGCTCTATATATGAGTATACGGGGAATTAGCGGATCCTGAGCTCTATATATGAGTATACGGGGAATTAGTGGACCCTGAGCTCTATATATGAGTATATAGGGAATTAGCGGCTCCTGAGCTCTATATATGAGTATATAGGGAATTAGCGGCTCCTGAGCTCTATATATGAGTATACGGGGAATTAGCGGATCCTGAGCTCTATATATGAGTATACGGGGAATTAGTGGATCCTGAGCTCTATATATGAGTATATAGGGAATTAGTGGATCCTGAGCTCTATATATAAGTATATAGGGAATTAGCGGCTCCTGAGCTCTATATATAAGTATACGGGGAATTAGCGGCTCCTGAGCTCTATATATGAGTATAAGGGGAATTAGCGGAACCGGAGTTCTATATATATATATATGTATACGAAGAATTACCAGATCCTTTTCTATATTTATAAATAATATATCTATACAGAGAAGCAGCCAGAACCAAAGTTATAAACACAAATAACAGAACAGCTTTACAACGTGTTTGCTCTGCCGGAGGCATCTTATGGATCTTCCTAACTGTTGTTCAGCAAAACGTATCAAACCCAAATTCCCCCTAATATTTGTATATTAAGACACATAAAGCCAGCTCTGACCTGCCGCCTGGATCCTCCTTTCAGCACTGAGCTCTCTGCTATAAACAAAGGCTTCTCTCCCAGGGAACTTCCTGTCTGTGCAAACCAATTCTCCACAGGAAACGCTCTAGTAGAGTTCTAAACACTAAACCCTAACGCTATTATATTGTCTTCAGTAAGTGAATGGGTACAATGACCTGAGCTGGGGACACTTTAAGGTTGGGGACTGTCTTCTGTGTTTTGAATTTCACTCTAGTAGTTCTTGGTGTGCAGGAAGAGGCTTGTCCCAGACAGACCTCAATAGCAGAGCAGTGATAGAAGGTGGTGGCTACAGGGAGCAGGCTCGACTCCAGACTCCACGTGTGATCCGCCAAGAGTCAGGACAGGGCCAGGGCTGCCATCTGAAATTGTGGAGGCCCTTATTTAACCACTGGTTGGGCCTCCACAAACAATCCCCTCTTTTATCTGCAAGCTGTAAACATATAGGTGGTATATCTCTTCAGATTAGCGTACCACATCACTGATGCAACTCATCCCTCTGCTCTCCTTCTCACACTTGATTGAAGTGTTCGTGAACCGTTCCCAAACCACTGGCACTAATGATCCTGCTATCTAGTGCAATTCCTCTTCCTCGACCCTAATCCCACTAGACTGTAAACTCCTATGAGCAGGGCCCTCTACACCTCTTGTTTCCATCATATGTCCGTTTATATGTATTTTGTTCCCTTTGGTTATTGTAAAGCGCTGCGGAAACTGTTGACGCTATATAAATGATGACAATAATAGTATTCAGTAAACTATATTCAGTGCTAGAGAGTGTATCACAGGTCTCCACAGCAATTAAACTCACGCTCATACATAGTGCACATTGCTGTGAGTTTAATTGCTGTGCAGCTCTGTGATATGCTCAAACACTGCACATTACTGTATCATAGAGCTTCACAGCAATAAAACTCACACTCATACACGTTGCACATTCCTGTATCACAGAATCCACAGCAACAAATCTCAGTAATGTGCGGTGCGTATGAGCGTATCACAGAGCTCCACAGCAATAAAACTCACAGTAATGTGCGTTGTAAACGAGTGCATCACAGAGCTCCATAGCTGATGCAGGATGACTAGGTATTATTTGATTCTGGTATTTGGTGATTGTGTAACTCCTAATCTAGTTGTGAGGAAAAAAATAAAGCATTTACTACAAGTTTAGTTTAAAATAAAAAGTTAAAAGGATGTGTAGCTGTCAGGGATCCCGGGTGCCGGGCACGTGGAAGCCAAAGGGTGTAAGAATAAGTACGAAGTCGAGGTCACAAGCCAGGTCAGGATGGGAGAGATTCTCGTAGTAAGGGGTCACTTTCCGGGGTCACAACTGTAAGGCAAACACTAAAGCAGAAAGGCTATACTAGGGAACTGTTCTGATCACGAAGCAAGGAGAAACTGGTCTTCCCAACCTAAATACCCACCAAGCTCCACCCCGCCTGCCTGAGACGTCAATGACGTCATAGACGTGCGCCGCAGCCCGGCCGCCATATTGGCGGAGCCTGGGCGCGCGCGCGTCTAATCTAAGGCCCGCTCTGCGCCTGTAACCGTGGGCTCCGTCACCCAGGACCCGATCTCCCATCTCCCTGGGACACTGGAGCCACCACAGGGGGTAAGTCGGGTCCTGAAGAACCGCCGAGCGGTCCCCTGGGACCCAGCCGTCCCCTCCGGGCACGGGCCCGAAAAGGAGGGAGCGGCCGGAGCAAACGCCGCGGAGCCCGCAACCCTGACATACCCCCCCCCGAAGGCGAGGCCTCCGGACACGCAACGGGCCCGGCCGCCCAGGATGGGCAACATGGAACGCCCGGACAAGGGCCGGAGCCCGGACGTATGCGGCAGGTTCCCAGGAGCGCTCCTCGGGATCGTAACCCACCCAGTCAATCAGGTACTGCAGCACACCCCGCCGAAGACGGGAATCCAAGATCTGCGCGACCTCAAAAGCATCAGAACCATCGGTAGGCACAGGAGGAGGAGGAGGCAACAACCGGCCGGCAAAAACATTGGTACCAACAGGTTTTAGGAGTGACACATGTACCACCGGATGGAACCGATAACGAGAAGGAAGCTGGAGACGAACAGCAACCGGACCAATCAGAGAAACAATAGGAAACGGACCAATATATTTCGGACCCAATTTCTTGGACGGGCATAAGAGGCGGAGATGGCGTGTAGACAACCATACCCTTTGGCCCACCGAATAGGTGATCGAGGCAGAACGACGTCGATCCGCATATGCCTTATACACGGTTTGAGCGGCAATAAGACAATCCCGAGCCGTACGACGACATTGCCGGAGAGCCCGTAAACGAGACGCGACCCCGGGGACCGGGGTAACACTAGGTAAATCAGGAAGAGGAGGGGGATGATAGCCATACAACATAAAAAAGGGGGAACAACGGGTGGAATCATGTAACCGAGCATTATATGCGTATTCTGCAGTGCCCAACAATGTATCCCAATCGTCCTGGAGGTATGTCGTATAACAGCGCAGGTATGTTTCGAGGGTCTGGTTTACCCGCTCCGTCTGTCCATTGGTATGGGGGTGATATGCCGTGGACAGATCGACTGAAATACCCAACGCACGGCAAAAATGTTTCCAAAAACGAGAAGTGAACTGCACCCCTCGATCAGACACAATGGATTCTGGAACACCATGTAGGCGATAAACGTTCTGCAAAAAGAGTGATGCAGTATGTGCTGCAGTAGGCAATCCTCGTACCGGAGTAAAGTGAGCCATCTTCGTCAGACGGTCCACAGTCACCATAATAGTGGTATATTTATGTGAAGGAGGAAGCTCTACGATAAAATCAATAGTAATGTGCGACCATGGTTGTTCGGGTACTGGAAGGGGTTGAAGAAGACCCACAGGTCTCTTCGTGCTATGTTTAGCACGAGCACACACAGAACAAGAGTTCACAAAATTTTTCACATCCTGAGCCAGGGTTGGCCACCAAAAATACCGTGTTATCAAATCCTTGGTTTTTCTTATTCCTGGGTGTCCACTTCCTGGAGTGTCATGGAATTGCTGCAACACCGCCAGTTGTTCTTGGAGAGGAACCAGACATTGCTTGTGTCGTGTTTGCGGTCCGGTTGCTTGTGGTGGAACAGTGGGATCGGTGTGTGTGCGTATCTGTTGCATAAGAGTCGTGGTCACCCCAAGAAATCTGGAGGGTGAAAGGATCGACTCATCGACGTTAGGTGGATCTGCTGGAGAAGAGAGGCGTGATAAGGCGTCTGCTTTCTTGTTCTGAGTACCGGGTTTGTATGTTACCTGAAAGTCAAACCGGGAAAAGAACAGTGACCATCTTGCTTGACGTGGGTTAAGTCGTTTAGCAGTTTTGAGATATTCCAGATTCTTATGGTCGGTGAAGACCATAAAGGGATGAAGAGCGCCCTCCAACAGATGACGCCATTCTGCCAAGGCACATTTAATGGCTAGTAACTCTCTGTCACTGACGTCGTAGTTCACCTCGGCCGGAGTCAACTTCCTAGAGTAGAACGCCACCGGGTGTAGGGCCCGTTCTGGAGGTCTCCTTTGCGATAGCACGGCCCCGATTCCTACAGACGAGGCATCCACCTCCACTTCATACGGCTGGGACGGGTCCGGTAGGACCAGAACAGGTGCAGTACTGAAACGTTGTTTTAAGGAGTCAAAAGCATGTTGCGCCTCTGCCGTCCAGTTGAACTTGGTCTGTTGTTTAGTCAACACAGTAAGGGGTAGAATAATCGAGGAAAACCCCTGTATAAAACGTCTATAAAAATTGGCAAAACCAATAAATCTTTGGACGGTTTTCTTGTCAATAGGTATGGGCCAAGTACGAATGGCTGCTACCTTCCTGTGATCCATGGCGATGCGTCCGGGAGTAAGCAAGAAACCCAGGAACTCTATTTCCGTAGCTTCAAAGACGCATTTTTCAATCTTTGCATACAGTCGATAAGTTCGAAGACGCGATAATACCGTTGCTACATGGCCTCTGTGATCTGTGAGGGAACAAGAGAAAACAAGGATATCATCCAAGTAAATCACAACATATTGATCCAGCAGGTCTCGGAATATGTCGTTAAGAAAGTGTTGAAACGTGCCAGGGGCATTACAAAGTCCAAACGGCATCACCATATATTCAAAGTGGCCGTAGCGTGACCTGAATGCAGTCTTCCATTCATCCCCTTGTCGCACTCTGACTAGGTTGTATGCTCCTTTCAGATCGATCTTCGAGTAGACGGTTGCCCCCTGAAGACGCTCAATCAACTCCGAGATCAAGGGGAGAGGATATCGGTTTTTAATCGTTATGCGGTTGAGTTTGCGGTAGTCGACACAGGGACGCAGGCCGCCGTCCTTTTTCTCTACAAAAAAGATACCTGCACCTGCTGGAGAAGTTGAATGCCGAATAAACCCTTTATCGAGATTCTCCTGTATATATCCCTTTAGCACCTTCAGTTCGGGTTCGGATAGCGGGTACAATCTTCCATAAGGAATAGGTGCTCCTGGCAGGAGTTCGATAGGACAATCATATGGCCTTCTAGGAGGCAGTACCTCTACTCCTTTCTCATCAAACACGTCGGAGAAGGAGGAGTATACTTCAGGAAGAACCGTATGGTATTGAGGTGTCATATTAGTGTCCAATACAGTATTCACAACGTGACGACGTGATGAGAGACAATGCTGGGTACAGTAGGAGGAAGTAAAAGCAAACGTACCAGAAGCCCAAGAAATCCGAGGGTCATGCTGACGAAGCCAGGGAAGTCCTAAAATGACCGGGAATAAGGGTGTATTAACGATGTCAAATCGCAGTACCTCGCTATGTCCAGAACCTATGGTCACCTGTAATGGTACTGTCTCCTTGATGACTGGCCCGGAGGACAAAGAAGACCCATCGACAACCTGTATCTGCAAAGGGAAGGGTTTCTTTATTACAGGTATACAGACAGTATCAGCAATTGCTTTATCGAGGAAGTTCCCACTCGCTCCGGAATCAACCATCGCGGTTAGAGTTCGTGTCTTCTTTCCCCACTGTAAGACAAGAGGCAACGTCAGCAAGGGAGAGTAACCGCTTGAGGTTGACAGGTGTACGAAACGAAGGAGGGGACTTGGGTTACCTGTTCGACCCTTGTTTTTTTCTGGGCAGTAACGTGCGATATGATTTGGTCGACCACAATAGAGACAAAGGTTATGCAGACGTCGTCGATGTAATTCGTCAGGAGGGAGACGACCCTGTATAAAACCGACCTGCATAGGTTCCTCGGGTGTAGGTGGTACCACCTGGTTACCAGAAGTCACCGCCTGAGGGCGAGACATAGGAACATAGGAAGCCGACCTTTCTCTTGCCCGTTCACGGAGTCTTCTGTCGATTTGGATAGCCGTTTGAACCAGGTTCTCCAGGACGAGGGAGCACCAACCCGTGCGATCTCGTCTTTCAGAGCCTCAGAAAGACCCAGACGGAATTGTCCTATTAGGGCAGCATCATTCCATCCTGTTTCACAGGCAAGGCGACGAAAATCAATGACGTAGGCCTCCACTGAGCGACGACCTTGGCGTAAGGAACGAAGACCGTTCTCTGCAGTACTGGCCCGAAGAGGATCATCAAACATAGCTGCCATTGTATTGAGAAAAAGCGACCAGGTCTCTGTTACTGGGTTCTGAGAGCGCAAGAGATTATGTGCCCAAGCTTGTGCTTCTCCGGTCAGTAATGATATTGTAGTACGGATTTTGACATAGTCACTAGAGTAGGTCCGAGGATTCAGAGAATAAAGAAGTTCGCAAGAGGTCACAAAAGCCTGGAAATGATCTTGTCTACCTGAATACCGTTCCGGCATAGGTATACGGGGTTCTGGAACATGAAGTCCTTCTGATGGGCCGGTAGGGAAGGTGGTTTGGAACGTTAGAAACTGTTCCTGGAGGTGCCGCTGTCCGCTCTGTAGTTCTCTCACGGAGCAAGTTAGGTTATTCACCTGTTGTGACAGGGTGTCCAAAGCTCCTACGACGTCGGCAAGCTCCATTAGAGGCTTCGTGATTCTGTCAGGGATCCCGGGTGCCGGGCACGTGGAAGCCAAAGGGTGTAAGAATAAGTACGAAGTCGAGGTCACAAGCCAGGTCAGGATGGGAGAGATTCTCGTAGTAAGGGGTCACTTTCCGGGGTCACAACTGTAAGGCAAACACTAAAGCAGAAAGGCTATACTAGGGAACTGTTCTGATCACGAAGCAAGGAGAAACTGGTCTTCCCAACCTAAATACCCACCAAGCTCCACCCCGCCTGCCTGAGACGTCAATGACGTCATAGACGTGCGCCGCAGCCCGGCCGCCATATTGGCGGAGCCTGGGCGCGCGCGCGTCTAATCTAAGGCCCGCTCTGCGCCTGTAACCGTGGGCTCCGTCGGAGGACCGCCGCAGGCGACCCAGGACCCGATCTCCCATCTCCCTGGGACACTGGAGCCACCACAGGGGGTAAGTCGGGTCCTGAAGAACCGCCGAGCGGTCCCCCGTCCCCTCCGGGCACGGGCCCGAAAAGGAGGGAGCGGCCGGAGCAAACGCCGCGGAGCCCGCAACCCTGACAGTAGCGCTGTGTTTAAATCCTTACTGTGGCAGTACCTATTTTTGGCCACCGGAGGGAGACAAGCGCGATAAGAGACACTGAACATTGGGACTACATTTCCCGGCATGCTCTGGGAACGGACACAGGAAGTGGGTGGGACACGCCGAGGTACATCCTGAGCCTCGTGGAGATAGCTGGCAGAGCGCGCCAGGGAGTGCATGAGATGGGACACAGTACTGCAGAGCGGAACAGCGACTAGGCCGGAGCGCAGGTGCGGCCTACCGGGATTCCAGATTGGGTTATCCAGCCTCGTAAGAAGGAGACCCAGTGATCCACAGGCATTACCCAAGCTGCTGTCAAGGAAGCGGAGGACCCCCGAGTTAGGAGTACCGCAGGTCCATTGGATGGGAGAGCAGGCGGTAGCTAGACAAGTCACTGTCGGAGCAAAGAGAGCCAGACAACGGATCCAGTAGCCAGTATCCCAGCAAGGCACCGAGCGGAGGGACGTCCTGGGTCAGAGGAACCTTGGTGATCGAGCGGATGGGTGAGCGGCCTCCAAGGCCGGTTTATAAAGTCAAGAAAGCACGCTGCTGTTTGTTTCTAAAACCCACAGGGCCCCAACTTGACTAGTCGAAGACATCGTTTAAGAGATTCACTGGCCAGTTGAATAGTACCCGGGTACCATAACACACACATACACTTACAGTCCGGGACTTAACCTGTGCGGGACTCACTCCCTAATATCCCAAAAAGGGGTAAAGATTTGCATATTATTTTGTTTTCCGCTGCGCGTTTCTCGAATTATGAAATATTGTATTCTCTTTCCGCTACGCGTTTCTCGAAATTACGAAGCATTGTATTTTTTTTCTGTTCGGCTGCGCATTTTCCCGAAATACGAAGCCTCGTATTTGTTTTTCCGCTGCGCGTTTACCGCGATACGAAATACTGTAAATATATCTACGAACACCGTGTCTCATTATATGCCTTTTACTTTAGTAAACTATATAATTTATAAAATCCACAACGGTGCTGGAGTATATTTATTCCCTAGTGCGGGGAGACTGACCCGTGGTTCATTTTCAGCGGCTCCTCCGGGAGTGAGCGCTACAGATGCAATGGTTAAATAGACCCTGAGCAATCTCTCCTCTTTCATTTAACCCTCAGCATTCCTGTACTGCTGTCTGGGGGCAGTAACAGTGCTATAGAAAGGGTAGTAGATACTTCTCCCACTAGGAGGCTATTCAATGTAACAGTGATATAGAAAGGGTAGTAGATACATGGAATAGCCTCCCAGTGGGGGCAGTAACTGATATAGAAAGGGTAGTAGATACATGGAATAGCCTCACAGTGGGGGCAGTAACAGTGACAAAGGGTAGTAGATACATAGTACTGCTTCCACTGGGAGGCTATTCTATCAACTACCCTTTCTATATCATTGTTACTGCCCCCCACTGGGAGGCTATTCCATGTATCTACTACCCTTTCTATATCACTGTTACTGCCCCCACTGGGAGGCTAATCCATGTATCCACTACCTTTTCTATATCACAGTTACATGGAATAGCCTCCTAGTGGGAGCAGTAACTGTGATATAGAAAAGGTAGTCGATACATGGATTAGCCTCCCAGTGGGGGCAGTAACAGTGATATAGAAAGGGTAGTAGATACCTGAAATATATCCTCCCAGTGGGAGCAGTAGCAGTGATATAGAAAGGGTAGTAAGATATGTGGAATAGCCTCCCAGTAGGGGCAGTAACAGTGATATAGAAAGGGTAGTAAGATACGTGGAATAGCCTCCCACTGGGGCAGTAACAGTGATATAGAAAGGGTAGTAGATACATGGAATAGCTTCCCAGTAGGGGCAGTAACAGTGATATAGAAAGGGTAGTAGATACTGCCCCACTGGGAGGATATTCCATGTATCTACTACCCTTTCTATATCACTGTTACTGCCCCACTGGGAGGATATTCCATGTAACAGTGATATAGAAAGGGTAGCCCCAGTGGGGACAGTAACAGTGATATAAATGTGAAGGATCTCTTTAGTAAACCCTGCTGTGAAGTAGAAGTTTCTGTTTTTAACTCCTGCTAGACCAGGTATCTGAGCCCCACACTGCAATTTGCTTCAGCTGTGTTTTAATGCCATCCTTCCTGCTGCTATAAAATCCTCTATATGATTTGCAGCACACTGACAGAGATCATACAGAGCAGCAGGAAGGATGGCATAAACCACAGGTGAAGCAAATTGCAGTGTGGGGCTCAGATACCTGGTCTAGCAGGAGTTAAAAACAGAAGCTTCTACTTCACAGCAGGGGAGTGTGAGTGTGTGGGGGGGTTAAATAGGCAGTGTGATCACTCACCTCCTGCCCTGGTGGGATCTTTGCTGCTGACCAGGGCTGGTCACACTGAAATAGGATTCTGTTCGTGCCGTGGCAGAGAAATAATACCCCGACAGTTTCTTCAGGAAGTCAGGATTTATTCACGGAGACTCAGTGGCATCTAAGGCTGAGGGCAACACTGTGTAAGGATGCACTTTTACATATACATTTTATAGACCCACAGTGCTGAGGAGTGAAGCCTCTCAACAGTGGCGTAACTAGAAACCTGAGGGCCCCGGTGCAAGAATCCATGAAGGGCCCCCCCAACCCCCCCAAAAAAGATCCATATTTTTACCTTTTTTTTTTTCCTGCAATATAATTAAAGATAGTATTGCCCCCAGCTCACATGGATATATATATTGCCCCCAGCTCACATGGACATATATTGCCCCCAGCTCACATGGACATATATTGCCCCCAGCTCACACATGGACATATATTGCCCCCAGCTCACACATGGACATATATTGCCCCCAGCTCACACATGGACATATATTGCCCCCAGCTCACACATGGACATATATTGCCCCCAGACCACACATGGATATATTGCCCCAGCTCACACATGGATATTTTTGCCCCCAGCTCATGGAAATACTGCCCCAACACATGGATATACTGCCCCAACACATGGATACTGCCCCAGCACATGGATATACTGCCCCAGCTCTGCCTCCCAGCTCATGGATATACTGCCCCAGCTCTGCCCCCCCAGCTCCTCATGGATATACTGCCCCAGCTCATGGATATACTGCCCCAGCTCTGCCCCCCAGCTCATGGATATATTGCCCCAGCTCTGCTCCCCAGCTTCAAGAGAAGATTTGTACTGCGTTGCAATCCTGGGATCAGTACATCACGCTCTACGTGCCTGTTGTGAGCGACAGTGTGGCCGGGACGGGTAGATAAGTGCGCGTGATTATCTGTGTCTAGGATAGACAGAGTGAGCGGCTTAATCCGGCGTCTTTCGTGGCAGCGTGCGTAGAGGCCGTGACACCTGTTGCCCCCAAAATCCTTGATAAGTCTAAAACCAAAACACGTAGGCGGTAGAGGAAGAATCGCCGCAAAACCACCAGAACTAATGGAGGAGAGGCCCAGAACATTTTACAGATGACACCTATCTCTATGAACTCTGCCTATGTGGGCACTATGTTCTCTGACCCCTACCAGCGTCACTCTGTTGTCAAGAGCCTATGTGGGAGAAAGACTCCTGATCGCCCAGACCCCTCACCAAAAGACCCAGGTCCATATACAGTACAGGGTACCGTAATCCATCCTTCTATGCTCCATGATGCATACCCAGTGAAGTTCTACCGTGATGAGCTGACTGAGAAGGGACCATCCAGGAATGCCTTTCAGTGGTGCAACGGTGTCGTGACCCCTCTCCCTCAAGTGATGCCGTGCTTGGGAGGGACAGTTCTATGGCCTTGTCACCCGGTGTGTGACTGTGAAGGGGGAGGTAATGTCATGCCCCCCCATCTGCAACTCATTCTCTGACAGAGCAAGTTCACACTCTCTGTTAATCCTGAGTTATTCAGTTTGTCTGAAACCAAAGCTTCTACCTGTTCCTGATCACCGGATTCCCACCATCTTACCAGATTCCAGCAACCTCCTTTCCTTCTGCAATATCCATACCTGGTCAGTTTTCCATTCATCCCCCACACTTCACCCTCCTGTCTGTGCAGATCACTGCACCCTGGGCTCACCACATCCCAATACCCCGGCGCCACCCTGGTGCCATCCTCACACCCGTGACATAAGGCGTTAGCGCCGGCCCTGTAATATATCTATAATACAAAACAGCAAAAGGTTGCACTCAACCTCAAAACTAAGTGGGTGCATCTAAGACATCAAATACAAAATAACAAGAAAGAGCACTCCATATTATTGACCACCTTCTTCCATCATTTTCATGAAAAAAAAAACCGTTTTAAAAATGCTCAAAAAACCTGACTGAGGTAAAATGATGGGGATTCAGTTCACAAAGTTATGATCATAATTTGCTTAAGCCTGTCACAGTCGCCAATGTACACCATCTTTGACAGGTCCTATCTAACTTGACCGAGTCCGCACTTAAAGGATCGACTCACCCTGGAGCTCCCGGGCAGCTCGAAGCCTTCATAGGCTGTCATGGTGGAGGACCTGTGAACAGGGAGGGGTGCGTACCAAAGGAGAGCTGTCAGCTTAGGGGTGAGCCGAACACCCCCGTGTTCGGTTCGCATTCGAACTCGAACAATTTTAAAAGTTCGAGTTCGAACACGAGCCGACCTCATTGCAAGTCAATGAGACTCAAAAGTTTGATTTTTAAAGTGCCCTCCAAGAGGGCATATATGCTAGATATTTGCCACAAAAGGTGTATGGGGGTCCGGGTAGTGCCCTGGGGGACAGGAAACAAGGACAAAAAGTTTAAAAAAACAACGTTTTTAAAGGAACAGTGAGTTTTCCACAAAATAAGGGTTAAAAATAAAAACGAAAAAGTCCTTCAAATATCGTGCCTAGGAGGTCACCATAACCTGCCCGTGAAGTGGCGGATTTGTAGGATGTATAGAAATATCGACATCAGAGACCCTCACACGACACCTAGCCACCCTTAAGGGGTTACAATGCACAGGGACTGGCTACTATCCTGTTAGATAAGGGAATGTAATTATATGTATAAAGCAAGGTATATATGACAATGGATAGTCAGAGACTCTAGGGACTCAGCTTTTACGCTTTATGATAGACATTTTCACATTGTGTTGTGTTACTAATGCAGAAGCAGCAAGCCCTTCCACCACGCTTGCACCAAAACTATAGATCTAACACAATAATAATTGTATGCTCACATAGGCCCTTCGGGAGAGGTACATGACATACAAATACTGGAATATTACGTTTAAATCTAAGGAGTGTGATAAAGATTTTATTAAGCCCTTGATGACAAATGACGTAATATCTACATCATTAATGATTGGCTTTACAGAGCCCTGGTTCTTAAGGGGTTAAACAGCATATCAGAGGAACATGTAGTAGAAATGAACATTTCTGGGGGCGGAGCTAGCTGTGGAAGCGAGCGGTCACGTTTTGCGGAGCTCCCGCTAGCTTTCTGACTTTTGGTGCTTTTATACCGCTCGTTTCCTCACAAACCTGCTTTTTAAACTCCCTGGACTACTTATTGAGCTCAGGGGGACGTAATTGGTGCTGCTTGGTGTGCCCGGCGGTGGATCTCGTCTCCCGGGAAGTTTGGGACTATCTATCTACCTCCTCTGCGTTTCTCAGAAGCCTCTGTGGAGTTTTACAGTGCCACGTCGGATTTGATCGCCGGTATGGGTAAGAAACAACCCCCCGGCGCTTCCTCAAAGAGTGGCTCCCGACAGCGGGACATAAGGGAATCCATGAGGCATGGATCAGCTCCTCAGAGAGAGTCTGCCCCCTCCCCCTTGCCCTCTGGATATGAAACCTCCGACGAAAATGCTTACTGGCTTCAAGATGCAGGGGCTGCGGTGTCCTGGCTCACCCCATCGTCTCAGCCGCTGGGATCACAACCTGTGTCCACAGCAGCCAAGAAGCGGGCACAAAAGAAGCGGAGGGCTGAGATGGCGGCATCCCTGGTGGCTGCACATACTTTACCGCAGGGGGACTTGCTGGATGTACCGCAGCACTCAGCTACTGGTAGCGTGGTCTCAGACTGTGATGGCTCCTCTCGGGACCCCCAGGAGCGGGGAGCCTTGGCGCGGGCACTCGACAGTTCCGCTATTCCCCTGAATATTGTGGAGGATGATGATCTCCCTTCCACGAAAGGGGACCTTCGCAAGATCATGGCTGAAATTGGAGAAATGTGGAGACCGGAGGTGGCGGCTGTTCGAGCTGAGGTAGAGGTGATCAAGACTCAGGGGACAGCGACGCACGTACGGATGGAGGAGGTCGTATTGGAGCAGACAAGCTTATCTGGCCAGGTGGACAGTCTTCGCTCCCAGGTGGAGGTCCTAACGCGTTCAGTGGAATCGTTGGAGTCACGTCATCGTCGCCGTAATATACGAGTCAGAGGTATTCCGGACTCGTTTCCACGGAAGATCTGTTGCCATACGTGAGCCGGCTTGCAATTCAAGTCTCAGGTCTACCTTCTGATACAACAGACCTAGTTGGAGCAGCATTCCGTGTCCGGAAGGCGGCTACGGCCCCCAAAGGGAAGCCGAGGGACGTCGTGGTGGTCTTTCGCGATGTGGCCTCGAAAGTCGCCCTTATGTCTGCCCCGGGTGCACGGGACCCTGTGCAGTTTGAGGGAGTCATGCTGGACCTATATCATGATCTCCCGTTTATGACTCTGTTGGCACGTTGCCGATTTCGAGAGGTGACGTCTGCTCTACGTCGTCGGGGGATTCGATACCGGTGGGGCCTGGCTGGCTCCTTGGTGGTGACACATGCTAACATCCCGTACACGGTCACCAACCCTGATACGGCTTGGACCGCCTTAGCAGTTACGGGCATCTCACCGGACGCACTGGAGATTCAGCCGGGTTGAGACATTCTTGTTGCCTTTTTACCCTCTGACTCCAGACGGACCTGGGTCACCACTGCTTTTTATTTTTATATAGCAGGGATAGCCGGGATCCCCCGGTCTGCTGCTTTTTCCTGTTGCCTGGACCACTTCCCTAGTTTCTAGCTCTCCCCCCCCCACCCTATTTAGTTTCGCAGACCGTTTTCTTAAGCTACATAGGCGATTACGCCTTCCTAAATGCAGAGGACTTAAGCCTTCCTCTTAATCCCCCCCCTTCTATTTTTTTCTCGCCGACTTTTTGCTACTTGAATATGACCTTACCTACGCCATTTCCATATTTTCTATATATTTTTACATACTGTAAAGTTACTTTCTTTGATATACGTTGCGTGGTCGTACCTTGTTTGATTTCATGAGACTTGTTTTATAATTCTCAAAGAATTAAAAAAAAAAAAAAAGAACACTTCTTAGAATTCAGAAGCACAGTGTTCATACATGTGCAGGAGCCACACGCAGTCTGCAGGCAATGTATCAAATTCATGAGACCAGACTAATTAGAAGCACATGTAATTTCCAAACACTAATTCCTGTTGTTTACGCAGTTTGAGAGCCCTGCTGTAAGCACATGTCATTTAGAGGTGAGAATCATTGCACCTAGACATTAGGCAGACTGTAAAGCATGCTTTCCTTGTAAGCCATTGCAGCATTTTAAAGATGAAACACACAGGCGGAACAAAAAATCCTATGCAAGCCTCATGCACTCTAAGCACATGTAATTTTGAGGTGTGAAAGTTTCAGAAAAATGTACACGTGTGCAAATATTTTAAATAAAGCCAGAATAATTTTATGACAGTCACGTTTGTCTGACAAACAGATAATACATTACGCTGCAGCATGTGTTGACATATGTAATGTGTGTTATGTGTATGTAACATGTTTATGCTATTATACATACCGCTTCTTGATGACGTACACAGTCCGTCCATTGCTAATCACCGCCCACATGCGTGCCTTCTTGCCCTGGGTAGTTTTTTAATTCAATATCTAATAAACCGTTGCTTATAATATTCTGCAGTAAAGAGTCTCTTTATTTCTAGATTTTTTTAGTATTTTTTTTTAAGCATTTGTTATACTTTTTTAACCCCTTAAGGACCGAGGACGTACCATGTACGTCATTGCAGCGGGTCTCTCTTAGACCCGCTGACGTACATGGTACGTCCTGCCGTTTTTGAGCTGCTGGAAGCGATCGGATCGCTTCCAGCAGCTCAAACGCCATTGCAGGATGCCTGGGAGTCCAGGCATCCGTGCAATGGCCGTTAGAAGTGCCGGGGCACCATGTGATCGCTCCCCGGGAGCGATCTACATCCGGTTGCACCGGAGAGGTGCCCGGCACTTCTACAGAGCGCTGGAAGCGATCGGATCGCTTCCAGCTGCTCTGAGCATATTACAAGGATGCCTCGACATCGAGGCATCCTTGTAATATACTTACCTGCCGCCGGTCCGTCCGTGATCGCTCCCCCCGAGCGATCACTTCCGGTAGCGGCAGGAAGTACTGAGTGCCACGAGGTATCGTGGCACTCAGTACAAAATCGATCACTTCAGTGATCAGGTGCTCTGCTGGGGGCCTCGAGGGATCAAGGCACCCAGCAGAGTAAAAAAAAAGTGAAAAAAAGTAAAAAAAAAGTGTAAAAAAAAGTAAAAAAAAAGTGTAAAAAAAAGTAAAAAAAAAGTGTGTAAAAAAAGTGTAAAAAAAGAAAAATAAATAAAATAAACTGACAGTTTGGGGTAGGTTAGGTAGGGTTAGGGTTAGGGTTAGGGTTAGGGGTAGGGTTAGGGTTAGGGTAGGTTAGGGGTAGGGTAGGTTAGGGTTAGGGGTAGGGTTAGGGGTAGGGTTAGGGGTAGGGTTAGGGGTAGGGTTAGGGGTAGGGTTAGGGGTAGGGTTAGGGGTAGGGTTAGGGGTAGGGGTAGGGTTAGGGGTTAGGGTTAGGGTTAGGGTTAGGGTTAGGGGTAGGGTTAGGGTTAGGGGTAGGGTTAGGGGTAGGGTTAGGGTTAGGGTTAGGGTTAGGGGTAGGGTTAGGGGTGGTTAGGGTTAGGGGTAGGGTTAGGGGTAGGGGTGGGGGGGGGGTAGTAGGTTAGGGGTAGGGGTAGGGGGTAGGGGGGTTAGGGGTAGGGGTAGGGGTAGGGTAGGGTTAGGGGTAGGGTTAGGGTTAGGGTTCTAAGGGCAGGGTCAGGGGTAGGGTTAGGGTTCTAAGGGCAGGGTCATCTTGGGGCTGAGTGGGATGTTCCTAGCCTGCCTCATCAGAGAGGCAGGCTAGCAACATCCAATCAGAAGTTAGAAAAAATCAAAATAAAATTTCTAATTTGTCAGGTCAGGCCAATATTTTGTAAATATTGGCTCTGACCTCTGTGATTCTCCCTCCCTCTCCTCACTTGTGTTTTGGTGAGCGAGAGAGAGAGATCAGATTTGACAGGTTAGAGATTTTAGTGAGATTTAGTGAGATTAGAAAAATTGAGGCAGATTTAGAGAGATTTTAGGGAGATTTAGAAGAATTGAGGCAGGTTTAGAGGGATTTAGAGAGATTTAGGTGTTTATTTGTATTTTCTTGTGAAACCCAACGGTTCTTCTAAGAACCAACAATCCGCTTATATATATATAATAATTAATATAAAATATAATCTATTATATATAATGTCTGAGAGGGTGTACAGCGCCGAGGAGGCATATGCCATCCTGGCGTCAGAATCTGAGGCATCTGCGTCAGACTCAGACCCTCATTTCGACCCCGCTAACTGCTCAGAGGCGTCGCTAGATACATTATCTATGCTGGCTGATGTATCTAGTGATGTTTCTGATGCAGATCCTGGGTCACCACCTGCCAGCAGGAGACGCACAGCTCCAGCTGAGGAGTGGGTAGTGCCTCATCGCCAGAGGCCAGATATCCCTCCTTTCACGGCAAATCCTGGCATCAATATTGATGTTGCAGGATTTACCGCCACACAGTTTTTGCAGGTGTTTATGGGGGATGATTTGTTGGGCCACATCGTGGCCCAATCAAATCTGTATGCCCATCAGCATTGTGCTGCGAAGCCAGACTCCTACTTGGCAAGGCAGCAATGGACCCCGCTAGATGTGCCAGAATTTCTGAAATTCTGGGCACTTACTATGCTGAGGGCATCATAAAGAAGCCCTCAATTCGCTCCTGCTGGAGCAGTAGCCCCATCTGCTCTACCCCCATTTACCTCCAATCAATGTCACGTAGAAGGTATGAAAACATTTTGCGTTTCATGCACTTCAGTGACAACAGCCTGTGCTCCCCTAGAGAGCATCCCCAGTTTGACAGGCACCAGACTTTTACATTTTATTCGTACATTTTTATGTTCTACAATTGGTGCTGTATTTTGCCAAAATCTTTGCACACCTATGCATGGGGGGCATGGGTGTACTCAGGAGATCTTGCAGAAAACAACCTGGAGAGTTTTCATGCAGTAACAAACAACAGTGTCTGCTAAGGCTAGGGTCAGACGAGCGTGATTTCTACGGACTGTACGTCCGTGCAGTACGGACATCGTCAGTACGGAAGACGCAGTAGTGGTCACACAGTCCGTTTTTTCACTGACATTTATTTTTTGACAGATGTAGGAGGGACAATAAATTCAATTGCAAAACCATTTTGTCCGTGAAAAATGCAGGACGTATAAATGCAGTCCGTCTGACCACGTTCCATCACTCACACACAAAGCTATGCAGACGTTGCGGACGCAGCGCACTTTGTGCGGCCGTTCTAGCGGTTCTACGTTCTTGCCTGCCTTGCGTCCGTGGGCCGCGGCCGTTGTGCGTCCGCAGTTCAGTGCGGACGTACTTCGTGTGTCGGGCTCCATTGGACTTTATGTCATGCTATCACGGACGTACTTTTAGGCGCGATCACGGACGTGAACACTACGCTCGTCTGACCCTAGCCTAAATCACAGTCCAAAACTACTGTGGGCGTAAAAATCTGAAATTTGAAAAATTACCGCCACACACCTTGTTGCCAAATGTTTTGGGCTAAAACCGTTGCATCCATGGCATCAAAGCACTCCATATGCAATACCTGGGGTGTCAACATAACAAATATAAACAATTTTCTGGCAATAATTCAAACTGGGGTATGCGGTAGACCCAAAACCAAAGATAGGCCTAGCTGAAGAAATAATCTCAATTTCAACTCTAATGACAAAGTCATAAAAATTGTATTTGAACCTTCCCAAAATCCTGGCAAACCTAGGCATGGGGGGCATGGGTGTACTCAGGAGATCTTGCAGAAAACAACCTGGAGAGTTTTCATGCAGTAACAAACAACAGTGTCTGCTAAATCACAGTCCAAAACTACTGTGGGCGTAAAAATCTGAAAATTGAAAAATTACCGCCACACACCTTCTCAAATGTTTTGGGCTAAAACCGTTGCATCCATGGCATCAAAGCACTCCATATGCAATACCTTGGGGTGTCAACATAACAAATATAAACAATTTTCTGGCAATAATTCAAACTGGGGTATGCGGTAGACCCAAAACCAAAGCTAGGCCTAGCTGAAGAAATAATCTCAATTTCAACTCCAATGACAAAGTCATAAAAATTGTATTTGAACCTTCCAAAATCCTGGCAAACCTATGCATGGGGGGCATGGGTGTACTCAGGAGACCTTGCAGAAAACAACCTGGAGAGTTTTCATGCAGTAAAAAACAACAGTGTCTCCTAAATCACAGTCCAAAACTGATGTGGGTGTGAAAATGAAAAATGACCACCAAACAGTATCTAATTTGTTTGGAGCAAACGGATGCATCCATAGCATAAAAACACTCCATTTACAATACTTTGGGGTGTTAGCTTACCAAATATATGCACGTTCATAAAACTGGGTATGTAAAAAGCCCCTAAAAAGAAGATAAGCAAAGAAGATACTGTATGTCAAATTAGAAAATTGACAAGCACATGTCAAAGATTGGCGTAGCACCCCAAAACAACAGAACAAATCTATATATGGGTGGTATCAATTTACTCAGAAGATGTTGCTGAACATATTTTGGGGTGTTTTTTGGCAGTAACCCATAACTGGATTTGACAATTCATGCCTAAAGTACAATGTGTGTGAAAAAATAACACAAAAAGTGACTACCTGAAAGTTTGACAAAGAGCTAGTGCATGGAAAGTGTTAAAATACAACTCTTTGAAGCACCCTAGGGTGTGCCCTTTCTAAAAATATATGGTTTGATGGGGGTAAATTACTTTGGCCGGCTTCAAAAATGTCCCAAATAGGACATGGGTGCATGATGACGAAATGTGAAAATTCCAAGTTGGAAAACTGAAATGCGCACCCCCCAAATAAGGCCTTTTAGCCCCCAAATGACCCGACATACCTATACATGGGTGGTATCAATTTACTCAGAAGATGTTGCTGAACATATTTTGGGGTGTTTTTTGGCAGTAACCCATAACTGGATTTGACAATTCATGCCTAAAGTACAATGTGTGTGAAAAAATAACACAAAAAGTGACTACCTGAAAGATTGACAAAGAGCTAGTGCATGGAAAGTGTTAAAATACAACTCTTTGAAGCACCCTAGGGTGTGCCCTTTCTAAAAATATATATGGTTTGATGGGGGTAAATTACTTTGGCCGGCTTCAAAAATGTCCCAAATAGGCCATGGGTGCATGATGACGAAATGTGAAAATTCCAAGTTGGAAAACTGAAATGCGCACCCCCCAAATAAGGCCTTTTAGCCCCCAAATGACCCGACATACCTATACATGGGTGGTATCAATTTACTCAGAAGATGTTGCTGAACATATTTTGGGGTGTTTTTTGGCAGTAACCCATAACTGGATTTGACAATTCATGCCTAAAGTACAATGTGTGTGTGAAAAAATAACACAAAAAGTGACTACCTGAAAGATTGACAAAGAGCTAGTGCATGGAAAGTGTTAAAATACAACTCTTTGAAGCACCCTAGGGTGTGCCCTTTCTAAAAATATATGGTTTGATGGGGGTAAATTACTTTGGCCGGCTTCAAAAATGTCCCAAATAGGACATGGGTGCATGATGACGAAATGTGAAAATTCCAAGTTGGAAAACTGAAATGCGCACCCCCCAAATAAGGCCTTTTAGCCCCCAAATGACCCGTCATACCTATACATGGGTGGTATCAATTTACTCAGAAGATGTTGCTGAACATTTTGGGGTGTTTTTTGGCAGTAACCCATAACTGGATTTGACAATTCATGCCTAAAGTACAATGTGTGTGAAAAAATAACACAAAAAGTGACTACCTGAAAGTTTGACAAAGAGCTAGTGCATGGAAAGTGTTAAAATACAACTCTTTGAAGCACCCTAGGGTGTGCCCTTTCTAAAAATATATGGTTTGATGGGGGTAAATTACTTTGGCCGGCTTCAAAAATGTCCCAAATAGGACATGGGTGCATGATGACGAAATGTGAAAATTCCAAGTTGGAAAACTGAAATGCGCACCCCCAAATAAGGCCTTTTAGCCCCCAAATGACCCGACATACCTATACAGGTGGGTTACTCAGAAGATGTTGCTGAACATATTTTGGGGTGTTTTTTGGCAGTAACCATAACTGGATTTGACAATTCATGCCTAAGTACAATGTGTGTGTGAAAAAATAACACAAAAAGTGACTACCTGAAAGATTGACAAAGAGCTAGTGCATGGAAAGTGTTAAAATACAACTCTTTGAAGCACCCTAGGGTGTGCCCTTTCTAAAAATATATGGTTTGATGGGGGTAAATTACTTTGGCCGGCTTCAAAAATGTCCCAAATAGGACATGGGTGCATGATGACGAAATGTGAAAATTCCAAGTTGGAAAACTGAAATGCGCACCCCCAAATAAGGCCTTTTAGCCCCCAAATGACCCGACATACCTATAACATGGGTGGTATCAATTTACTCAGAAGATGTTGCTGAACATATTTTGGGGTGTTTTTTGGCAGTAACCCATAACTGGATTTGACAATTCATGCCTAAAGTACAATGTGTGTGAAAAAATAACACAAAAAGTGACTACCTGAAAGATTGACAAAGAGCTAGTGCATGGAAAGTGTTAAAATACAACTCTTTGAAGCACCCTAGGGTGTGCCCTTTCTAAAAATATATGGTTTGATGGGGGTAAATTACTTTGGCCGGCTTCAAAAATGTCCCAAATAGGACATGGGTGCATGATGACGAAATGTGAAAATTCCAAGTTGGAAAACTGAAATGTGCACCCCCAAATAAGGCCTTTTAGCCCCCAAATGACCCGACATACCTATACTTGGGTGGTATCAATTTACTCAGAAGATGTTGCTGAACATATTTTGGGGTGCTTTTTGGCAGTAAACCTTAAAGTTCACAGTACATGTATTCTTAAATTACGTTCAAAAAAAAAAAATCACCAAAATTTTTTTTTTTTTCAAACTTTGGCATAGATTTGTGGTAAAATGGTTTGCATGGAAAGAGTCAAAATACCCCAAGTTTAATACCTTGATTTGTGTACTTTAAAAAAATATGTATATGTGGAGGGTTATTCAGGAATTAGTGACAGATATCAGTGTTACAATGTCACTATCACTAGTTTTGAAAATAAACTCTTTGGAAATGGCAAAGTGCTACTTGCACTTATTGTTGCATAAAATAAGGAAAAAAGCGAGGAATATGTAAACATGGGGTATTGCTAAACTCAGTACATAAATTTAGAACTACTACTAGGAAAAAAAAAAATGTTTGACGGTTGTTGATACATAAGAAATTTTGGGGGTCAAAGTTCGAAAAAGTGGTGTTTTTTCAATTTTTGTGTCATATTTCACAATATTTTTTTATAGTAAATTATATGAAATGAATGAAAAAAATGGTATCTTTATAAAGTCCATTTAGTGACGAGAAAAACAGTGTAAAATATGTGTGGGTTACATAAACGAGTAAGAGGAAAATTTGACGTAAACACTAAGAGCGCAGAAACGTAAAAACAGCTGCGGTCACGAACGGACGGATTTGTGTAAAACCGCCCGGTCACTAAGGGGTTAAAAAAAAAAATTTAGAACAGAACACGCCAAAAAGTTTGAAGTTCGCGAACTTTCGAACTGCCAATGTTCAAGTCGAACTCCGAACTGATCGAACCGAACAGCTCATCCCTACTCCCTATATATAAAACAGCAAAAGGGTGGACTCAACCTCAAAACTAAGCGGGTGCATCTAAAACATCAAATGAATATAAAACACCAGAAAAGAGCACTCCATATTATTGACCACTTTCTTCCATCATTTTCTGTGGAAAAAACACAGCCTATGAAGGTCTCGAGCTGCCCGGGAGCTCCCGGGTGAGTCGATCCTGTAAGTGCAGACTCGGTCAAGTTAAATAGGACCTGTCAAAGATGGGGTACATTGGCGACTGTGACAGGCTTAAGCAAATTATGATCATAACTTTGTGAACTGAATCACCATCATTTATTACCTCAGTCCGGCTTTTTGAGCATTTTTAAAACTGGTTTTTTTTCACAGAAAATGATGGAAGAAGGTGGTCAATAATATGGAGTGCTCTTTCTTGGTGTTATATATATCTACAAGGGTTGTGGTGGAGGACAAAAAGTGAGATAAAAAGCCTCCACACTATAATAAGTGTGTTTATTATTGCAGAAGCCACTCGCACATCACAGAAATATCGATGAATTGCATCCCAGAGCTCCTGTGCCACATAACAATGTTATGCCACACCGTGGCTTTCTAGCAGAGATAAGGTTTATGCAACTGGTCAATGCCACTCCTAAGACAGCGCTGTTTCAGGTTTGTTGGACCCCCGTCAGCTAGGACCTAGGCATGATGACCAGTTGCAGTGGATGCTTGGGACCCGTAGGGCAAATCAGTATCTACAAGGGTTGTGGTGGAGGACACAAAGTGAGATAAAAAGCCTCCACACGGGGAGTGGCCTGACTGAGCGCCAAGATGGACATGTAGAACGAGAGCTCCGACAACAACGCCATACATCAGCCTCGAAAAACCTACTTTGGCGGTAGAAATGATGGGTAAAACAAAGCGGCAGACACCCTCCGTCTCAGGCACACCCAAACCGGCGCTCACGGGCACTATGGATGCTTTTCTGAATGCCCCAACTGACCACTCAGGAGGGCCTAATCCACCGGCCTCACTGACACGCTCAGAGGCCTCGTGGTCAGAAGACCATCCGCGGCTCCGACGCATAGAAGAAATTCTGGCAGCCTTACCACACAGCTGAAGAGGCCAGTATTGCATCTGGCGAAACGCGTCCTGTAGGACCCCCCCCATTCTGTTTGTTTACCTTTATTGTATGTTACAACCTATTTTAATAAAATCCCTTTAACTTTAAACTGCGTCCCCTATCATCCATACTGAGCGGCGTCTGGAGATCCGTGTGAGCGGAGGCAAACCGGAATCCCGGGCAACAAAGTCTAAGAGGAGAAAGGAGGAGTAGCGGCAGAAAGAAGGGAAGTTTGGCCACCTTTATGGGCTAACAACGCACGATAATTGAGCTAAATTCATTCTAGCTCCCGACCATGTAAGTACGATTCCATTCATCTATTGGATCCATTTCTATATCAGAACGCACTATTTCTCGTGCCTTGTCCCGCTTTTATCTTTGAGGCAAAAGAAAGACAAAGGCCTTCCATCTAACGTGAATTGCCATCCATCGCCTGGATCAGACACTAACCAATCGTATAAGTACCCATAGGTCCAACTTGTGGACTTTCGAGTATCCAGCAAGGTTTTTTCTTGATCTCCCTTTTGTTTGGCATACGTAGAAGACTGTATACCCCATACAAAATTGTATTTTGCTTCACACACTGTGATAATCCATGCACACTATGTACCATTTATCTGGATAGACACTAGTGTATGGTATTAAGATTTTCAGACAGCAAGCAGTGCCCATAAGAGTTTCACCCATTTATTTTTTCACATATTCGAGTGTAGCGATGTGTTAAAGTTTACTGTGGCAGTACCCATTTTTGGCCACAAGATGGAGACAGTCACGATTAGGGACACTGGACACTCGAACTACATGTCCTGGCATGCTTTGCGAAGAAACAGGAAGTGGGTGGGTTTTGGAGACGCTGTACATCCTGCACCTCGTGGAGAACAGGGAGAGCGCGCCAGGGAGTAGAGGAGAGCGGATGCACACACAGAGAAGGAGAGACCAAAAGATAGGCCGGAGCGCAGACAGAGTGGATCGGGCCTTAGGATTGGGTCACCCAGCCTTGTGGGATACAGACATCACCCTCTATACTATCCGAGTGCAGTTGAGGGAGAGAAGACCCCTCGAGTAAGGAGTACCGCGGTCGATCGAAGCGGGGAGCAGGCGGTAAGCTGGATGAGTCGCGGCTGACAGACAGAGGGCCAGACAACAGATCCGGTGGTCGGCGTCCCCAGTCAACATCGAGCGGAGAGACGTCCTGGGTCAGCAGAACCTCAAGCTTGCGCTGGATGGGTGAGAGGCCCCCAAGGCCGTATGTAAATAAGAGCGTACGCTGCTGTTTTCCTTCTGAAACCCACAGGGCCCCAACTGACTAGTCGAAGACATTCTTAAAGTAAACTCACTGGCCAGTTGAAAAGTACCCGGGTACCATATACACACGAATACACACCACTTCATGTTCTGGGACTTAACCTGTGCAGGACTCAGTTTCCTTTTGCGAATTGGAACAAGGGGGCAAAGTTAAAGTTTCGTTCCGAACACCTTTCGTTTCTTTTTTCCGCTGCGCGTTTACCGTGATACGAGAACTGTGTATTTTATTGTGTCCCGCTACGGGGTTTTTCCTCGAATTTCGTATCGTTTAAACCTCTGCTCGGTCGGGGTTTTTTTTCCGAAAGCACGAAGCCCTCGTGCTTTCGTTTCTTTTACCGCTGCGCGTTTATCGTGTTACGAAAGTATTGTAAATATTCCTGCATATACCGTGTCTCAAGTGCTGCAAACCTTTTGAGTAAACCTTTTAACTTGTAAAACTTACAGTGGTGTTGGAGTATATTTATTCCCTAGTGCGGGTTCACCGCTTCTTCAGGCCGGGAGCAGAGTGGGACTGGTAACAAATAGTTACCAGTCTCCCTCCACGATCACTCCGCGGCACTGTGTGATCTTGCGAGAGAGTGAGCTAAGAGGTGAGAGGTGAGGTGGCAGAGGTGAAATCAGGCTTGCAAATATTGGAGACCCGGGTCACGTGGTTGGAGGCTTCTAACCGGGCCCAATCTGAATTGCCCCCCACATTAGCTGGCCCCCGGGTACTTTCTTCATTATTACGCCGCATGGACGACCTGGAGAATAGGTCGAAACGGCACAATTTTAGAATCCGGGGGTTGAAGGAACAAAAACCGGAACCGCTAGGCCTACTAGTCTGACTCTTCAACTTTATTTGGCGGGAGGAAGGGGTCACCCTGACCGACATAGAGCCCATCGGGTGTTCCGAACTGTATCAGCGGGTTCCCAGCAGGGACCACGGGACATTTTATTTCATATGCCGAGCTTCACCCTTAAGGAACGAATCCTACAGGTGGCTAGGAAGAAACGGGCCTGGGAATTTGAGGGAGATGCGGTGGAACTGTATGCCGATCTCACACGCTTTACTTTAACAGCGTGAAGAGCCCTGCGCCTGATCACGACAACGCTGAGGGAGAGGAGAGTTCCCTAAGTGTTAACTGAAATGGAGTGACATACACGTTCAGATCCCCGGATGATGTGGTACATTTTGTTCGGGATTTGCAATTGCCGGATATATCCGTGCCAGATTGGGAGCAGCCGGCCCTGGAGGGCGCGGAGTTACCGACACTTAACGCCCAATCTCGCCCACAACGTACACCACGCCGCCCTCGTGCACGAAGGAGACTATCAGCATCAGACCGCTTGGAACCGGTGGACTCTGACCCACCCGCTTGATTTGCTATATGCTCTGGATACCTTTCGTTACTACAATCTCTTATATTTACCCGAATGTGAACTGGGTCTCTCCACTTAGATTCGTAACTGGTACATAGCGATATATCGGACACAGGACATTTGTGTCTTCGAAGGTATATTCAATAGATTTTTATCTCCACCCACATAGCGCTCACATTCATCATACTGCCCTGTTGTGGGTAGATCTCGACGATTCTAGGCCTTGTCTACAATGTCTAGACGAGATAAACTGGAGTTCTGCATGATTGTCCCCTAAAGACTTGTGGTTTTTCTGGATCCATCGGGAGGAGAGGGGGGAGGGGTTGGTAATGGTAATTTTTTTGTGTATAGGGGAAAGAGGGAGAAACACTATAATTGTGCAAATATTCGAGAACGTTAAGCTGATTGGGAGGGGGGACGGGAACATGGGAGGGTGAGGGGAGGTTAAAAGGGAGGGGGGAAAGGGGGACTAAAACAAAAAAAATATTTAAAATTAGGGAAGGGGGGACAATATATTAGGTGTGAGGGAGGTTTTTGATCTAAGTGAGGGGGAAGGGTGGGGAGGGCAAAAAAAAAAGGGAAATCTTCTATATTTTGGGGAGGGCTTGGTCCAACCCACTTATGTTATATCTTTTGATATGCGGGTAGAGTTGGATGTGGACGCTACTCGATCTCGAGGAATGGGACACTTCCTTTGGCTGATTACGGGGATACTATCATGATGACTTAACCTTACAGAGATTCGTCTCACTTTTATTCAGGGGTCAAGTCCTGGGAAAAAAAGTGAGGGAACTCACCCACGAATTCCACAACCCCTGTTACCTGAAGAAAATATATAGATTACTAGTATAGCAGTACGTGGTGATACCATTTTCATTGGGTTAGCATTACATTTAAAAGACAAGCTTTCAAGAGTGTAAACTGGAAACTATACTGATCAGTGAAAGGTAGCACTACGTACAGGTATACTCGTGATTGTGGCAACTGGACTAACGCATTTTATATATATATATATATATATATATATATATCTCCAGGCACAGACCCCCCCCAGAATTATATACACACCGCTGAATCCCCAGAATAATATACACAACACTGAGCCCCCAGAATAATATACACAGCACTGAGCCCCCAGAATAATATACACAGCACTGAGCCCCCAGAATAATATACACAACACTGAACCCCCAGAATAACATACCCAGCACTGAGCCCCCAGAATAATATACACAACACTGAGCCCCCAGAATAATATACCGTATTTTTCGCTCCATAAGACGCACTTTTTCCCCCCCAAAAAGTGGGGGGAAAAGTGGGTGCGTCTTATGGAGCGAATATGGCCCAGCAGCTCGTGGATGTGCCTCCGCTCACCTGCCGCCGCCGCGTTCGTCTCCCTCTGAGCATGCGTCCGGCGGCAGGAAGCTTGGGCACTCGCCTGGGGGAGCCACGTGACCGCGATCTCGATCGCGGTCACGTGGCTCCCCCAGGCGAGTGCCCAAGCTTCCTGCCGCCGGACGCATGCTCAGAGGGAGACGAACGCGGCGGCGGCAGGTGACCGGAGGCACATCCACGAGCTGCTGGGCCATATCCATATGTGAGCTGGGGCATTATCAATGTGTGAGCTGGCTGGGGCAAATCCATGTGAGAGCTGGCTGGGGCAAATCCATGTGTGAGCTGGCTGGGGCAAATCCATGTGAGAGCTGGCTGGGGCAAATCCATGTGTGAGCTGATGGGGCAAATCCATGTGAGAGCTGATGGGGCAAATCCATGTGTGAGCTGGCTGGGGCAAATCCATGTGTGAGCTGATGGGGCAAATCTATGTGAGAGCTGGCTGGGGCAAATCCATGTGAGAGCTGATGGGGCAAATCCATGTGTGAGCTGGCTGGGGCAAATCCATGTGTGAGCTGATGGGGCAAAACTATGTGAGAGCTGGCTGGGGCAAATCCATGTGAGAGTTGATGGGGCAAATCCATGTGTGAGCTGGCTGGGGCAAATCCATGTGTGAGCTGGCTGGGGCAAATCCATGTGTGAGCTGGCTGGGGCAAATCCATGTGTGAGCTGGCTGGGGCAAATCCATGTGTGAGCTGGCTGGGGCAAATCCATGTGAGAGCTGGCTGGGGCAAATCCATGTGTGAGCTAAGGCATATCCACGTGTGAGCTAAGGCATATCCACGAGCTGGGGCAATATCCATTATTACCCTATTTCATTCAGAATATTTATTTTCCGGTTTTCCTCCTCTAAAAACTAGGTGCGTCTTATGGTCAGGTGCGTCTTATGGAGCGAAAAATACGGTACCCAGCACTGAGCCTCCAGAATAACATATCCAGCACTGAGCCCCCAGAATAATATACACAGCACTGAGCCCCCAGAATAATATACCCAGCACTGAGCCTCCAGAATAACATACCCAGCACTGAGCCCCCAGAATAATATACACAGCACTGAGCCCCCAGAATAATATACACAGCACTGAGCCCCCAGAATAATATACACAACACTGAACCCCCAGAATAACATACCCAGCACTGAGCCCCCAGAATAACATACCCAGCACTGAGCCCCCAGAATAACATACCCAGCACTGAGCCCCCAGAGTAATATACACAGCACTGAGCCTCCAGAATAATATACACAGCGCTGAGCCCCCAGAATAATATACACAACACTGAACCCCCAGAATAACATACACAGCACTGAGCCCCCAGAATAATATACACAGCGCTGAGCCTCCAGGATAATATACACAGCACTGAACCCCAAGAATAATATGCACAGCACTGGTTATATGGATATATTTTCCCCAGTTCACATGGATATAATTGCCCCAGCTCATATGGGTATATATTGCCCCAGCTCTCATGGATAATGCCCCCAGGTCTCATGGATATGCCCCAGGTCTCGTGGATAAAGCCCCCAGGTCTCGTGGATAATGCCCCCAGGTCTCATGGATAAAGCCCCCAGGTCTCGTGGATAATGCCCCCAGGTCTCGTGGATAATGCCCCCAGCTCTCATGGATAATGCCCCCAGCTCTCATGGATAATGCCCCCCAGGTCTCATGGATATGCCCCAGGTCTCATGGATACTGGCCCCAGGTCTCATGGATACTGGCCCCAGGTCTCATGGATACTGGCCCCAGGTCTCATGGATACTGGCCCCAGGTCTCATGGATGGTGCCCCCCGGTCTCATGGATACTGCCCCCAGGTCTCATGGATACTGCCCCCAGGTCTCATGGATACTGCCCCCAGGTCTCATGGATAATGCCCCCAGGTCTCATGGATATGCCCCCAGGTCTCATGGATATGCCCCCAGGTCTCATGGATATGGCCCCCAGGTCTCATGGATATGGCCCCCAGGTCTCATGGATATTGCCCCCAGGTCTCATGGATATGCCTCAGCTCTCATGGATATTGCCCCCCCCAGGTCTCATGGATACTGCCCCCAGGTCTCATGGATACTGCCCCCAGGTCTCATGGATACTGCCCCCAGGTCTCATGGATATGGCCCCAGGTCTCACGGATATGGCCCCAGGTCTCATGGATACTGCCCCCAGGTCTCATGGATAGTGCCCCCCCAGGTCTCATGGATAGTGCCCCCCAGGTCTCATGGATAGTGCCCCCCCAGGTCTCATGGATAGTGCCCCCCCAGGTCTCATGGATATGCACCCCCAGGTCTCATGGATACTGCCCCCCCCAGGTCTCAAGGATACTGCACCCCCAGGTCTCATGGATACTGCCCCCCCCAGGTCTCAAGGATACTGCCCCCCCAGGTCTCATGGATACTACCCCCCCAGGTCTCAAGGATACTGCCCCCAGGTCTCATGGATATGGCCCCAGGTCTCATGGATATGGCCCCAGGTCTCATGGATAGTGCCCCCCCAGGTCTCATGGATAGTGCCCCCCCAGGTCTCATGGATAGTGCCCCCCAGGTCTCATGGATATGCCCCCCCAGGTCTCATGGATATGCCCCCCCAGGTCTCATGGATATGCCCCCCCAGGTCTCATGGATATGGCCCCAGGTCTCATGGATAGTGCCCCCCCAGGTCTCATGGATAGTGCCCCCCCAGGTCTCATGGATAGTGCCCCCCAGGTCTCATGGATAGTGCCCCCCCAGGTCTCATGGATATGCCCCCCAGGTCTCATGGATACTGCCCCCCCCAGGTCTCAAGGATACTGCCCCCCAGGTCTCAAGGATACTGCCCCCCAGGTCTCATGGATACTGCCCCCCCCAGGTCTCAAGGATACTGCCCCCCCAGGTCTCATGGATACTACCCCCCCAGGTCTCAAGGATACTGCCCCCCCAGGTCTCATGGATACTGCCACCCCAGGTCTCAAGGATAGTGCCCCCAGCCCACCTTTGCTGCTCCTGCTCCTCTGCCGGCGGCCGCATGCTTCCTGCTTCAGCGGCCGCTGACAGGAAGTGCAGCCGCTCGCCTGGGATCTATGAAACAGCCAGGCGAGCGGCTCCACCTCCTGTCACCGGCCCTTGTAACAGGAGGCACGCGGCCGCCGGCAATGTGCGGCGGCGGCGTTCTGGCTCGGGCCACAGCGGGAACGCTGCGTTCCCGCAGCGTTCCCGCTGTGGGAGAAGTGCGGGAACGCCGTTCCTGCGCGTTCCCGCTCGACTCGAGCCCTGCTTTTATTGTGCTTGAATGGAGAATGTACCTTTTTTATTGTCCTCTCTTTACGGTGATACTTGCTAGTCTCTATTCTTGAATGAGAATTACTGTAATGAAAGGGACTAGATGGTGTAGAAGGAGGGATATGTTCTAATACTGTACCTTCTACCGTGGGTTAAATGTTATGTTAGATGGCGTTGTCGTTTGCAGACAAACTGTTCATATTCTTTAGTTGTAGTAAAGCTTTCTTCTTTTTTAAGACTTTTCTATTACATTTGACGTCTCTCCCCGGAGGTTTTTCGTCCTTTTACCTCAGGAACCATCTTTATGGAGGGTTGAACTTTGTTCTCACCTCTTTGATCGGTTTCCTGATGGGCGTTTTTGCCTCACCGGTACCTTTTTTATATTTATATTTTTCTCAGTAGGCCTTGGTACATCCTACTGTACTCTCAGTTCTCTACTTTCTTTCTTTGTTTTTGAAATGGGCGCGGGGGGGGATTAGTGGCCCTCGGGCGTTTCGGGATCGGCCGTTGCGTTTTCTTACCTACAACACCAAGGGTCTCAATGTCCCGGAGAAGAGGAGTAGACTGTTACGGGAACTATGCGCTCTCAAAGCATCAATAGTATTTCTTCAGGAAACGCATTTCCTTCAGGATGCACCTCCTAAGCTGACTTCGCAACAATACCCTGAGGGATACTTTACTTTAGTAATTATGTGGCAGCGAAATCTCGAGCCACGGCAATCCTCTTTTCGCACAATGTACCGTTTCAGCTAGAGGAACAACAAATAGATGACGACGGTCGCTATATTTTTCTGCGGGGGAAAACATTAGGCACTTTATATACCTTTGCATAAATATGCCTCCCAAACACAAACCAACATAAATACTTAGTGCGTGTTTTCAAACGGCTCTCTTCTTTTTCTGCCGGTAACTTGGTGCTTGCAGGGGATTTTAATGTCCCTCTTGATACGCGCATGGACACTTCTAAAAGGTGTTCCTCTATACCCCGCAGCACTTTGAGACATATATTAAAAGGTCGCTAGATTCCTTGTGCTTAGTAGATGTCTGGCGGGTGTTTAATGCGGGAGCCCGCGCCTACACACATTATTTGACGGTTCACTCATCGTCTTCTCGCATAGACTACCTTTTTATTACAGCAACACCAATTGAATCTTGTTCTGAATGCGGATATAGGAACACGTACGTGGTCCGATCACTCTCCGGTTTGGATGGAGCTGGCTTCACCCCTTTCGCGCCCACGGGAACGTTCCTGGCTCCTTAACTTGACCCTGTTGGAAGACTCAGTGTTTACAGCAGAATTGTTGGATCGCATCCGACAATACTTTCAAGACAACTTGGACAAGGAAGGCGTTCCACTTGCCACGGTTTGGGAAGCCCATAAGGCTGTGATTAGGGGCATTATCATCAGTAAGGCGACGGCACTTAAAAAGGAAAAGGCCTCGGAGGTCACAGACCTCTTTAGATAAGATCCACCTGTTGGAGTCGAACCAGGACCCCAGGGAGGGATGAAACTTCTTTCCGGGAGGCAACTTCTGTGAGACGCAGACTTAATGAACTTTTAAACGAACGAATTTGGTTGGACTCCATGAAAGCTCGATGCAAGTTTGCACTTTTGGAAAACAAACCGGGCCGGCTTCTCGCTCACATATTGCGACAGCAACGACGCACCACATACATCGCAGAGATTAAGTTGCGGTCAGGAATTTGCTCGTCTCGACCGGACGAGATTATGTAGGAATTTGCTTATTATCAGGACCTGTACCATATGGAATCCGTTGAAGGATGTGGGCCCTCACTTGACTCCTTGCAGACATACCTTCGAGATCGTGTCCAATAGGGATGAGCCGAACACCCCCGTGTTCGGTTTGCATTCGAACTCGAACAATTTCAAAACTTCGAACACGAACCGAACTCAATGCAAGTCAATGGGACTCGAAAGTGTGAATTTTAGAGTGCCCTCCAAGAGGGCATATATGTAAGATATTTGCCATAAAAGGTGTATGGGGGTCCGGGTAGTGCCCCGGGGGACAGGAAACAAGGACAAAAAGTTAAAAAAAGTTTTTAACCCTTTCGCTGCTGAGGCATTTCACACCTCTGTGCTGAGGTCATTTTTACCGCTTTTGCTCATCATGTTTAACCCCTTAACGCCGCAGGACGTACATTTACGTCCTGCATTAGGCGGGCTTTGACGCCGCAGGACGTAAATGTACGTCCTCAGCGTTTAGAGCCCCCCCGGGAGATACTCACCTTCTCCGGTCGCTTCCCACGCTGTTCTGACTCCCCCGGAGTCAGATCAGTGTGATCCCTCCTCCGGCGTTGTGACGTCATCGCGCCGGTGGCGCGATGACGTCAGTTTCAGGCGTCCCCCCCCGCCGGAGCAGGGGAAGCGCCTGGAGGGGAGGGGAGGGATCCTTCGGATCCCTCTATCTCCCGATCGCTTGGTCCCCGGCGGCTGTGGCCAGCATCGCTGGAAGGGTCACAGCCTGACCTTTCCAGCGATGTATGGGGCGTTAACCCCTTAGTTGCCAGGTCGCGACCGGGCACTAATTTGTGCCCGATCGCGGCCTATTTCCGGTGGGGGCCGCCATCTTGGATGGCAGCCCCCACCTCTGGGTCACCCCCCGGTCAACTGACTCATCACGCCATGCGCGATGATGTCAGTTAACCGGGAACCCCCTTGCTGCAAAGGGATTTCCTATGGAAATCCCTTGCAGGAGATAGGGGGGTTCTTTGAACCCCTTTATCTCCTGATCGGTGGCAGCTAGGGGGTCATGGCTGATATTGCTGGAAAGGCCAGAGCATGGCCTTTCCAATGATATCAAACATGACCATGGTAAAAGTAAAATAAAAGTGTAAAAAAAGTAAAAATAAAAATAATAAAAAAATAATAAATTAAATAATAAAAAAATAATAAAAAAAATTTTTTTTTTTTTAATGCAGCACTATTGTTCACATTTCAATTATAATGTGAACAATGATGCTTCACTAATGATATTTTTTTTTTGGGGTGTTTAGCTAAAATCACGCAATTTCTCCCCAAAAAAAAAATGGGTTCCCCGTCCTAATTTTTTTAACAAATCTACCCAATAGAATATGACCGCAGAGCCTCGGATAATAAAATTTAAAAAAAAAAACACTTTACACACTGTGGAAGATTGAAATTTTATTGAAAATTTACATTTTTTTACATTTTTTGTTATAGCATTTTGGCAGGGCATGACATATACATATAATAATGATATATTATTAATCTGCCGAGTCTGCCGGAAAGAACGATATATAATTTGTCTGGGTGGTATAAGAATACGTGACTTAAAAATGGTCAAAATGCGCTTAGCAAACTTCTACTTCCGAAACAGCGCCGAAGTTGTAAAATTACTCCCGTCCTTAAGGGGTTAACCGCGTTTTGAAGCCATATTTTTATAGATGACCCAGACATATTATATATCGTTCTTTCCGGCAAACTCGGCAGATTCATAATATGTCATTATTATATGTATACGTGATGTCCTGTCTGTATATATTAACAAAAAATGTAATAAAATTTGAATTTTCAATAATTTACAATGTGTAAAGTGTTTTTTTTTCACATTTTAACATGCGAGCATTTGCAGTTATATTTTCTATGGGGTGCGCTTGTTAAAAAAATTTGAAATGGGGACTCGTTACATTTTTTTGGGGGGAAATTTTGCTATTTTTAACAAACGCATCTCATACAAAAATCATTAGTGCAGCATCATTGTTCACATTATAATTGAAATGGGAACAATATTGCTGCATTAACAAAAAAAAAAACTTTTTACATAGTCATGTTTGGAATCGTTGGAAAGGCCATGCTCTGGCCGATCCAACGATGTCAAACATTGACCCCTAGCTGCCACGGATTCATTGGAACCCTTATCTCCACCATTGCTGGCAGCTGGGGGTTAACTCCTGGACTGGCGTCATCGTGCTATGCAGGATGACGCCATTCCTCAAGGGGGAGTTCCCGGAGGCTTGGCCGACAACCAAGATGTCGGCCAGCTCTGGGAGAGGATCATGATCTGGTGCTTTCAGTGCCAAATCGTGATCCGGCTCCCCAGGGGTTAACGTCAGCCACCGTTTTGGAAGGGCAGGCTGTGCCCTTCCAAACAGTGCCTGCCTTAACTTCTGTGCCCCCGGCGATCTGGAGGCGCCTCCTCCGCACACGCGGAGGGGGCGCCTGAATTAGATGTCATCGCGCCGCCGCGATGACATCTAATGGCCCTGCCGGGGTCCCGGAGTGCTGGGCTGACATCCAAGATGTCAGCCCGCACCGGGGGGGGGTGCAGCAATCGGCCGTAATCCCAGTTGATTGCTGCCTCCTGTGCATGGATGCGCTCAGCGCGTCCATAGCACAGGAGAACCACTTGGCTGGACGCTCTGAGCGCGTCCATAGCAGCCAAGTGGTTAAAGGAACAGTGAGTTTTCCATGAAATAAAGGTTAAGAATAAAAACACAAACTTCCTTCAAATATCGTGCCTAGGAGGTCCCCATAACCTGCCCGTGAAGTAGCGGATTTGCAGGATGTATAGAAACATTTTAAAACAAAAAAATGACATTTCAAATGACGTTAAATGGTTTTCCTTTAATCTATTCATAAACAACTGCTTGGGGCGGCAGTCTGTATGAAAAGAGGAGACATTTTAGGACACGCAGAACAAGTTTACTGATTTTTTTTGGCTAAATTATGGTGAAACTTATGCAGGCTTTGGATGAAAGTAACAATAGGTGCTTTAAAATTCGGCCTTTAGTGTCGGCAACAGTGCCGTCACACCGTAACCCCTCTGTGGTATTGTGGAAGAGTGCAGGGTTGGACCCTGCGGTCCAATATTAAAATGATATGAATCTGGTACAGGCATCAGTGCACCCAAATATTGTGCCTTTGGTGGCAGCAAGTGCCTTTCACACCGTAAATAACCCCTCTGTGGTATTGTGGAAGAGTGCAGTGGCGGAGGTTTTGTGAATGCAGAAGAGGACATCTCCGATCTATTCCATTACTTCAGCATCAGGGGATTGATAGCTGCTGATCCAGGACTGATTTGTTTTTATAAATGTCAGCCGGTCTACAGAGTCAGTGGACAGACGCACTCTTTTGTCTGTGACAAAACCTCCAGCGGCACTGAACGTCCTTTCGGAAAGCACGCTAGATGAAGGGCAACCTAGTAGCTGCATAGCATATTGGCTAAGTTCTGGCCAGTGATCCAATCTCAACACCCAGTAAGCCAGTGGATCATCTGCTGGAAAGGTATCCAGGTCTGCCCTTGCCCCTAGGTAGTCCTGCACCATATGGTAAAGACGCTGGCAATGGGTGCCTACATTTGACGTCCCTGGGCGTCGAGGACTAAAAAAATTTAAGAATGCATCAGTCTAGCGGCCCTGGCCTTCACCACTATTCCTCTGATCATCCGCAGCCTCAGAAGCACGTGTGTCAGCACTTGGTAATCTACCAGTGCCTGGAAAGGTGTTACACAAGTGTCGCTTTAGAGCGTCCTCAAGTTTTTTCATCCTGTGCTCCCTCTGTGCGGGCAGGATGAGCTCTGCAACTTTACCCTTGTATCATGGATCAAGAAGGGTTGCCAACCAGTAATGATCCCTCTCCTTGATAGCACGAATCCTGGGGTCCTTTAGCAGGCTTTGCATTATAAGGGAGCCCATGCAGCGTAGGTTGGAGGTGGCATTAGCTTCTGAGTCTTCCTGGTCAATGAGGATGACCGTATCGTGCACTTCCTCCTCCCAGCCACGCACTAGCCCTTGTGTTTCTGGGCACACAAAACCCTCCCTTGAGGAATCCCCACCTTCAATGCCCCCACTACTTAAATATTCTGCCTCCTCCTCATCCTCCTCCTCCTGTCTGATCTGAGTAGGACCCGCTGGAATGCTGTCTGCGGAAAGACTGGGGCCTTGAGAGCTAATGTGTGTTCCAGCAGGAACACTAAAGGAATTGTGTCACTGATGCATGCACTGTCCCTGCTCACCATCCTCGTTGCCTCCTCAAATGGTGACAGTACAGTGCATGCATCCTTGATCATCAGCCACTGCGGGGGGAGGGGAAAAACCAAGTTGACCTGAACCTGTCCTTGTGCCATACTCACACAGGTACTCGTTGATGGCCCTCTGCTACTTGTGCAGACGCTGCAGCATTGCTAATGTCGAGTTCCACCTGGTGGGCATGTCACAGATCAGACGGTTTGTGGGAAGGTGGAATTCTCTTTGAATTTCTGCCAGGCGAACGCTTGCTGGGAATGACCGTCTGAAGTGGCTGCAGACTTTTCTGGCCTGGATGAGAAGCTCTGGCAGCCCTGGGTACTTGGTTAGGAAACGCTGTACCACCAGATTTAGGACGTGTGCTAGGCATGGTACATGCGTCAATTTACCCTTGCGTAGGGCGGAGAGAAGGTTGCTGCCATTATCGCAGACGATCATTCCCAGCTGAAGCTGGCGTGGTGTTAACCATCTCTGCACCTGCCCCTGCAGAGCTGACAAAATTTCTGATCCAGTGTGGCTCCTGTCCCCTAAACAAAGCAGCTCAAGCACAGTATGGCATCTTTTTGCTTGAGCCATTGTGTAGACCCTGTCAGGCGTCGGTTTAACTGCCACTTCGCCAGAGACAGAGAAGGAGGAGGAAGAGGGAGAGGTGGTGGTGGTGGAGCAGACAGACCTCATACAAGCAGCTTTCTGGAGGCATGGTGGATGAACAAGCTCCAGCACAGAGCCCCGTCTTGGATCCCTCCCAGCTGCAATCAGAGTTACACAGTGTGCCCTGAAGGAAATGTAACGACCCTGTCCATGCTTGCTGGACCACGTGTCTAAAGTCACATGCACCTTGCTGCTGACTGCCTTTCCCAATGACTGGATAACATTGCCTTCCACGTGCTGGTATAGTGCTGGAATGGCCTTGCGTGAAAAGTGTCACGGTGGCCCCCGCACCCCCCCGGCGCCTGGCAGCAGCTTCCTCGCTGCTCGCTGGCCAGGCGCCGAGTGATATTGCGGTCGCTTCCGCACACGTGGGACGCCGGGGGGCGGGGCCTGGCGGGGAGACGCTGACCCGCCGGGTTTAAAGCCCAGACTCACAGAGACGCCGATGCCCTGACGTGGTAGTTACTTCCCGCAGAGCTCTTGTATATTTTGGCAAACAAACGATTCTGTGTATGACCCCTGGCATTGGCAAACTAACGATTCTGTGTATGACCCTTGGCATTGGCAAACTAACGATTCTGTGTATGACCCTTGGCATTGGCAAACTAACGATTCTGTGTATGACCCTCGGCATTGGCAAACTAACGATTCTGTGTATGACCCTTGGCATTGGCAAACTAACGATTCTGTGCATGACCCTTGGCATTGGCAAACTAACGATTCTGTGCATGACCCTTGGCATTGGCAAACTAACGATTCTGTGTATGACCCCTGGCATTGGCGAACGAACCATTCTGTGCGTAACCCCTGGTATTGGCATTAACTCTTCTATTTCTGGTATTGAGGTCAGTCTGTGTGGCACCCTAAGCACACATCAGACTACCCCTTGTGTTGTTAGGGTCTTGGGAAGAGCTAATTATTCTAAGTCCTTGTGTATCATTCTATGTCCGTCTAGTCGTGCCGACCAATCTAAGGATCGGAAGGGTAGAGAGTGTCCTGCGTCTAGGGACCACTAGTCAGATAGCAGAGGGATCCGCGACGTCTCTCTTGTATGTGCTCTGTACTGCCATTCTAGTAGTCTGTCTAGTCGTGCCGACCACTCTAAGGATCGGAAGGGTAGAGAGTGTCCTGCGTATAGGGACCACCAGTCTAGTATCAGGGGGATCCGTGACATTACGTCAGGGCCAATGGATCCCGCAGACCTCTCTAATCAGTTGACACGTATTGCAGCCAGACAAGAAGAGCAGGACCATAGAATGGACCAGATTGCTCTTGCCCTGCAAACCCTGTTAAATCGATCCAGTTCTGGAACTGCAAGCCCTCCAGACCCAGTAGTGCCTAGGGTCAGTTCGGCCGCTCCCGAGGGATGTAGGCTCAGTATGAAGGCACCCGTACGCTATGATGGAACACCAAACTTATGCCGGGGCTTTCTGACCCAACTCGAGATCTTGTTCGAGAACAATCCAGGGTCCTGTATGTCCGATAAAGCCAAAGTAGGCTATCTGATTAATCATCTAACCGAAAAAGCTTTATTATGGGCCACGCCCTTGTGGGAGAATAAGAAACCCATCATTTATGACTATGAGGGTTTTACCTCCGAGTTAAAGCGTACCTTCGATCCCTCTAGAAGGGCTACCAATGTGGGTAGATCCCTGTTTCACATCAAACAGGGTAATAGGAGGGTCTCCGACTATGCCATAGAGTTTAAGACTTTGTCCTCTGAGGTACACTGGCCGAACGACGTTTTAACCCTAGCCTTTACCGAAGGCCTGAACGAGGCTTTTATGTTTGAGTTGGCTCCCTTAAAATTACCAGAACATCTGGATCATTTGGTTGATTTCTGCATTGCCATGGACGATCAAATCAGGGAAAGGAGACACCCCAGAGATAGACCCAGACGGGTCCTGCCTCCTTTGCCCCTAGTACCCAGACACACCACTACATCAGGCAACCCGGAGACCGCAAAGACTGATGTACCGGCCGTTGAACCCATGCAGATAGGAAAAACGGGTATTTCAGAGGCAGAAAGAGCTCACAGAAAAGAAAGGGGGCTCTGCTTTTATTGTGCCGGGGCAGATCATTTCCGCCTTCAATGTCCTCAGAGACCCAGGGGTAGCAGGGGTGAGACTAACAAATCAGGTCAAAGAACAGCCAATACCCAGGTTATCGGTTCTCTGTATGCCTCCTTTGTGGACGATGAAAAAAAAAAAAACCCGGATTCTGGTACCCATCTCCCTCACCTGGGAGGGGGTTCACCTCGAGACTGAGGCATTCCTAGACTCTGGAGCCTCAGGTAATTTTATGGACAGATGTTTTGCCGCCAAAAACCTCTTACCTCTGGTTCTAAAGGAGAGGCCTCTAGTGGTGGAAGCCATAGACGGAAAACCCCTGTCATGTCCCCATATCACTCACGACACTATTGATGTATGCATGACTACGGGAGTTCTGCACCGTGAAACCATACGATTCCAGATTATCGACTCTCCCTCATGTCCTGTCGTTCTTGGGTTCCCATGGTTAATAGAGCATAACCCGGTGATTGATTGGGCCCAGCGAGATATAAAGTGTTGGGGTCCTAGTTGCCAGTCAAAGTGCCTGGGCAGGGTTAATGTGATTGGTAGCCTCAATATTGCTACAGCACCTCCTTTGTCCACCGAAGTCCCTGAATGTTATATGGCGCTAAAGGAGGTGTTCTCTAAAACCAGGACTGAGGTCCTACCACCGCATCGTCCTTATGACTGTGCTATAGAGTTGCTCCCTGGTACTATGCCTCCTAGAGGACACGTATACCCTTTGTCACAAAAGGAAAACGACATTATGGAGGAATATATAAGGGAGAATCTAGAGCGAGGATTTATCAGACGATCCTCCTCTCCGGCAGGAGCAGGTTTCTTTTTCGTTTCCAAAAAAGAGGGTGACCTGCGACCTTGCATCGATTATAGAGGTTTGAATAGGATTACCATAAGAAATGCATATCCAATACCTCTTATAACAGAATTGTTCGACCGATTAAAAGGGGCCCGTATTTATACGAAGCTTGATTTACGCGGAGCGTACAACCTGGTCAGGGTTAAGAAGGGGCATGAATGGAAAACGGCTTTTAATACACGTAGCGGGCATTATGAATACCTAGTGATGCCCTTTGGATTATGTAACGCGCCAGCCGTTTTTCAGGACCTCATAAACGACACCCTACGGGACTTTCTGCAAACGTTCGTTATAGTATATCTGGACGACATCCTGATATACTCTCCTGATAAGGACACCCATCACGTCCATGTGCAACAAGTGTTGAAGAGATTATTGAGGGCTGGGTTATATTGTAAACTAGAGAAATGCTTATTCGACATAGAGACAGTGCACTTCCTTGGGTATATAATAACCCCTGAGGGTTCCAAATGGATCCTACAAAACTCTCAGCGATTCTTGACTGGCCTTTACCCCAAGGGCTTAAAGCCATCCAGAGGTTTCTGGGGTTTACTAATTACTACCGGAGGTTCATTAAAAACTTTTCGGCCTTGGTAGCTCCCCTCACGGCTATGACTAAAAAAGGGGTGGCGAATCAGAAATGGACACCCCAGGCCAGTCAAGCCTTTGAGGCACTTAAACAGGCTTTCACAACTGCCCCTGTTCTCCGACATCCAGATCCGGCTCTGCCTTTCCAGGTTGAAGTTGACGCCTCCGAGCTAGGTCTTGGTGCAGTCTTGTCCCAAAGGGAGGCACCCGACAAACCCTTGCATCCATGCGGCTTCTATTCCCGAAAGTTGTCCCCGGCAGAGAGGAACTATGATATCGGAAATAGAGAGTTGTTAGCAGTTATCGCAGCCTTGACGGAATGGAGATACTTATTGGAGGGGTCTAGGGACCCCATTGTCATCATAACCGATCATAAGAATCTTACGTACATTGGAGACGCTAAACGGTTAAATGCCAGACAAGCGAGATGGTCGTTGTTTCTTTCAAGCTTTAATTTCGTCCTCACATATAGACCTGGGTCAAGAAACATTAAAGCAGACGCATTGTCAAGACAATACGAATCCTACGAACATAACATCCAAGATCAGCATCCCATTGTACCCCAGGAAAGAATTATAGCCCTTACCACGATTAGTGTCTCGTCTCCTCTGATGTTAAGATTGCAGACCGCCCAGGGTACAGCTCCTGGGGGGAGACCTCCTGCGAAACTCTTTGTACCTGAGAACGAAAGAGAAGAAGTACTGAAACTTTATCATGATAACAAAACCTCTGGGCATATGGGGATCACCAAAACAGTGTCTAGTATACGTAAACTCCTCTGGTGGCCCACGGTGCGCCGTGATGTTAAAGATTACATAACCGTGTGCGAGGTGTGCACAAGACATAAAAGTCCCAAGACAGCGCCCATTGGTTTACTCCAGCCTCTGCCAATCCCCGAACGACCATGGTCGCATTTAGCTATGGATTTTATAGTAGAGTTACCCGAGTCAAAAGGGAATACTGTAATACTCACGGTCATTGATCGATTCTCCAAAATGGGTCACTATGTTCCTCTTCGGAAACTTCCTTCGGCAGCCGAACTGGTGCCCATTTTTATTACCAATGTGGTCCGCATACACGGTATTCCTCTTGGGATTGTCTCTGATAGGGGGACCCAATTCGTCTCCAGATTCTGGAAAGGGTTTTGCAAGAATGTGGGGATAGACCTATCCTTCTCTTCGGCCTATCACCCCCAGACCAACGGAGCAGCAGAACGAGCCAATCAAAATATAGAGAAATATCTCAGGTGCTTTATATCCGAACGACAAGATAACTGGTCAGACCTGATACCGTGGGCAGAGTATGCCTTGAACAGTGCAGTGAGCGAAGCCACAGGACATTCCCCTTTCTTCACTGTTTACGGTTTTGATCCTCCCGTGCTCCCTGCTACGTTTCCTGATACCGCGATTCCTGCTCTGGATGAGCATTTAGCGTCATTGAAAGAAACTTGGGGAAGGGTTAAAAGGGCACTGGAGGATAGCAGTGGTATCCAGAAGATCAAGGCCGACAGACACAGGAGGCCAGCACCCGTGTATCAAGTTGGGGACAGGGTTTGGCTTTCTTCACGGAACATCAAGCTCTTAGTACCCTCTATGAAACTGGCACCCAGATACATAGGGCCCTATAAGATTCTGCGGCGAATCAATCCGGTCTCCTATGCTTTGGCACTGCCCTCCCATATCAGGATACACAATGTGTTCCACGTGAGCCTTTTAAAACCACTCTTGTGTAATCGGTACACCAGGGTCCGTGTCCCCCCTCCTCCTGTCTCTGTGGAGGGCGAGGAGGAGTTTGAAGTTGAGGCCATTCTGGACGCTAGGGTTTCTAGGGGGGTCCTTCAGTACTTGGTTGACTGGGTGGGCTACGGTCCAGAGGATCGCTCTTGGCTCCCGGCTACTGAGGTTCATGCTCCTCGGTTGGTGAGGGCTTTCTATTTGGCTCATCCCCGCGCTCCTGGGGGTCGTCCAGTGGCCGCCCGTAGAGGGGGGGTTCTGTCACGGTGGCCCCCGCACCCCCCGGCGCCTGGCAGCAGCTTCCTCGCTGCTCGCTGGCCAGGCGCCGAGTGATATTGCGGTCGCTTCCGCACACGTGGGACGCCGGGGGGCGGGGCCTGGCGGGGAGACGCTGACCCGCCGGGTTTAAAGCCCAGACTCACAGAGACGCCGATGCCCTGACGTGGTAGTTACTTCCCGCAGAGCTCTTGTATATTTTGGCAAACAAACGATTCTGTGTATGACCCCTGGCATTGGCAAACTAACGATTCTGTGTATGACCCTTGGCATTGGCAAACTAACGATTCTGTGTATGACCCTTGGCATTGGCAAACTAACGATTCTGTGTATGACCCTCGGCATTGGCAAACTAACGATTCTGTGTATGACCCTTGGCATTGGCAAACTAACGATTCTGTGCATGACCCTTGGCATTGGCAAACTAACGATTCTGTGCATGACCCTTGGCATTGGCAAACTAACGATTCTGTGTATGACCCCTGGCATTGGCGAACGAACCATTCTGTGCGTAACCCCTGGTATTGGCATTAACTCTTCTATTTCTGGTATTGAGGTCAGTCTGTGTGGCACCCTAAGCACACATCAGACTACCCCTTGTGTTGTTAGGGTCTTGGGAAGAGCTAATTATTCTAAGTCCTTGTGTATCATTCTATGTCCGTCTAGTCGTGCCGACCAATCTAAGGATCGGAAGGGTAGAGAGTGTCCTGCGTCTAGGGACCACTAGTCAGATAGCAGAGGGATCCGCGACGTCTCTCTTGTATGTGCTCTGTACTGCCATTCTAGTAGTCTGTCTAGTCGTGCCGACCACTCTAAGGATCGGAAGGGTAGAGAGTGTCCTGCGTATAGGGACCACCAGTCTAGTATCAGGGGGATCCGTGACAAAAAGTAATGGCGTTTTGGAACCTGCCACTGTAGTACAGCACATTCAGCAAATTCACGGAAGGGAGCAGAGTCCACCAGCTGGAAAGGCAGCAGCTGCAATGCGAGTAATTTTGCTAAGATGGCATTTAGACGCTGTGCTTGGGGATGGTTGGGACTATAATTTTTCTTTCGCTGCAGCAGCTGCGGCAACGTAATCTGACTGCGTAAATCTTCAGCTGCTGGGATGATGTCACATTGTGAGGAAGGACCTGGTACATCCATTACTGTAGCATCATCCCTGTTGGTGGAGGTTGTAGGCAATGACATGGCAGGACATACAGTGGGGGTAGAGACAGATGAGGAGGAGGAGGAGGACCTACGCAAAGTTTTTCGCCAACGGGATGTGTGGCAGTTGTTCATATGTCGCCTCAAGCACGTGGTACCCAAGTGTCCGGTATCTTTCCCACGCTTAAGCCTCATCTGACATAGATTACAAATAGCAACGCTGCGCTCTACTGCCTATTTCTTAAAGAACTCCCAGACAACAGAGTTCCTGCATGTGTTCTTTGAGACAACAGCGCTCTGCACCGGAGCAGCTCTGACATGTGATGCCTTGGACTGGCTAGTGCTACGGTTGGTCACAGAGGATGTTGTGCCTCGTGTTTGCTGTGCCTCCTCCTCCCCCTCTTCCTCACTTAATTCCTCTGTTCGATCAGGCACCCAGGTGGAGTCAGTGACCTCATCATCATTGACATCTTCACCCCCTATCTCCTCATCACTGGAGCCAACTTGGCAGTATGCTGCAGCTGCTGGGGCAACATGAGTGCCAGTTATTTGTGTGTCATCACTGGCACCCCCTTCCTCTAGGTTGATTATACTCCCTTCCTCAACCTCAGAGATTGAATCAGAGCACTGTACTTGCTGCGCATCCTCAAGCAGCATGTCACTCTCATTGTAGTCAAACAATTCAGCTGACTCCTCCATGTGTGATAGCGAGGCTACGGCAGGAGTAGCTGTGGACATGGAGGCTGCATTAGATGCTTTGGCAGCTGAGGTGGACTGTAAAGCACTAGAAGCCTGGCTGGCAGAGGACTATGAGGATGGCCTGGTTAGCCAATCCACCAAGTCCTCTGTATGTTGCTGCTGCTTAAGACGGCCAGCACCAGTTAGAAAGGACAAGCGTGCCCCTGCAGAGGATGCACCACGTCCACCACGACCAGAGGCACAGCTTCCCGACACAGGGGCTGCTTGCCCTCTTATCTGTGTCTGGGACCGTCTGCCTGTCCTTTTTGTTCTTTCAGACATGGTGAGTGATATATAGATTAATATATACAGAACTCTGATTCAACTCTGGTATAAAGATTTAAAGAACTCTGGTATAACTCAGTGAGACACCCTGATAGCTGGCAGCCAGTGACAAGACACAGATTACAAGTCTCAGACACCTCCTATAAATCAGTGAGACCCCTTGATGGGTGGCAGTGAAACCTCCTATAAATCAGTGAGACCCCTTGATGGGTGGCAGCCAGTGAGAACACACGGATTATAACAATTCCCAAATGTTTTAAAGAAATTAGTGAGCCCCAAAATACTGCATGGTACTGGTTGTGTGACACAGATCACCTCAATTCCCAAATGTTTTAAAGAAATTAGTGAGCCCCAAAATACTGCGTGGTACTGGTTGTGTGACAAGACACAGATCACCTCAATTCCCAAATGTTTTAAAGAAATTAGTGACACCCAAAATACTGCGTGGTACTGGTTGTGTGACAAGACACAGATCACCTCAATTTACAAATGTTTTAAAGAAATTAGTGACACCCAAAATACTGCGTGGTACTCGCTGTGTGACAAGACACAGATCACCTCAATTCACAAATGTTTTAAATACATTTTTAACCCCCAAAAAGACTTGCTGGCTGTGTGACAAGACACAGAAGATCACCTCAATTCACAAATGTTTTAAAGAAAGTTGTAAACCCCAAAAAATCTTGCTGGCACAGTGACAAGACACACATCACCTAAATTCCCTGATATTTGGTAGAAATGAGACCCCCCCAGACCCCCCCCCAGTAGCGTGGTAGACCGGCAGTAACAACACACAACTATCTCCTCTGAAATTTCCTCTGAAATGCGTGCAGAATCGGCGCGTGGAAACGTTATATAGTGTGCTGCGGGACTTAGCTCTGTGAGCCCATGATTGGGCAAAATTTGCCCAATCAGGACTCTGAGCCGTGATTGGCATACTGTTGAACCTGTCTTGCACCAGACCTGTGGTCAGGTGCAAGGCTGTAGCCAATTACGAGCTTCAGGCCAGTGGGAAAATGCATTGTGGTCAAACATGCATCGAACACCCGGAAATGTTCGGTGTTCGCGATGTAAAGTTCGGGTTGAACTCCGAACCATCCGAACCGATCAGCTCATCCATATTTCTGGGCACGCAAAACTCTCCCTTGTGGAATCCCCACCTTCAATGCCCCCACTACTTAAATATTCCTCCTCATCCTCCTCCTGTCTGATCTGAGGACCCACAGGAATGCTGTCTGCATAAAGACTGGGGCCTTGAGAGCTAGGGAAGGCCTCCTCTTCCTCCTGCTGCTCTGCCTCTAGTGCCACATCTATAATTCCCCGCGGAGTGCGCTCCAGCAGGAACACTAAAGGAATTGTGTCACTGATGCATGCACTGTCCCTGCTCACCATCCTCGTTGCCTCCTCAAATGATGACAGTACAGTGCATGCATCCTTGATCATCAGCCACTGCGGGGGGAAACAAGTTGACCTGAACCTGTCCTTGTGCCATACTCACACAGGTACTCATTGATGGCCCTCTGCTGCTTGTGCAGACGCTGCAGCATTGATAATGTCGAGTTCCACCTGGTGGGCATATCACAGATCAGACTGTTTGTGGGAAGATGGAATTCTCTTTGAATTTCTGTCAGGCGAACACTTGCTGGGAATGACCGTCTGAAGTGGCTGCAGACTTTTCTGGCCTGGCTGAGAAGCTCTGCCAGCCCTGGGTACCTGGTTAGGAAATGATGTACCACCAGATTTAGGACGTGTGCTAGGCATGGTACATGCTTCAATTTACCCTGGCGTTGGGCGGAGAGAAGGTTGCTGCTATTATCACAGATGACCATTCCCAGCTGATGCTGGCGTGGTGTTAACCATGTCTGCACCTGCAACCTGCAGAGCTGACAGAATTTCTGGCCCAGTGTGGCTCCTGTCCCCTAAACAAACCAGCTCAAGCACAGTATGGCATCTTTTTTCTTGAGCCATTGCGTAGCCCCTGTCATGTGTTGGTTTAACTGCCACTTCGCTAGAGACAGAGAAGGAGGAGGAGGAGGGGGAGGAAGAGGAAGAGGTGGTGGTGGAGCAGACAGACCTCATACAAGCAGCTTTCTGGAGGCGTGGTGGATCCACCACTGTGCTCCAGCACAGTGCCCCATCTTGGATCCCTCCCAGCTGCAATCAGAGTTACCCAGTGTGCTGAGAAGGAAATGTAACAGCCCTGTCCATGCTTGCTGGACCACGTGTCTAATGTCACATGCACCTTGCTGCTGACTGCCTTTCCCAATGACTCCATAACATTGTGTTCCACATACTGGTATAGTGCCTGAATGGCCTTCCATGAAACGAAATGGAGTTTTGGAACCTGCCACTGTGGTACAGCGCATTCAGCAAATTCACGGAAGGAAGCCGAGTCCACCAGCTGGAAAGGCAGCAGCTGTAATGCGAGTAATTTTGCTAAGCTGGCATTTAGACGCTGTGCTTGGGGATGGTTGGGACTATATCTTTTCTTATGCTGCAGCAGCTGGGGCAACGTAATCTGACGGCGTAAATCTTCAGCTGATGGGATGCTGTCACATTGTAAAGAAGGACCTGGTACACCCATTACTGTAGCCGCATCCCTGTCAGTGGAGGTTGTAGGCAATGACATGGCAGGACATATAGTGGGGGTAGAGACAGATGATGAGGAGGAGGAACTATGCAATGTGTTGTGCCAACGGGATGCGTGGCAGGTGGTCATATGTCGCCTCAAGCACGTGGTACCCAAGCGTAGGATGTCTTTCCCACGCTTGATCCTCATCTGACATAGATTACAAATAGCAACAGGTGCGGTCTGCTGCACATTTCTTGAAGAACTCCCAGACAGCAGAGTTCCTGGATGTGTGCTTTGTGACAACAGCGCTCTGCACCTGAGCAGCTCTGACATCTGATGCCTTGGACTGGCTACAGTTGGTCATAGAGGACGTTGTGCCTCATGTTTGTTGTGCCGCCTCCTCCTCACTTGACTCCTCTGTTCGATCAGGCACCCAGGTGGAGTCAGGGGGTGATGACGATGATGAGGTCACTATCTCCTCATCACTAGAGCCAACCTCGCAATATACTGCAGCTGGTGGGGGAACAGGAGTGCCAGTTATTTGTGTGTCACTGGCACCCCCTTCCTCTAGGTTGAGTATACTCCCTTCCTCAACCTCAGAGATTGAATCAGAGCACTGTAGTTGCTGCGCATCCTCAAGCAGCATGTCACTGTCATTGTAGTCAAACAATTCAGCTGACTCCTCAGTGTATGTTGGTGAGGCAACGGCAGGAGTAGCTGTGGACATGGAGGCTGCATTAGATGCTTTGGCAGCTGAGGTGGACTGTAAACCACTACAAGCCTGGCTGGCAGAGGACTCGGAGGATGAGGATGGCCTGGTTAGCCAATCCACCAAATCCTCTGTATGTTGCTGCTGCTTAAGACGGCCAGCACCAGTTAGAAAGGACAAGCGTGGCCCTGCAGAGGATGCACCACGTCCACGACGACCAGAGGCACAGCCTCCTGACACAGAGGCTGCTTGCCCTCTTATCTGTGTCTGGGAGTGTCTGCCTGTCCTTTTTGGTCTTTCTGACATGGTGAGTGATATATAGATTAAAGATATACAAAACTCTGATTCAACTCTGTTATAAAAATTGGAGATATGCAGAACTCTGATTCAACTCTGGTATAAAGATTAAGGATTTCCAGAACTCTGGTATAACTCAGTGAGACACCCTGATAGCTGGCAGCCAGTGACAAGACACTGATTAATATTCCCAGAAACCACCTATAAATCAGTGAGACCCCTGATGGGTGGCAGTGACAAGACACAAATTACAATAGGGGTGTCAGGGGACAGTCGACCACCCATATGGTCTCAGCATATGCAGACGATCTGCTATTTATGCTGACGGATGCAGAGAAGTCACTGCCAGCTGTCTTACAGACGGTAGCTGAAATTTGGAGAATATTCTGGCTTCCGTTTTAACCTTGATAAATCTAAAGATGTTGGATATAAATTTCCCACAAACAATGACGAGTCACTTGCAGCAGAGTCTGCTGCTCAAATGGTGTCGAGGCAAGATGAAATACCTGGGCATATGGCTGACGTCATCACATTCACAACACTTTGACCTTTATTACAGGGCACTCCTTGACTCGCTGGGCATTGATCTCAAGGGGTGGACTGGAAAATTTATATCATGGCTTGGACAAGTAAATGTCATTAAAAGGAACATTATGCCTCGTCTCTTATACGTATATCAAACGGTGCCTATCCGATTACCAACCACCTTTTTCTCTGCTTTACGCACGAAATTGTTGAAGTTCATATGGCCCAAAGGACGACCTAGAGTACGTATTCCGACGCTGTGCCGAGCTAAAGCTCTCGGGGGACTTGCCCTACCGGATGCCAAATTGTACTATCAGGCCTCCCAACTGACTCGCATCCTGGATTGGTCGCTGACAACTTCAGATAAACTGTGGTTGGATTTGGAGGAAAAGATCATGGGGATACCGTTGTGAACGCTGCCGTGGATACGTCTGAGAGATTTCCAGAACAAACCTTGCAGTGGAGTTTACCAAAGGAGACGTGGCGATTGTGGCGGAAGATACGAATGTCAACTATGTTGACTTCTGCGATTTCACCGCTCCTAGCGCTTACTCGCAATCTGGGTTTTCCGTCAGGGGTGTGCAAAGCCCTAAGGCACTGATTTGACTTACCAGACAGGACTACGGTTCACTTCACTCTCTTCTGAGAGATGGCCAATTACCCGCAACGTTGGAGGTGGAGGGAATGCCGACACCCACTGCACTAGAGCATTTTAACTATTTTCAGATTAAGTCCTATGTGACATCGCTGAATGCTGGATATAGTCTTGCTCGCCCGCTCACTCCCTTTGAAAATTTTTACAGGCTAGGTCTACCACTGGCGAGGAGTATCTCCGTACTGTACCGTCTACTGCAATCCTCTGATAAAGATACACCTTGTTACCAGGATAGATGGCAAGAGATTCTGAATTGTAACTTCTCCGAGGATGATTGGAATATGACTTATTCACTGGTGCACCGGGGATCCCCTGCTCTCCGATGCGCGGAAAATGCATACAAACTGATCACCTTTTGGTATTGGACACCTGAACGATTGCATAGAATCCAACCTACAGCTGATCCATCTTGTTGGCGCTGCAGGAACGCTCGAGGCAGCTATCTCCATATTTGGTGGGACTGCCCGTTACTTCGTCCTTTCTGGAGATTGGTACATGAGGGTGTATGCCATATCACTGACTTCAATGCGACTACCTATCTTCTACTACGTTTCCCGGCGTCCATCGAAAATATGCGCCGGTCGGTGGCACTACGCCTTGTGTTTGCAGGTAGACTACTGATCCCTGCGCTTTGGGGAACTCAAGGTACGCCTAGCCGATGCTCGTGGATACCCGGAGTGGAGTCCTTGAGGGCCGTGGATTGATTGACGTCTTCTGTAACGCATGGATCTACTCGGATGATTTAGTCTCGGGAGGCCTGACAACTGTCTTCGGTGGCATGAGAGTACTGCTGGTGAGACTTGCTGTGGTGGTCGACTCGGGGGCCTGGAGTTTCCCCTGGGCCTGTCTGCTGTTTACATTGCACGGATGATGCCTATCCTTTCCCCCCCCCCATTTTTTTCCCTCGCTCTCTTCTCCTTTCTCCCTCTCTATCTTCTTCCTTTCCCTTTTCCCACTCCTCCAGCTCTTCTCTTTCACGCTTTTCTCTTTCTTTACCTTTTCGATATCTATGACGTAATTATATAATACTTGTTGTTTATTACATGTCGAGATCATTAATTTTCACTTAATCTGTACTATTCTCATACAATTCTATGCCGGAGATTGACATGATTATTTTCATAGAATGGCATGTCGCGATTTTCTGGAATTATTTGAGCCTAGAAAGCATACCCCCTGGAGGGAGACGTCTTGAATGTTTTCCTTGATATTGCAGTTACAGGCCTTTCGTATGATTTATATTATGTACACCGCTACATAGTTGACAGACGCTATACACTAACTGTTAGGTCTCAGACCGGTCATAATATTATATCTAGCTATGTAAAATCAGTGACATATTCTGTTGCCTTATTGTCTCATTTTCTTTGATGTCGATTTTTCACTCAATAAAAAATTTTGAATTTAAAAAAAAAACAACCTCCACACTATAATAAGTGTGTTTTATTATTGCAGAAGCCACTTGCACATCACAGCAATTCAATGAATTGCATCCCAGAGCTCCTGTGCCACATTCCCTATATGCAGCAAGGAATTCTGGGTAGGATATGCAAATGACATCTGTCTCACTTTTATGCATTCTGGGTCTGTAATTACACAGAACCCTAAAATCAATGCTATGCCACACTGTGTCTTCTAGCAGAAATATGGTTTATGCAACTGGTCAATGCCACTCCTAAGACAGCACTGTTTCGGGTTTGTTGGACCCTCATCAGCTAGGAGCTAGGGATGATGACCAGCTGCAGTGGATGCTTGGGACCCGTAGGGCAATCAGTATCTACAAGGGTTGTGGTGGAGGACTTAAAGTGAGACAAAAAGCCTCCACACTATAATAAGTGTGTTTATTATTGCAGAAGCCACTTGCACATCACAGCAATTCAATGAATTGCATCCCAGAGCTCCTGTGCCACATTCCCCATATGCAGCAAGGAATTCTGGGTAGGATATATATATATACATATATATTTATGTTGATGGTTTCTTGCTTTTATTGTTGCTCTTCAGGAAACAGAGGGCTGGTTACTTGTTCTCATACTATCATATACAGTCCTTGCTTGTTATTCCATTTGAAACAAAAGATAAAATTATAAAAAGCAAATTCAAGTTACTAAATAAACTGTACTTTTATTTCAATTGAGACAAAATTAATTTTAATCTGTAAACCTACTCCATGGTCCAAAATTTTAAATGTTTCAGAATTTCCAATTTTTCTGGGAAAAAAAACAACTTATTTTTAACCTGGCTTAAAATTTGCGGAAATTTTACATCTCTTAGAGTAGCGTGGATACAAATACACTTAAAACTCGTGAAGGGAAAATACTTTATGGCTGAGCTCCTCAGTATTGGGTGATGTTTCACACATTCGGGTCTATTCACTAAAAGGCGAAGTTTAGGAAAATTGGCAGACGAAGAGAATAAGCTAGACTGTATAAATGAGACTGATTCTGTAAATATTGTCTCTGACTCCAGCTGCAGGGTTTTATATATTTATTAAGAGATCATCTTATAACAGGTTCTAATCTACAGTTCTGCTAACTAGTCCGTGTCCATGTGACTCCTCCCCTATATCCTGCTGAGCTGCAGTGTAACACATATATCCTTCCCCCTGGTTACAAACACTCTCCTTCCTGGTTCCACACATATTGATACATCTTTCCTTTTTGGGAAAATGGAAGTTGTTTCCTTTAGCTCAAGTCTAGGAGGTAGATGGATCGTGAAACGGATTCTTGTAGTGGGTCACATGTTAGTCCACATAATCATTTAGATATGCTGGTTTTAGGATGGATCTCCCGCTTCTAGTCTGGGTGTTTCTGTATCCTTGTGGTTGTTCTCGTAGAACATTGGTGTCACCCCCCAGTCTTTCTGTGTCTGATATTTCACAGTGTGGTTCTTCCTGATCTTCTTCTGGGGTATTTGCTATTGATGGCTGGTTTGTCTCGTCCGTGTCATATTCCTCTTGATTGCTACTTTGGGTCCTTATTTGAGGCCTGTATCGTCCAGTGCCTCTCAGGTGCCTCCTATTTCTTCTCAGAACTTGTCCTGACTCTGTTACAACTTCATAGGACCTGATTCCAGCAGGGGCTCTTAGGCAAGCTTTCCGCCACTCTTTTCCCTGGTTAATTGGTGGTTGTACCCACACCTGTTCGCCAACATTTAGAGGCCGCAGGTCTTTGGCTCCCCTATTATATTGAGCAGCTTGCAATGCACGTTGTTTTGTGCATAGAATTTGGTGCCTGTCATTCATCCCGTGATCCTTCATTAACAGACTTCCTCTCATGGGAAGTAACGATTTGGTCCTTCGACCCATCAGTCTTTGAGCAGGACTGCACTCCAGACCTTGCGTTTGTGTGTTGCGATGATCCAATAATGCTAGGTAGGGATCATTACCAGAGGACACAGCCTTTTGCAGGAGTCTCTTGGCCGTTTTTACTGCCGACTCTACCTTCCCATTGCTTTGGGGGTATCCTGGTGATGAGGTAATGTGGTCAAAGTCCCAATTCATACTGAATTCTTTAAACTCCATCGAAATAAACTGGGGTCCATTATCTGAACATACAGTGTCTGGGATTCCAAATCTGGCAAAATGAGCCTTCAATTTTCTTATCACTGTTGTTGATCTTGTATCCTGAATCTGGTCTATCTCCCAGAAGTTAGAGTCATAGTCCACCGTTATTAAATACTCGTGTCCGTGGAATGTGAACAAATCAGTACCAATCTTTTCCCATGGTCTAGTTGGGATCTCATAAGGCATCAAGGTCTCCTTTTGTTGTTTAGTATCAAATAACCGGCATATGTCACATTGGTCAATGTACTCTTTCTTTTTTTTTTATAATTCAAAGTTTATTGTAGTTGTAATAACAGAAATACAAATATACATGAAACAAAGACAAATATACAAAATAGAAGTACATAATTATATAGAAAACACAATCCCCTAGATCCCGATACACAATCGAACAAATGTAGAGGGAGGGCCCGAGTTTATGGTGGCGTATAAGTAATCAACTCGACAGTTCAAGAGTATTTAATACGGCAGTGAACACTGTTTATTCAAACCCTCCCAGGCGTGCAACCTTCTGCACCATAGAGATTGTCAGGGCTTTCAGCATCAGGACTATAGGGCCGTGAGATAGAAAGATTGGTGAGGTAAAAGGTAGAGAAGAAAAAGAAAAAAAAAAAAAGGGGGAGATAGAATAGAGTATTCATAAGAAAGGTGAAGAGAAGGTAAAAGAAAGGGAATCTGAAAAGGAAAAGAGGGGGGGGAGGAACATTGAGGTCTACACACATTTAACCAGACTTACACATCAAGTAAAAGAAAAAGAAAGAGAAAGGAGGCCGTCCCACCCCGTCCAGACACCGGGCTCCACCGCCACCACCCGCCTCGTTCTCATTTCTCATCGGTCCGGTAGGGGGCCTCCCCGTCAACCATGTCATCATTCCTGATTCCGGGTGTCAACCCTAGTCTATCTACACCCCAGTTGCTCCCATTCTCAGCGATGCAGTGTATTCCTCCCAGTAGAACCATTTCCTACCAAAGTCTGGCAGTATTCCCCGCGCCTCCGCTTCCAGTCTGTCCACAGATCGAAGGGCCTCCACCCTCCCAACCCATTCTCGTATGGAAGGAGTCCTAGTGGTCCTCCAAAGGGCCGGTATCAAGGTTCGAGCAGAAAGGAGCATCAACAGCAAGACCGAGCGTCGAAGCGACTTGAGAGGCAAGGGGATATGTAGAAGTAGAAAACATTCCGGCGTGAGAGGTAAGGCCACCTCCGTTACCTGTCTGATCGCGTCTTGAATCTGACTCCAGAATCGCTGCAGATCGGGGCAGGACCACCAGATGTGCATATAAGTTCCGTTAGCCGCTTCGCATCTCCAACAGACCGGGGAGGCTGTAGGAAACAAAGTACTTAAGAACTGAGGCGTTCTATACCAAAATGTCAAAATCTTATATGCATTTTCCTGGACTCGCGTTGCCCCGCAGCCTCTATGCGTAAGAGTAAAGGTTTGGGTCCAATTGTCATCAGAGATCTCGAGGGCTAATTCCCTATCCCAACGTAGGACGTAGGGAGGGATAGAGGTGTCCGTCGACTGTAACATGCTGTAGAGTATCGCTATCCCATGTCTCAGGGGACGACCATCTAAGCAATACGCCTCAAACGGGAGAGGCGACCTACTCAGACTGTAGCCATTGTCTAGAGAGCGCAAGTATGTTGTAAGTTGATAAAAATTGAAGCGTTCCAGAAAGCTGGGGGGACCCCTCTGCTCACTAAGTGGCAGAGAGTCCAGATTACCATCTGCGGGAACATGCATCACCCTCAGTCTATTCCCGTCAGTCAGCCTCCTCCGTAAGGACGACATGATGCCGCCTGTTAGATTCGGATTATGATCCAGGGGCAAGAGGGGCGAGATGGCTGTCGTAAGGCCAAATGGCAGTTTAGTTTTGTGCCAGAGACGAAGAGTTGCCGACACCGGATCAGGGTCCGTCCTTGTGGCATTCCGAATGGGAGGGAGCCATGGGATGGCCCACAATGGGCCCCGCGCAAGGGATTCTTCAAAGTCCAACCAACGCTTATTTGAGTTGGGCGTGGACCAATCTATTACGCGGGATAGATGACAGGCGTAATAATATTTCCTGGGATCCGGGAGGGCGAGACCCCCCCTCTGCTTCTGTCTACATAAGACAGCAAAGCTGACACGTGGGCGACCCTTCGGCCAGATAAATCGCAGGAGGATCGTCCGCAGAGCCGAAAAAAAGGATAGAGGGATAAATATCGGCAGGGCACTGAAAAGATAAAGAAGTCGTGGCAGGAGATTCATTTTCAGAGCTGCGATCCTGCCCAGCCAGGAAATCATGCGAGTGGTCCAGTCGGAGAGATCCGTCTTAAATGTGGTGAGTATATTCAGAAAGTTGGCCTCGTATATTCGTCTCTCCGTAGGGGCCAACCACACCCCCAGGTAGAGCATGCGGTGGGCACAATAACGGAACGGGTAGTCTCTCCGCACAAGGCCGACAGTGGGAGAGTCCAAGGACACATTAAGAAATTCGGATTTCTCCTGGTTAATCTTGTATCCGGCCACCCCACCATAGGCCTCCAGGGTATGCATAATCTCAGGGAGAGAAACCGTAGGTCCAGTGACCAGAAAAAGTAGGTCGTCGGCATAGGCAGAGACTTTGTGGCAAGAAGACTGTCCCGATATCCCTGAGATGCTGTCATTACTCCGTATCGCCTCCAACAGTGGCTCAAGGCTCAATGCAAATAGTAGAGGCGATAGAGGGCATCCTTGGCGCGTACCATTGCGGATGTCGATGCTCCCCGAAAGTGCTCCGTTCGCTCGAACACGGGCCGTTGGTAAATGATAAAGTGCCATGAGCCACCGCAGAAAGCATCCTCGTATCCCGACTCGGCGTAGGACAGAGAGCATAAAGCTCCACCGTACCCTATCAAAAGCCTTCTCCGCATCTGTAGATAGCAGTAGAAGACCCGTCCGCGAGGCGTGAGCGCACCCCATCGCCCCCAACACCCTGGTCGTCGCATCTCGAGCCTCCCTCCCGGGCACAAACCCCACCTGGTCCGGGTGCACCAGGGTAGGAAGGAGAGGCGCGAGGCGGGCCGACAATATTTTAGCTAATATCTTGACATCTGCATTCAGCAACGAAATGGGTCTATAGTTTCTGACTTCAACTCCGTCCTTCCTCGGTTTACATATGACCGAGATCGTGGCCGCAAGTGTATGGTTGTGAAAAAATTCTCCCTCCCTGACGGCAGCAAACAAAGATTGCAGGCGAGGGACAAGGGCAGTAGAAAAGGTCTTATAGTATTCCGCCGGTAGACCATCTGGTCCCGGACTTTTGCCATGTTGTAGGCCCTTCAGTATAGTCTGAATCTCCGGTCCAGTTATGGGATCATCCAGGGAAGAGGATCTCGATGGTGAGATGGAACGGACCACTTTGTCAGTAAGGTAATCATCAATTTCCGCTTGGGTGGGTTCCGAACCCGTTTCCGAATCCATATTATACAATTCTTGGTAGAAACGTCGAAATTCCTGCAGCATATAGTCCGGCCGAGTAGTCAAAGATCCATCTGGAAGTTTAAGTTTGGCAATATACGTCGCAGTTCGTCGCTTCCGTAGTATACGTGCGAGCAGCCTTCCAGGTTTGTTCTCCTGAAGAGCAAAATGGCACTTCGCCTTGGAGGCCGCGAAACGAAGATCAGCGTCTAGTATGTCATTCAGTTCTCTGCGTTTAGCTGTCAGGGTCGCGTATGCGGAGGGCGATGCAGTGGTGCTATGGGAGAGCTCGAGCTCACGTATGGCAGATAAGAGTCGTTGTATAGTGTTCGCACGATTTCTTTTAAGAGCCGTAGCTTTACTAATACAAATCCCTCTGATCACCGCCTTGTGGGCTTCCCATATAGTAGCCGTGGGTATTTCTGGGGTCTCATTCTCAGCGAAGTATGCTGTTAAAGTGCCGTCTACCTCAGCCACAAATGTAGGGTCGGTGAGTAGAGACGTATTCATGCGCCATTGTCGCTCCGAGGGACGGTACAGTGGAGAGGACAGGACTGCCAGTAGAGGAGAATGATCCGACCACGTCTGAGCCAAAATCTCAGAGTCCTCCGTCAAAAGCACCTCTTTCTGCTGGACATATATATAATCTAGTCGCGAATATGAGGCGTGGACCGTTGAATAGTACGTGTAGTCCCTTTCTCCTGCGTGGAAGGTCCTCCAGACATCCACCAGTTGTAGGCTATCCAGTGAGCGTTTCATATGTCGCAATATGGAAGCAGGGACAGAGGAACGGCCCGTGGACGAATCTACTCTCGGATCAAGAGCGACATTAAAATCCCCTGCCACAACCAGCGTGCCCGCCGCGAACCCCTGAAGACGACGCAGAGCATCTGCCAGCGTGCGATGTTGTTTCACGTTTGGCAGATAGATTGAAGCAAGTGTGTAACGGGTGTCTGCAATTAAACATTTGACGAACAGGTATCGACCTTCACAGTCCGTGACTACCTCTTCAAGTGTCACAGGGATCTCCTTAGAAAATAATATTGCAACTCCTCTGCTCTTACCTCCATGAAAGTCACTAAAGTAACCCGTAGGGTAGTCTGCATGAGTCAGTCGTGGTGCTGAACCCCGTTTGAAATGTGTCTCTTGCAAGAAAAGCACCGAGGCCCGAATCGCCCGGGCTTCCTTAACCACTTCAATGCTAAGGATGCGCTCAGCGCGTCCTCAGCATTACCGCTGGTGTGCTGAGGACGCGCTGAGCGCGTCCTCAGCTTGGGGTCAGCGTTCGGCCGGGTTCCGGCCGATCGCTGGCCCCTCCGGTGCGGGCTGACATCCTGGATGTCAGCCCGGCATCCGGACCACCAGCCGCCATTATTAGGTGTCATCGCGGGGGCGCGATGACACCTAATTCAGGCGCCCCCCCCGCATGTGCGGAGGAGGCGCCTGAAAGGGAGGGGGGGGAGGTCCTTCGGACCTCTCTCCCTCCCGATCGGCGGCGCACAGGGGCTTAACCCAGGCATCATTTGGAAGGGCACAGCCTGCCCTTCCAAATGATGCCTGGCATTAACCCCTGGGGAGCTGGATCGCAAATCGGCGCTGAAAAGCGCCGATTCGCGATCCTTCCCGGGAGCTGGCCGACATCTTGGATGTCGGCCAAGCTTCCGGGAACTCCCCCAGAGGACTGGCGTCATCGTGCGCAGCACGATGACGCCAGTCCTAGCGTTAACCCCTAACTGCCACCAAGTGTGGAGATAGGGAGTTCCAATGAACTCCCTATCTCCCGATCCGTGGCAGCTAGGGGTTAAATTTTGATATCGTTGGATCGGCCAGAGCATGGCCGTTCCAACGACACCAAACATGAAAGTTAAAAAATTTGTAAAAAAAAAAAAAATTAAAAATAAAAATAAAAAAAATTAAAAAAATAAATAAAAAAAAAAAATAAACACATTTTTTTTATTTTTTTTGGTTTGTTAGTGTAGCAATATTGTTCCCATTTCAATTATAATGTGAACAATGATGCTGCACTAACGATTTTTGTATGCGGTGCGTTTGTTAAAAATAGTGTAATTTTCCCCAAAAAAAAATGTAACGAGACCCCATCTCTAATTTTTTTAACAAGCGCACCCCATACAAAATATAACCGCAATTGCTCGCATGTTAAAATGTGGAAAAAAACACTTTACACATTGTAAATTATTAAAAATTCATATTTTATTGCATTTTTTGTTATAATATACAGACATGACATAACGTATACATATAATAATGACATATTATGAATCTACCGAGTCTGACGGAAAGAACGATATATAATATGTCTGGGTCATATACTAAAATAAGCCTTAAAAACACGTTTAAACATGATGCGCAAAACAGGTAAAAAATGACCTCAGCACAGGGGCGGGAAAAGCCTCAGCAGCGAAAGGGTTAAAGAGTCTTTGGCGTTTCTCGGGAATGTTCAGTCCCTTGGTGTTGTATGTAAGAAACCGTAAGGACCGTGGCGAAAAGCCAGCAGGCGAAGCCATGTCCGGACAGGGCAGAAGGGCCCCCCTAAAAACGTACAGTACGGACAGTTAAACAGACAAACAGCTAACAGGACAAGGTCTGGGACGAGAAACAAGGGGGAAAGAAGGATAGAAAAAAAAACTATCTATAGAAAAAGAGGTAAGATAAGAAAGAAATAAGGAATACAACGCCTCAGGAGAAGGCCTAGATGGACCCAATATAATTGGTGTCCGGTTAGCTCCCCTGGAGAAAGTTGGCGTCAGATCCTCGAGGGCGAAGGAGCCTAGCTCCTATCGTTCACCTACCCAGAGAACAAGGGTATGACTGACAGCGAGTAATAAGTAGTCTTAATCGTTTAAAAAAAAAAGGGTGAAAAGTAAATACATAAAAAACAAGCTCAACAAGAGAGTCCCCTCCGACTCTCGAAATATAGCTCATCAGCAACTTCCTGGCCAATAACAGAGCATAACATAGTATAATCCCAACCCCCCCCCCCTGTCTCCACCGTATCGCTGAACTCTACCTCAAGTAGCCCAGGAGCCCCAAGCAGAACCTTCCCCTCCTCCCGCCTCTTCCCCCTAGCTAACGTAGTAACATAAGTAAAAGACAATGCCTGTATGCATGTAATTAACAACCTAAGAAAAAGGCGAGTTCAGTCAACAAGGTCAAACCCAAACATAACAAGATTCCAACCTCTCCCTCTCTCACCCTCCACATACCCCCGAACTCCGCTTCAGGGAGCATGAAAACCAATGCAGAACCCCTCCCCCCATCCCCTTCTCGGTCGCCATATCAACACATGTAGGAACTCAACATATGTACGCTTATAACTTTAGGGAAGGAGAGAGAAAAAAAAAAAAAAAAGGGGGGGGGGTGTAAAGGAGCGCGCCTCTGCATACAATTTCCCCACCTAGTATCTAGCCGGGGGCGCGTTCATCTGTGTACGCCGCATTGTGGGGCAGAGGGTAGTAGTACGTGGGTAGCAAAACAGACGTCCTTAGTGCAGAGAGTCCCTTCATGCTCAGATGTGTTCTAAACAGGTTTGGGCCAGTGGATGCCACGGGACACCCGGCACTACAGTCCGGGGCAGCCACTCCAGAGCAGCGTGCGGGCCGGAAGCACCTCATGCCCCTTGTGCGAATGTTCATGGCCAGAGAGGGTGCCCAACATCTGTGCCCAGCGCAGCCACCTGAAGTAGGTGAATCTGCCAACAGTGTGATATGATTCAACGCGCTTTAGATGCCTAGTAAAACCTTCCAAATCTATCGCGAAACACAGCCACAAGACGGCGAAAGCGTCCCGCATTCTCTCAGAAGGGCCGAAGGATAACGTTGTGGCCTGATCGCTTATGCGGCGGGGTACCTGTGTTGATATAGTCCCAACCTCAAAAGTCATGATGCTGTACCGTATGGGCTGGTAGTCGTAGAGTCACCAGGTAGTTTACCAGCAGGCATATACTGTAGAACTAGTGCGAGGTGCAACGTTGAGAGCCGAGATGCGTGCCCCTCCTAAGCGTCAATGGGGCTCTCTCAGTCACTTCATGCCGCCTTCGCGCCAAAACTTCTCGTACACCACCTGAAGCACATTGGGCTTGAAGAAAAAAAAAGAAAAAAAAAAAAAAAAGGGGGGGGGGAAGGCTCTCAGCGCGGCGTGTGGGAACAGAAAAACTCACAGCAGATGTCGGTAGGAGAGTAGTGTAAATGCTCAGTCCTCCACCTGGGGATCCAGGTGTACGGGGGCTCTGTCTCGGGATCGTCGTAGTCGACCACGGGACCTTTGTCTGCGTGCTCTCATAGGGGCCATCGGGGCAGCTCGGTGATCTTCAGTCTCCCAGTTCCGGACACTGAGCGCTGGGAGATCCATGTCCGCCACAAAGGAGGGGACATCAGAGGGGTGACATATGGTATGTCGCACTCCATTCCTCTGGGCCGTTAGTGCAAAAGGGAAGGACCACCGATAGGGTATATCAGCCTGACGGAGCGCCTGAGTAACTGGCTGTAAACAACGTCTAGCCGCCAACGTAAAGGGGGATAAGTCCTGAAAAAATTCCAGCGTGCCTCCCTGAAATGGCCATGTACGGGACGTACGGGCTGCAGCCATTATTCTTTCTTTCACCATAAAATCCGTCATGCAGCAGACCACATCTCGAGGGGGCGCAGTCGGGGGTGGTTTCGGGCGCAAAGCTCTATGCACCCGGTCCATCATTATCGGAGTGGCCGTTGTCTGGCCTAACACCATTGAGAATACCTCAGTGAGGATGGTGCGCAGGTCCTCCGGGCCGTCTACCTCCAGGAGGCCGCGAATGCGGATGTTGTGGCGGCGGCCCCTGTTGTCGAGGTCATCCACCCGGCGTTGGAGCTCTCCGAACGCTGCCGGGGGAGCCAGATGTGCCGGGGGTGGCTTACCTCCTCTTCCAGGCGGCTCACCCTGGACGCGATTGCCCCGACCTCAGTCCTGACCTCCCGGATGTCGCCCGCGAAACCCTCTCTCAGGTCCGCCACTAGGTCAGCGAGATCAGCTTTAGTTGGGAGTGCAGAGATGAGCCGTTCCAAACGGCAGATGGCATCGGAGGAATCCGTTGTAGGAAGGGGAATCGGAGGCCCGTCCGCCATCTTGGCACGTGGCGGGGATAGATTTGCGGTCCGGTTGGGGGTGATGAAGGCGTCCAGCGGGCCAGAGGCACAGAGTGTCTGGTGTGCAACGGGCTTAGGAGTAGACAGGCGGGTCTTGCCACGAACCATGTCCAGGGATTGCGATGCGAGGCAGATAGTCGTCGGAGGGGACTCGGGAGCTCAAAGTTTAAGCAGCCATCTTGGTCTCAGGGCAGGACACGCCTCTCAATGTACTCTTTCAACTGCGCATTCATTCCTGGCCAGTAAACAGATTCCCTGGCTCTACGTAGACATCCTTCCATGTGAAGAATGGATCCGAGACATAATATCAGATCGAAGTTCAGATGGTATAACAACTCGCTCGCCTTTGAATAGTACACCATCCTGTACACTCAGTTCATCACGTATGTGGTAAAATGGTGAAGCCTCTAGAGGTACCAGTTCCTTTGCATGAGGCCATCCCCTCAAAACAATGTGCTTCACTGCTTGTAAAGTCTTGTCTTTATCGGTGCTTTTTTGTATAGCGTCAAGTCTCCTGTTTGAGATGGGCAGATATTGGAGCATGTTTACCGTTTCAATCTGGTGCTCCACTGAGCCCTCCACGGAACCCTCGTCCAGATAAGCCCTACTCAATGTGTCTGCCACTGCCAGAGACTTTCCTGGGCAGTATCTGATACATGCATCGTACATTTGAAGACGTAACATCATACGCTGAAGACGTCGGGGTGCTTTAAGTAAAGGTTTCTTCATAATGCTTTCAAGGGGCTTATGGTCGGACTGTACAGCTACTATTTGTCCAAATGTGAATTGATGAAATTTTTCCATGCCAAAGAGGACTGCTAACAACTCCTTCTCAATCTGGGCATAACCTTGCTCTGTCTCCGTCAATGCTCTGCTTGCAAAAGCTAACGGTTGCTTACTCTGCATCAGTGCTGCTCCCAGACCTCTCTCTGACGCATCGCATTGTAGTTCCAATGGTTCTTCTGGGTTATAATACTTGAGTACTGGCGCACAACTGATTTTTGATTTGATCTGCTGAAATGCCCCTTCCTGCACTTCAGTCCACTCCCACACTGCATCCTTCTGGGTTAGTTGGCGCAGAGGTTCACCTGCATCTGATATGTTCTCACAAAACCTTGAAAGATATAGTTCACCATCCCCAAAAATCTCTGTACTCCTTTAACGTCTGTGGGTCTGGGCATTTCAGTAATGGCTTTTACTTTGCTGGGGTCTGCTTGAAGTCCCTGGGCTGACAATAAGTGACCAATATAAGGTACTTCAGTTTTTCTTAACTGGAATTTCTCTGGATTTAGTTTGAGCTGTCGTTCTCTGCAACGATCTAGTAACTTCCTCAGCTTCTGATCGTGATCTTTAATGGCTTCCACATCAGTTTCTCCTTCTCCTACAATCAGGATATCATCTGCAATAACCCTGATACCTGGTAGCCCTTCCAGTGCATGATTTAGTTTTCTCTGAAAAACCTCTGGGGTAGGACTAATACCCATAGGCATCCTAACCCACCGGTATCGGCCAAAAGGAGTAGAAAAAGTGGTTAAGTAGCTGGAGTCTTCCTCTAATTCGATATGCCAAAATCCACTCTTTACATCACACACTGAAAAAATTCTTGCCCTTGCTAGATCAGGAAGTATGTCATCAAGTGTAGGCAAAGGATAGTGGCTCCTTTTCAAAGCTTTATTTAGAGGCTTAGGGTCAATGCAAATCCTTAACTTCCCTGATGGTTTCTTCACTATCACCATACTACTAATCCAGTCTGTGCTTCTCTCTACAGGGGTGATAATCCCCTGTTTTTCTAAACTGGCGAGCTCCTCTTGAAGGGGTTTGAGTAATGATACAGGAACTTTTCGTTTTGAAGTCTAACAGGCTGTACAAGAGCATCCACTTCCAATTTCAATTTTCCCTCTAGACAGCCCACTCCTTGAAAAATATCAGCATACTCCTTGTTGATGGTTGACCAGCCCCACATAGCGCTATCTGACTGTTTGCTGTCTTGTTCCACAGTTAGGATATTTTGGTGCTGCACCGAGATCAGATCCATGGCTTGGATAGCTCTACTTCCTAGTATAGGATGACACAGCTCTGCGTCAATGACAACAAATTCAGCCTGATATAACTTTTGATTGCATGGGTTCCTTATTTTGAGCTTACATATCCCTACTTGTGTCAGTGTACTCTTATTGTACATCCTTAGTATCTTATCACAGGTAGAATTTTAGATTGGTCTTTCACCATCCTTGCTGGTAGGACATTGCAGTCCGCCCCACAATCCATTTGGAATCTCACAGCTTGCTGGTCGATGAGCATGGTAGCAAACAAAGCTGATGAAAATTTGCTCGTAGATTTCTTCAGTGCACAAATCTGAAAAGCTGGTTCCAAAGTCAGACCCAGAATGTCTTCGTATTCCTCTGAATCCGCTGTTTCCTTATATACAGCTTGTACTGCCGGCTTCCTTTGTTGGTGCAGACTGGCACGGCACTGGTTAATGAAATGATTGGCCTTACCGCACCCCTTACATTGCTTTCCAAATGCTGGGCATTTCTCTTTCAGTTTCTCGTGACGCTTACCACAATATATGCACTGTATTATCTTATGTGGAGTCTCTGCCATTCTGCTCGGACTCTTCCTAAGAGTGTAGCTTGTTTCCATTCCATGGACTGACACTGCACCGGTGCTGGACCTCTCCAGGAGCTTCACCTTCTCTGTAGACAGTTCAGCAGCTCTGCCGATTTGTAGACATTTATCAAGTGTTAAGTCCACTTCTCTCAGTAAACGTTCCCTGAGGTTAGAATCTCTTGTGCCACATATAATTCTGTCCCTTATTAAAGAGTCTCTGATATTACCAAAATTGCAGGTGGCTGCCAGTGTACGCAGCTCTGTGACATATGCGTCTATGCCTTCTTCTTCCCTCTGACTCCGTGAAAAAAAATTATATCTTTCCACAGTCTCATTTTGTTTTGGCTCACAATAATCATCAAATGCTTTCATTAGGACAGTCAGTGAGGGAGCTGCCACTCCTGGGAGAAAGGTGTCTTTAACCTCTCTGCCTTTATCCCCAATCAAGTACAGGAACAGCTTTACCTTCATCTCTTCTGGTTTATCAACCAGGACCAGGTCTGTGTATAGAAGCATTTCTTCTTTCCATCTCTTCCATGCCTGAGACAGATTTCTTGCCTGAAAATCCAGGAGACTGGGTGCTTTTAAACCTTCCATATCTGCTTTTGGAGTAGTTTTCAAATTAGATCCGCTGCCACCATGTATAAATGAGACTGATTCTGTAAATATTGTCTCTGACTCCAGCTGCAGGGTTTTATATATTTATTAAGAGATCATCTTATAACAGGTTCTAATCTACAGTTCTGCTAACTAGTCCGTGTCCATGTGACTCCTCCCCTATATCCTGCTGAGCTGCAGTGTAACACATATATCCTTCCCCCTGGTTACAAACACTCTCCTTCCTGGTTCCACACATATTGATACATAGACCAGTGGTTCCCAACTGCAGTCCTCAAGTACCTCTAACAGGCCAGGTTTGCCAGATATGTGAAGCACAGCACAGGCAATCTGATTTGCTGCTCAGTGATTGCAGGATTCAGTCTGCTTTTCCCAAGGTGATCCTTAAAATCTGACCTGTTAGACGGTCCTGAGGACCAGGGATGGGAAACACTGATCTAGACTATTTTGCTATTAATCTTATCTATTTTGACCTAGATTGTTCACTTCTGCAAATTCTCCTGACTTCGCCGTTTAGTGAATAGACCTGATTGTGGTGTTTGATACAAGCCTCTTCCTGCACACAAAGAACTACTAGAGTGGAGTTAAAACACAGAAGACAGGGGGCGTGGTCTGACCGCGGAGAGAGCTGGCTGCGTGAGAGCAGAGCTCCGGTAAAGGGGACACCGAAACAGTGTATATATTAAGCGAATTTACCCTAAAGAGTACCTTTCAGGCGGGGGAAGGTCGGCTGAATATGATGCCAGCACAAAAAAACGCAAAAACAACGTCAAAGGCTGAGTTTTTTACGCCGCGGGGATTGAAGCAGAAAGAAGGCCTGGGCACCCAAGATGGCGGCGGTTCCACACAGACATCGCCGGGCGCGGAGATAGACCCAGGACTGGCCCAGCAAGGTATGGAGGCTTTTGCTACACGCATAGAGGGTATGATAACCTCTCTCTCGGACAAACTGACCTCCCGTTTGGACTCTGTAGCGGCGGATATTAAGAGAGAGATCCGGGAGATTGGAGATCACACAGACAAATTGGAGGAGAAAATGGCGGAACAAGCTGGGGCGCATAACGAGATGGCGGACAGGGTAGATGATTTGGAGGAACAACTGAAGGGGGCCTTATTGAAAGTAGCAGACATGGAGGACAGATCGAGGCGCCACAACTTGAAGATACGAGGTGTGCCAGACGCAGTGAATACGCAAGCCCTGTCGCAATATGTGACTGAGATTTTACAACACCTTCTCCCTGATGCTACCCCTGATTCTCTCCTCTTCGATAGGATTCACCGGCTACCGAGACCCCCCTCGGCGCCCGAGAGATCACCGAGAGATGTTTTACTTAGGCTCCATTATTTCAAACCGCGTGAAGACGTGCTTCGGGCCTTGCGGTCTCCTGATGCTCTTAAACCGGAGTATGATCACATTTCTATCTTTCCGGATCTGTCCAAGGCTACGTTACAAAACCGGAGGAACTTCCGCCAGGGGACTGAGGCTCTACGCGCTAATGGAGTGTCTTACAGATGGGGATTCCCGGTCAAGTTATTGGTGGCCAGAAACGGAGCTTTCCACGTAATCACCTCGGTTGAAGCCGGGAAACGGCTTCTTAAAGTGTGGGGCATGGAACAACAGGGCCCTTCTCCTCCGGTTGCTCAAGCCCGGGGCTCGACTCAACGTCTGGATCCAGAGTGGCGTAAGAGATGAAGTCAACGATCGGCATCCAAGACAGCTGGCCGCAAAGAGTTGGTCCTCCAGTGGGAGGAAATAGGAGAAGGTCCTGCTTGAAGGCCTAAAGGGCCTGGGCTTCTCCTTCCTGGTCTCTATGGAGGGCACTAGGATGTAAACCCGCAAAAGGAACGTCGGACTGGTCACTATGTTGCGAGGGTTAAGTCTTTTGGACAGGTGCGCCCCGAAACTGGGCTCCTTGAGATCTCTCACCGTTTTGCTTTTTTTCTTCTATATACTGTTTGGTTTTGCGGGCCTGATCCTTCGCAGACCTCGAGGTTTCCCCCCTCCCTCCTCCCGTGAGGGGTACGAGAAGGTCCCCCTCATTTTTGGGGCTTCTCGCTGGAGATGTTTCTGTTTATGGATGTACATAGTTCCCAGGTGAATACCTGGTTTGTGTGTTTTTTTTCTGTTATTGTTATGTGTGGCCACCTCCTTGCTGTCTGGATAAAGGTAAAAATGTGTACTTTCCACATATTGATATTAAGCGCAATGTTGAAGATACTCTCATACAATGTTAAGGGGCTAAACGCTCCGGTTAAGCGTCATTCTCTGGCGGCGGATGTGTTGCGGTTAAAGCCGGATGTGGTTTGCCTCCAGGAAACCCATTTTAAACGCCTTGCTCATCCCCCGCTAAGAATACGCAACTTCTCCACGCAATATCACGCCACGGGTCCTACCAAAGCGAGAGGGGTGTCGATTTTAATTAGATCTGATGTCGTATACCAACTACATAGAAAGATTTCGGATCCGCAGGGCCGCTATCTCATTTTGGTCTGCTCGCTGAATCACAAAACTTATACGCTGGTTAATGTATACTCGCCTAATACTGAACAACTTTCTTTTATCTCTGGAGTTCTAAATAGGGTGTCCCTTGTAGCGACTGGTGTATTGCTAATATGCGGGGATCTTAATTACAGTATTGATCCATTGCGAGATGTCCGGTCCCCTAAGATCCCGATTCCGACTAAGCGTAGTATACGACAGGGACAGAAATTGAGAGACCTGTTTTCCTCCCATGGTTTATATGACGTATGGCGCTTATGGCACCCGGGCGACTCAGAGTTCACGTTCCATTCAAGGGTACACAACACGTATAGTAGGCTAGATTATTTTCTGTTACAAGGCTCCTCTCTATCACAGGTCCTTAAATGCGAGATTTTAGATATCACTTGGTCGGATCACGCGCCGATCTTTTTGACAGTTGGAGAGGGTGGGGAGGGAGGAGCGGGGAAGTCGATGTGGCGCTTTAATGATTCAATTTTGTCTGACCCTGGTGCCTTGGCTGAAATAGAACAGACATTGACGGAATATTTTACGTTGAATAATACCCCAGGGGTCACGCCAGAAACACTTTGGCAAGCGCATAAAGCTGTCATGAGAGGTGTGTGCATTAAATGGGCTTCTCGTTTGAACCAAGCCCGCCAGGCCGATAAACTTTTAATATTGTCTCAAATTCACATAGCTGCGCAAGCGAATAGTTCGGACCCTACCCGGCCCATTTGAAACTACTCTTAGAAGCGCAGGCGCGACTGTCAGACTGGAACTACAAGGCCCTTCTTTATTCTCAGCGTAGATTGAAAGCACGGTACTATGCGTTTAGGGATCGTCCGGGTAGGCTCCTGGCCAGATACCTTAGGCCTATGGTCGCGACTACTAGAATTTCCCACCTTGTGCTTGATTCTGGGAGGAGGACGGTTTATAAACCACTGGAAATAGGGAATGCCCTAGCCGCATACTATGGGGACCTGTATAATTTACAATCTGACCCGCTCCCTTCCTCCTTTTGTGAGGCTCGGGTGGATCGATATTTATCGGATCTCCATCTGCCTTCCTTAACTCCTACCCAGAGGGACGGTTTATCGTCTCCCTTTACGGAGCTAGAGATAGCGACGACCATTAAATCCCTTCCATCCCATAAATCCCCAGGCCCAGATGGATTTACGGACATATATTATAAGAATTTTTCTGCTCAGTTGACTCCCCACCTTCTCTCGCTTTTCACCTCTGCCGCGGAGGCGGGTAGATTTCCTGAGGAAATGCTACGCACTACTATTGTCCCTCTCCCTAAACCCGGTAAATCCCCTACTCTGTGTCCAAACTTTAGGCCGATCTCTTTATTGAATGTCGATGTAAAAATCTATGCCAAAATTTTAGCGAATAGGGTGGCGGACCTCTTACCTAAGCTGATTTGCTCAGACCAGGTGGGGTTTATAAGGGGGAGACAGGGGCCGCACAATACTAAAAAACTGATAGATTTAATCCAAGTAATTCAGACACACCGCCTCCCGAGCGTGCTGTTGGCGCTAGACGCTGAAAAAGCGTTCGACAGAGTGGATTGGATGTTTTTGCGTAAAGTGTTGCTGAAGTTTGGTTTTCCGGTCTCGGTGCTGCAGAGTATTTTCGCGCTATATGCTTCCCCGACGGCGTCGGTATTGACGGCAGGTTTTTTATCAAACCAGTTTGGCATCAGAAATGGGACTAGACAGGGGTGTCCCCTGTCCCCATTGTTGTACGCTCTGGTGATCGAACCATTGGCGCAGCGAATACGACAGGACGATGGGGTGGCGGGGATTATGGTGGGTCCAACGGTGTACAAGATAGGGCTTTTCGCAGATGACATTTTACTGACTCTTGCTGAACCTACAGACTCCTTACCTCGACTTAGTGAACTCCTAACGGAATATAGTGCGGTATCTTTCCATAAAATTAATTTACCTAAGTCGCAGGCGTTAACTATCAATGTCCCTGGTAGCGTTAGGGAATCATTAAGACAGCATTTTCAGTTTGAATGGCGGGAGGATTATCTGCAGTACCTAGGGGTAAAAATTTCTAAATCTCCTGACCAATTATTCGACCTAAACTACAAACCCTTCTTATCTCATATAAAACAGCTTTTGTTTAAATGGAAAAGGACGTCCTTATCGTGGATGGGTAGGATGGCTGCTATTAAAATGTCACTTCTGCCCAAGCTACTATATTATTTTCGAACCATCCCGATCCGTTTACCTAAATCTTATGTAGACGAGGTCCAATCTCTTTTGAACCATTATGTGTGGAACGGAAAACGACCTAGGGTTCCCACTAGGTTGCTCAACCTCCCCATACGGAGAGGCGGGCTGGCTATGCCTAATATACATCTGTACCATAGAGCTGCGGTGCTGGCGTCTTTAGCAGAATATTTCCACTCCCCGCGCCCTCCACAGTGGACAGCCATAGAACAGTCTTTTGCGAAACAATACCTAATAACAACTGTCATTTGGCTCACACGCCGCCAGAGGCCCCCTCTACCAGATATATTGCCGCTAACTAGATGGTATCTGCACGTCTGGGATATGAGTCGTACCCTCTTATTAAATACTACCTCTCTCTCGCTGGCAACCCCTCTGGAGGTATTGACACATTGGATTGCAGACTTTGACTGTGCTAGGTGGACCTCTAGGGGGATTGGCCATCTCCACCAATTGATATCGGGAGGGAAAATGCTGACCTTCGAAATGTTACAGCAGCGTTATAAGTTAACGGAGACATGGAGGCTTTCTTACTACCAAATAGCTTCGGTAATACGTCGGCCAGGCATGAGTTTCCCACCTACCTTGCCTCAGGCCCCATTGTCACCATTTGCGAGTTTTGTAGTAAAACCAAGCACAAAGGCAAAACTCCTTTCTATATGCTATGCAGCACTGAATGTTCCATCACCGGATCACACATGGTCATTCCAAAAGGCTTGGGAGGGGGAGTTGGGTATTAGGATACCATCTCAAGCTTGGGAGTGGGCGTTTGAATTGGACAGGGGAGCGTACCGGTGTGCTTCTTTGATGGAAGCGAGACGTAAAGTATTATACCGTTGGTACCTAGTACCAGCAAGGGAATGTCATATGAATAAAACAGTCTCACCAATATGTTGGCGCTGCGAGAGGCTAAAGGGTACCATGATTCATGTTTGGTGGGATTGTGTGGTAGTAGAGCCACTATGGCGGGGAGTGGCGGGCCTGGTGGAAAAGGCAATAGGACTGGTACTACCATTTGCTCCAGCGGATTTTTTATTGGGTATATCAAGGGTTAAGTTGGGCAAATGGCAAAGGAAATTGTTTTGCGCGATAACCTCTAGCACTATGTTGTTGATAGCTCGGAGATGGAAGCAACAGCGGGTTCCTACTGTCCGTGAGGTACGGGATATGGTGAATAATATAAGGGATTATGAGCTGATGGCTAGACATATTTACGATTTCCCACAGCCGGAAAAAGACCACTGGTCCCTTTGGGATTCTATGCTGGCTGCGGAATGTACCGCAGACTCAGGGGTTCCGGGCCAGGTTGGAACGTGACATACGTTGGCTAACGCAACACCCAGTAATGTTGGGACGTTAGGTTTGTGATTCATATCATTTTCTAAGGTATTACTCTCCAGCTACGGGCTGGTGGCCTGTGTTTGTTTGTAAGTTAATGTATGTTTTGCTCCCCTTATATGTAACCAGAAAGGTATTAACTGCCCTGTTTTTTCTTTCTGTACCCAACTGTTATAATTTTCAGTTTTTTCTTTCAAAAATAATAAAAACTTTGAATTTAAAAAAAAAAAAACACAGAAGACAAATCCCAACATTAACCACTTCGATGCTGAGGACGCGCTCAGCGCGTCCTCAACATTCCCGCTGGTATGCGGAGGACGCGCTGAGCGCATCCTCCCATTGGGGTCAGCGTTCGGCCGGGTTCCGGCCGATCGCTGGCCCCTCCGGTGCGGGCTGACATCCTGGATGTCAGCCCGGCATCCGGAACAGCAGCCGCCGGAATTTGGTGTCATCGCGGCAGCGTGATGACACCAAATTCAGGCGCCCCCCCCGCATGTGCGGAGGAGGCACCTGAAAGGGAGGGGGGGGAGGTCCTTCGGACCTCTCTCCCTCCCGATCGGCGGCTCTGCGGGGGTTAACCCAGGCATCATTTGGAAGGGCACAGCCTGCCCTTCTAAATGATGCCTGGCATTAACCCCTGGGGAGCTGGATCGCGAATCGGCGCTGAAAAGCGCCGGTTTGCGATCCTTTCCCGGAGCTGGCCGACATCTTGGATGTCGGCCAAGCCTCCGGGAACTCCCCCTGAGGACTGGCGTCATCGTGCGTAGCACGATGACGCCAGTCCTGGACTTAACCCTTAACTGCCACCAACTGTGGAGATAGGGAGTTCCAATGAACTCCCTATCTCCCGATCCGTGGCAGCTAGGGGTTAAATTTTGGTATGGTTGGATCGGCCAGAGCATGGCCGTTCCAACGATACCAAACATGAAAGTGAAAAATTTTGTAAAAAAAATAAATAAATAAAAAAAAAAATTAAAAAAAAAAAAAAAAAGTTTTTTTTCTTTTTTTTGGTTTGTTAATGCAGCAATATTGTTCCCATTTCAATTATAATGTGAACAATGATGCTGCACTAACGATTTTTGTATGCGGTGCGTTTGTTAAAAATAGTGTAATTTTCCCCCAAAAAAAATGTAACGAGACCCCATCTCTAATTTTTTTAACAAGCGCACCCCATACAAAATATAACCGCAATTGCTCGCATGTTAAAATGTGAAAAAAACCACTTTACACATTGTAAATTATTGAAAATACATATTTTATTGCATTTTTTGTTATAATATACAGACATGACATAACGTATACATATAATAATGACATATTATGAATCTACCGAGTCTGACGGAAAGAACGATATATAATATGTCTGGGTCATATACTAAAATAAGCCTTCAAAACACGTTTAAACATGATGAGCAAAACCGGTAAAAATGACCTCAGCACAGGGGCGGGAAAAGCCTCAGCAGCGAAAGGGTTAAAGTGTCTCCAGCTCAGGTCACTGAACCCATTCACTTAGGCTGGGTTCACACCTAAGCGTTTTTAATACGCGCGTTTTTTATCGCGCGTTTTTCACCTGCGTTTTCCTTGCGTTTCACGAGCATTTTGCAAAATCGAAACGCGCGTTGTACGCGCGTTTTTTGATTGACTACGGAGGTGTCCAATAGGAAATTTACTGTCTTAATTACGGAGGCGACCAATGAAAAAGACCTCCCTGTGCACGAACCAAAGTTGCAAAATGGAGATCTGCCCAAGACGCACCATTGCAACAATCGCAGCTTTCCACTATCTGCGCTTGAGGAGAAGGAGGCAGGCGATGGCCAGGCGACGCTACTGGGTGCATCCGACCATTGCAGACAGACAACGAGGTCAGGTCTGGGCGTTGTTTGCAACTCTGCGTGCACACGAGGAGAAGTTTATGCAATACACACGGTAAAGAGGTTAGTACATGTACCCTGCTTTTATTGTTGTTGTGTCCCATATGATGGCACCATCAAAGATTTGATTTGCTATTAATTACCCCTTTTTGTTTTTTTATTTTATTTTACAATAGTTTTGATGAGGTGCTGGACTTGATGTCCTCCACCTTGTAACGGCAGGACACCTTCATGCGTGAGAGCATTGCACCGGTGGAAAGATTGCTGATTACGTCAACTAACATCACTACACACATAATACAGTGCGATGTGCTGTCGGGGTTATTCAAAGAGAATCAAGCCGTCACTGCATGTTTGGTTACTTTTCATCCAATACGGAGCAGATCGGCGATTCCTTACACCTACCCTGCGGTGGTTTCAGCAAGTGCCACAGGGCCGATGTAGTGTAGGGAAAAGCCGCCGCAAACCTGCTGAACACTCACCCCATAACCCGGCAATTGCTTGCCCAAACCCTGCAAAAACATCTGGATTAACCCCGCCGAACACACCGGAGAAACCCGAGCACGAGTCGATCAGAACCAGAGCAGCCGCCGGTCAATAAAATAAATAAAGAGACTTTTTACTGTTGCTTTAAACCAAGAACGGTTTATTCTACAAATATGTTGAAAAAAAGGTAAATATTATCCTAAATTATACAAATTAAACCACATAATGGTAGGGCAGTTCGCCACATATTGCCTAAACAAACACAAAACAGCCAACGGGCAAGGCATTTTCCCTACTCAGCAAGGTAAAGAAAATGAAAAAGGTGCCTAGGGATACAGAGATTATAAATTTTGATAGTGATGCTCGTCACCCTGCATCTCCTCCCTCCTTCCACAGCTGGGTGTGGGATATCTGAAAGGGGGCTGTGTGTGTGAGTACCATGTTTCAGGGGGGTGGTGCATGGGTGTTTGTGGGTAGTAGGTGGTAGGTGGAGGAGTGTGTGTGTGCAGGTGTGTGGTATGTAGAGGTTGTGTTGTAGCTTGTGTATGTTGTTGGGAGGAGCGTTCTTCAGGTGGAAGGAAGGAGTCGAGGGCACGGGTGATGGCATCACGTGCCTCTGTCTGTTGACTCCTAGGCACCCTTTTCATTTTGTCCTCCAAGCTGAGGAGGAAATGGGCCTCACAGGACATTTTCTGAACATTCTGCACCAGGTCCTCCATGACGCAGATCACTCGGTCGTCCTCACGCTGGGTCCGCTGTCGACGGCCCCTTAAAATTGTACGTCTCCGTACAGGAGGTGTCATGGCTGGTGTGGCAGACCTTGGCACAGAAGTCGTTGGTGCCTCTGTCTGTGTTTGTGACGGTGAGGGTTGGGTTGCCGACATTTCTAACGAGGTGCATGGCTGTGGATCTTGGGTGGACGTCAGGGACGTGCGGTCAGGGGCGGCAAGTGAGGCAGAGCCTCCCCTGCCATTAAGGGCAGCTGCAGTCAAACTCACCTGCTCCTCGTTCCCCTGACATCAGCTCGGTCCGTCCTCTGTGTGCCCCACACATTCTTTTTTTTTCCCCTTCAACAGCCTGAGCCTACGCAAATCAAGTATTCTGCGAAGAACAGTGCAGTGTGGTGCGTCTGTTCAATGAACAGACATCCGAGCACTGCCCACTTCCTGAACATTGCTCTCCCAGTGCCTCAGAGGCACTGGGAGAGCAATGAAATAGCTTGGACCAATAGGAAAGCGCTATTGGCCCAAGTCATTCAAAAAACTCCTGCATGGGAGGCAGGCCTCCCATGCATTGATTGGCGCAGGACAGTCATGTGTCCTGTCTCGCACAATCAGTGGGTGCAGGGCTGTGCTTGAGGTGTGGCCTCAGTGTCACACTAGGCTGCCTGAGGATGACAGAGATCCTGGGGAGCACCGGCAGCAGCCAGATCCTGGGGAGTACTGAACCTACGTAACCTGTGTATATCTGGCTCTGATACTAGCCAGTGCAGAGCCGGTGCTAGTGTAAGGCGGCACAGGCAGCCGCCTTACCATGTCAGACCAGGAGGGGGCGCACAAATTCAAATCTCCAGCCACTACCTTTGATGCCCGGTGCTGCGCCCCTCCTGCTCCTCTAGGTTTGCAGCAGACTCTGGTCCTCTTTGATGATGCTGGGGCAGGGGGCTTTATGACTTTGCTGCTCCATATCCCTCAGTGAGAGAGAATGGAGCAGCCGCACTCAGCTTCTTCCGGGCTCTGTGATCAGTCACGTGACACAGTGCTCCGGAGGAGGTGCAGAGAGCCGCGGGAAGAGGACCAGGGCAAGGCTTCCTGTGTGTGTGTGCAGCATGCGGCTGCAGTGCAGGAGAAGAGAAGAGCTCCAATCAGTGGCCACTCATATCCCATCCCACCAGACTACGAGGACAGGTGAGATGCCTTGTTGCTGCCCCAGCCTGGATCCCTCCCCTGCAGGGCTTTCTCTTCTGCAGCTGAGCTGACAGGAGATCTCGGTCTTGTTACCCCCTCCCCCCCTCCTCACACAGTGTCTCTGCAAGGAGATGCAGTATGAGATATGGTGAGGGATTTTTAAAAAAAACACAGATAAAGCATGGCCCCTGCTGTGAAGGAGAATATCTTCTCCATTTTAACTCTTCAAGGCCAGGGATCCAAGCAACATTCTGGATTTAGTCACCCCTGCTGCGCCGATAAATGACCCAGTGTGATTATGTAAGTGTGGAGCATCATATATAGAGCTGTATATATCTATGTCTGTTTTTTATTGTTTGTGCCTATACACATACACACATTATTCCATACATATGTACACATCATAGATATATACACTGTACACATTAAAATTTACATACACTGTACACACCGTACATTACTGAGTTTTATTGCTGTGGAGCTCTGATACGCTCATACACACTGCACATTGCTGTCAGTGTTATTGTTGTGGAGCTCTGTGATATGCTCATACACACCGCACATTACTGTATCACCGAGCTCCACAACAATAACACTGACAGCAATGTGCAGTGTGTATGAGCGTATCAGAGCTCCACAACAATAAGACTCACAGTAATCTGTCCATTGTACAGCGCTACGGAACTTGTTGGCGCTTTATTAATGTTGGAACTGTAACGTGTGGTTTAGGGTGTGTCCCTATCGACAATGCTAGTGGTTTTCCTTGCAAGACCAACTTTTGGTATCTATAGGTTCCCTAGATTTGTATTGATATTATACATCTCTATGAGGAGATTTTGACTGGCACAGATGGAGTGGGGGCGGTAAAATGCACCTTCGCCTGTGTAGTCAAAACTCCTTGCACCGGCCCTGAGCCAGTGCCTCACCAAGCACTGACCTCACCGCACGTCACTGGTGGACGTGTCCTCCTCCTCATGGTCGTCCTCCTGCCTCTCCCAGCTGCTGTCAGTGCTGTCAATAGCAAATAATACATTAGTGGGTGCATTATATTATTATTTACATGTTCTGTAAAACAATATCCACGATCCTCATAAACATTGTTATTGGTTTGACTTACCTACGCATCTCACAGAAACATAGAAACATAGAAAAATGTCGGCAGATAAGAACCTTTCGGCCCATCTAGTCTGCCCAATTACATGGATACTTTACCTGGATTTATCTTTTGTTTAGGATAGCCTTATGCCTATCCCATGCTTGCTTAAATTCAATTACTGTTTTGGCCTCTACCACTTCTACTGGAAGACTGTTCCATGTATCCACCACCCTCTCAGTAAAATAATGCTTCCTGATGTTACTTTTAAACCTTTGCCCCTCTAATCTAAGACTATGTCCTCTTGTTTTGCTATTTTGTTTCCTTTTAAATATACTCCCTTCCTCTACCTTGTGGATTCCCTTTACGTATTTAAATGTTTCTATCATATCTCCTCTGTCTCGTCTTTTTTCCAAGCTGTACATGTTAAGATCATTAAGCCTTTCCTGGTAACTTTTCTCCTTCAAGCCGTACACCATTTTAGTAGCCCTTCTCTGAACTCTCTCTAAGATGTCTATATCCTTCTGGAGATACGGTCTCCAGTACTGCACACAGTACTCCAAGTGAGGTCTCACCAGTGCTCTGTACAGTGGCATGAGCACTTCCCTTTTCCTACTGCTAATACCTCTCCCTACACAACCAAGCATTCTGCTAGCATTTCCTGCTGCTCTATTACATTGACTACTTACCCTTAGATCCTCTGAAATAATGACCCCTAAATCCCTTTCCTCAGATGTTGAGGTTAGGACTGTATCAAATATTCTATATTCAGCCCTTGGGTTTTTACGTCCCAGGTGCATTATCTTGCACTTATCCACATTAAAACTCAATTGCCACAACTCCGACCATTTTTTTTGTTTACCTAAATCATTTGTCATTTGGCTGATCCCTCCAGGAACGTCAACCCTGTTGCATCAGCAAAAAGACATACTTTTCCATTAATACCTTCTGCAATATCACTAATAAAAATATTAAAGAGAATGGGTCCAAGTACTGACCCCTGAGGTACCCCACTGGTAACAAGACCTTGCGCCGAATAAACTCCATTTACCACAACCCTCTGTTGCCTGTCACTCAGCCACTGCCTAATCCAGTCAACAATATTGGAATCCAAGCTCAAAGATTGCAATTTATTGATAAGTCTTCTATGCGGAACAGTATCAAAAGCCTTACTGAAATCTAAATAAGCAATGTCTACTGCACCACCTGTGTCTATTATTTTTGTTACCCAATCAAAAAAATCAATAAGATTAGTTTGGCATGATCTCCCTGAGGTAAACCCATGTTGTTTCTGATCCTGTAATCTATGTGTTTTTAGATGTTCAACAATCCTTTCCTTTAACATGGTTTCCATTAATTTCCCCACTACTGCCGTAAGACTAACTGGCCTATAGTTCCCCGATTCCTCCCTACTACCCTTCTTGTAAATGGGCACAACATTTGCTAATTTCCAGTCTTCTGGGACGACTCCCGTTAACAGATTTATTTAACCAATCCTTGTTAACGGTTTTGCTATTACATCACTGAGCTCTTTTAATAATTTAGGGTGGATCCCATCAGGCCCCATTGACTTATTTGTCTTTACTTTAGACAGCTGCTGTAGAACCTCCTCCTCTGTAAACTGATATGTAAATGTCTCTTTAGTGTTCTCTCCTAACTGAGGTCCCTTTCCTTCCTTTTCTTCTGCAAAGACTGAACAAAAATATTCATTGAGGCAGTCAGCGAGACTTTTATCCTCTTCTACATACCTTCCTTTGTTTTTAATCGAACTAATCCTTGTTTTACTTTTCTTTTCTCGTTTATGTATCTAAAAAATGTTTTGTCCCCCTTTTTTACTGACTGAGCTATTTTCTCTTCTGCGTGTGCTTTGGAAGCTCTTATAAATTGCTTTGCCTCTTTCTGCCTAATTTTATAGGTTTGCCTATCTTCTTCACTGAGTTTTTTTATAATTATTGAATGCTATCTTTTTGTTCTTCACTATTTTGGCCACTTCTGCAGAGTACCACAGTGGTTTCTTCCCTTTTTTGTTTTTGCTAACAAGCCGAATGCAATTTCCTGTGGCCTTCAATAATGCTTCCTTTAAATAATCCCATTTCTCCTGGACTCCCTTTAAACTCCTCCAGTCTGATAATGACTCCTTCACACAAAATCTCATTTTAGAAAAATCAGTTTTTTTAAAGTCTAAAACTTTCGTTCTTGTGTGGTGCGGCTCCATCCCTGTTGTTATATTAAACCATACTGACTGGTGATCACTAGATCCCAAATTTTCACCTACAACAACGTCCGATACCAAACCTCCATTTGTGAGTGAGTATTAAATCCAATATGGCCTCTTTACGGGTCGGCTCCTCAACTACTTGTGTTAGAGATAATCCCAGTAGGGAGTTTAGAATATTTGTACTCCTGTTGCACCCAGCTGTTTTGGTTTTCCAGTTCACATCAGGAAGATTAAAGTCCCCCATGATAATAACTTCCCCCTTCATTGCCATTTTGGCTATTTCCTCAACCAGCAGATTATCTAGTTCTTCTGCTTGTCCAGGGGGTCTATGTTCTGTCCGAAGACATCGAGCTAAACCTTCTTGTCTCACAAACTTGGATACCATATTTATTTTGATCTCAGATTTATTAAGACAAGCCAGGTGAAACTGTAATACAGTAAAAACAAACTTCATAAACATCACATTACATGCATAACAGCATTTTCATTACCAGATGATACAGTAAACTTACTTTTTTAGCTCTCTAGGGGTAGATGGCGATGGATGAGAAACACATGCCTCGCTTCAGTAATAACTTTCAGACACAAAATGGTGAATGCTTCACTTCCTGTCAAGATTCTACCCAGCATTCTCTGATTAACGATAACTTCCTTCCTATACATTACTAATATATATGAAATGGTTTAACAGCCGTACTACCACAAAAGGACACTAGATGGTGCTACACTCCACTATAACTAATGTACCGTACATTACAACTTTACACAAATCTACCACTGATTCTTCTTATTAAAGCATAAACATTATGATAGACAGCACACTCCCCGTCTGACGTCACACGACGTCACTAGCAGAGTCTTCCATAGAAAACAACAGAGCAAGTTCGTTCACTGGTCTTAAGAACACTTTAACCTCATTCTGTTGAAAGGTCCTGACCTCGACCTTACGGACACGATTATCTTTGCTTGGGAGTACTTTGGTGATCAGACCTAAAGGCTACATGTTCCTTAGCGTCTGACAGTCTTTCATTAGCACAACGTCTCCAGGTTTAAGATTGGGCTTTCCAGTGTGCCACTTTCTCCTCACTTGTAGAGTAGATATACATTGTTTCTTCCACCGGCTCCAGAAGGTATTGGCAAGAACTTGTACCTGTCTCCATTGTCGCTTGTAAAGATCTTTCTCACAAAACTCTCCAGCTGGAGCACCGGCAAGATTAGTCTTTTGCGTGAGCAACATGGCGGGTGTGAGGATCACCGGGTCTTCAAAGTCACTTGAAATTGGTGTCAAAGGTCTGGCATTAATGATAGCTGTAACCTCTGCCATAAAGGTCACTAAACACTCGTGAGTAAGCCTTGCAGTTCCTACTTGCAGGAAGATAGAGTCAAGAATTCTGCGGGCTATGCCTATCATCCTCTCCCAGACACCTCCCATGTGAGAAGAGTGAGGTGGGTTGAAGATCCACGTGCAGTCTTGCTCACTCAAGTATCTTTGTACTGTAAGGACGTCCAAGTTAGAAGGAATTTGAAGTTCTCTTACTGCTCCTACAAAGTTTGAGCCCCTGTCAGAACGAATGAGTCTCACTGGACCCCTGATTGCTATGAAACGTCTCAGAGCATTAATAAAACTTGAAGTGTCCATTGACTCAATAACTTCAATGTGAACCGCTCTGATGGACATGCAAACGAATATAACTGCCCAGCGTTTACTGTTTGAGTGTCCCCTCTTTGTGTACCGGGTGGCGACAGACCATGGACCGAAAACATCAAGGCCAACATTGGTAAAAGGTGGATCCATGCTAAGTCTGTCAGGTGGTAAATTGGCCATCTTTTGCGTCTGTAACCTTCCACGAAGTTTTCTGCAGATGACACACTTGAAGAGGATCCTACTCACACATCTCTTAGCTCCGACTACCCATAGTCCAGCAGCTCTTACAGCTCCTTCAGTAAACAGTCGACCCTGGTGTTTAGTTTGGTCATGGTAGTGCTGAATGAGTAAGTAGGCAATATGATGGTGACCGGGAATCACTAACGGATGTTTCTCTGAGAGTTCTAACTCGCTTTCTCTCAAACGGCCTCCTACTCTCAACATGGCATTTTCATCAAGAATTGGATCAAGTTTCTTTAAACTACTGTCTTTAGGAACAGGTTTCTGGTTGAGAATACAATTAATTTCTTTAGCAAAGACCTCTCTTTGTACAACAGATATTAACCAATTTTTAGATTGTTCTAGGTCAGTCGCTGAGTAGCCGTTTTTGCAGTGGTGCCAACCTCTGCAATTGTCTGGAGTCAGTGGTTTTTGTTTATAGGACTGAGCTATGTGGTTCAGGCAAGTAATAGCTCTAACTAATGACCTCCAGGTGGAAAACCTATTGAAACGGTGAGTTTTAAACTGGTTAAGAGAAGTTGTTGTAACTGCAGTAGATACCTGAGGGCGAATTTCCTGATCCTTGTCTGCATCTATTAACTCGAATGTGGCGGGGTCTTTAATGTTACAGTCGGTACTGCGTAGAAAGGTGGGACCTGTGAACCACGAAGTACTCTCAAGGCGGCTGGCTGCTACAGATCTGGTCGCTAAATCTGCAGGATTACGGTCTGTGGGCACGAAATGCCATTGCTCTGGGAGGGTAGACCTCCTTATCCTCAATACTCTGTTATTGACATAGACGTAGAAACGTCTAATTTCATTATGGATGTAACCCAAAACTATTTTGCTGTCTGTATAAAACTCAGCTTTTTGAATTTCTACGTTTATCTCTGTTGCAATTAGTTCAGCTAGCTCTGTAGCCAAAACTGCAGCACAAAGCTCCAGCCTGGGTATGGTGTGCTCGGAAAGTGGTGCAAGTTTGGCTTTCCCCATTACAAACCCTATGTGGCATTGTCCTTTATTGTCTATGGTTTTCAGGTAAGCTACAGCAGCAATTGCCTTAACGGAAGCATCCGAAAACACACAAAGTTTTTGCGTCTGATAGTCCTCAGATGACAGAGGGACATATGGGCGTGGGATGTTAAGGTTAGATAAAACTGTCAGTGAGTCCTTCCACTCTGTCCATAGGTTCTTCTTGTCAGTGGGGAGAGGGTGGTCCCAATCTAACGACTCACAGGTCAAGTCTCTCAGTAGTGCCTTACCCTGGATAGTGATAGGTGTTGCAAAACCTAAAGGATCGTACAGGCTATTTATGGTAGACAGGACGCCTCTACGGGTAAAGGGTTTTTCCTCTGTGTTTACTTGAAAGGTAAAGGTGTCAGATCTTAAGTCCCATAGCAAACCAAGACTGCGTTGCATGGGAAGTGAGTCTGTGCCTAGATCTAAGTCCTTTAACTCGTTAGAACGATCTTCGACAGGAAAGGCCTCCAAGACTTCTCTACTGTTGGAAGCAATCTTGTGAAGTTTTAAGTTGGAACAGGCAAGCATTGCCTGAGTCCTTTTGAGGAGACTGATAGCGGCTTCATTTGTAGGCAGTGATTTCAAGCAGTCGTCTACGTAGAAATCTCTGTCTACAAATTGTCTGACATCTGACCCATACTCTGACTCGCCTACTCTAGCAGAGTGTCTGAGGCCATATATAGCAACAGCAGGGGAAGGACTGTTGCCAAATATGTGTACCCTCATGCGGTATTCTGTGATGTCTCCAGAAGGGTTGTTGTCCTTGAACCAGAGAAATCTCAGAAAGTTACGGTGTTCTTCTTTAACAAGAAAGCAGTAGAACATTTGTTGTATGTCTGCCATGAACGCAACTGAATCTTTGCGAAAGCGAAGAAGCACCCCTAACAGTCTGTTGTTAAGGTCAGGGCCCGAGAGAAGGACATCATTTAGAGAGACACCCTCATGCTTGGCGCTAGAATCGAACACCACTCTAATCTGCCCTGGCTTCTTAGGGTGGTAAACCCCGAATATGGGTAAGTACCAGCATTCTTCTGTGTCTTTGAGGTCTGGGGTTATCTCAGCATGACCGTTCTGGAATATTTTCTCCATGAAGGAAAAGAAATGTTCACTCATCTCTGGTTTCCTTTGGAGATTGTGTCTTAGGGACGAGAGGCGTTTATGTGCTAGTTCTCGGTTGTTGGGCAAACGTCGTCTTTGAGGTCTAAAGGGAAGAGGTGCAACCCAGCTATTAGTCACATCTTTCTCTATACTCTTTTCCATAAGTTCTAAGAAGAGTCTATCCTCTATGGACATTGCTACCTGGTCATCTTCCTTTGTCCTCTTAAACACTGTGCTTCCTAAGTCATTTTGGTCGTCGTCGTAGGTGTTGTTGTGTGGTAGCTCTTTTATGAGGATGTGATTCTGACAGGGTTGGAGAAGAGAAGGACGACCATTCTCGAAGGTACTAGTGAGCAGGTTATTAACAGATGCCGGTTTGTGAGCACCACCTAGGCAAACATCACCTATAATGACCCACCCGAGGTCTAGTTTTTGGGCATATGGGGCGTTTTGGGAACCGTTTATCAGTTTTCTAACTTTATGGACTTGCAAGATATCTCTCCCAAGAAGTAAGATTATCTGAGCCTGATCGTCTAGTTCTGGTATGAGATGTGCTATGTGCTTTAAGTGAGTGTGGTGAGCTGCTGCGTCTGGTGTGGGAATCTCTGACCTGTTGTCTGGCATATGGTTGCACTCTATTATGGTCGGTAAGGGTAGGCATGTCTTACCATCCATAGATTCAATTTGTAGCCCGTCAGCTCTTCTCCCCGCCGTTTCCACTGTACCTGCACACGTTCTAAGGGAGTAAGGGCTGCTCGGGCTTTTAAGGTTTAGAATGTCAAAAAACACAGATCTCGCTAGTGACCTATTACTCTGATCATCCAAAATGACGTAGAGCTTGACCGCTTTGTCTCTGCGTCCTTTTGGGTAAACTCTCACAGGACAGATTTTGGAGCAGGATCTGCCGCCTGTAGTTCCTTTGCAGACTTCAGTACACTGTGAAGTGATTGCCATGGCGTCTGTACTAGAGTCTTTGGCTTCCCTGCCTTGCTCTGTGTCACCATGCACAGGTGGGAGGGTACTTGGAGTAGGCCTTGGGTGTAGAGCTGTGTTGTGCTCTGTGTTGCCACACTCTGTACACTTGACACTGACCTTGCAGTCCTTGGCGAAGTGCGTAGATGAAGAGCAGCACTTGAAACAAATGTTGTTCTCCTTGAGGAAAGCTTTGCGCTCCTGGATAGTCTTTGTCCTGAAGGCTCTGCATTTCTGTAGAGGATGTGGCATCTTATGTAGAGGGCAGAACTTTGTAGGGTCGCTGTCTCGATCCTCTAGTTGAGACTCTGTAAACCTTTGGGAAGAAATGTTAGTTTTGTGCACGGCTACTGGAGCTCTGGGTTGTTTGGGGCCAAAGGAAGTGGAATAAGACACTGGAAAAATGAAACTGGGATCATCTTTCATTCTTGCTTGTCTGTCTACAAAGTCTACAAACTCACTAAAGGGTGGAAAAGGCACATTGCGATCTCGTTTGTAGTTACAGCCATGAGTGATCCATCTTTCGTGTAACTCATAAGGAAGCTTTTGTGCTAAGGAGTGAATCCCTCTGGCAGAGTCAAGATAAGAAAGGCCAGGTAAGTCCCCTTCTGCTTTAGCCACTCGTAACTCCATACACAGATCACTGAATTCTCTGAGCCTTTGATAACCTCTGCTGGGCATTTTTGGGAAGTCTTCTATCCTTTTAAACAGTGTATTCTCTATAGCTTCTGGTGAACCATAACACCTATCCAGTCTGTCCCATATGTTTGTAAGGCCTATCTCAGGGTGATTTATATTAATGTCTCTGATCCTTATGGCCTGTTCAGCAGACTCATTGCCGAGCCACTTTACCAGGAGGTCTATCTGTTCCCTGCAGGATAGATCTAGACCATGAATAGCACTCTGGAAAGAGGATCGCCACGCCCTGTAGTGTTGAGGGCGATCACTAAATTTGACAAGACCTTGGGTAACTAACTCACGTTTCGCAAGGAATTTTGCAAAGTCTATAGTAGCCTGATTGTGATTGGGGTAGGTTGCTGGTGTATTTTGGTGCGGTGTATAGGCATACCTGATAGAAGTCTCCTCTTTAGGTGTGTTGGGCTCATACCTGCTTAAGATTGGCATTTCATACGGACTCGTTGCATACACCTTTGGAGTGAAGACAGGTGTTTGGTAGTTGTATGAAGGCTGGGTACCTTGTGGAATAGAAGGTCTGGTTGGGACGGGAAAGTCTGGCACCCTGTCGGACCTTTCTTGCTTGTCGCACTGGGTTCCGAGGTCGTCTCGTCTTTGCTTTATCTGTTGTGACTCACCGACGTCCTGTTTGGTTTCTTTTTTGGGATGCTGCTTGGGTTATAGTGCTGGTGGACATATTCTGAGGTTCGTTGCGTTGCATCTTGACTGTCTTCCTCTAAACTCGGCATGCTTCTACATTCCTTTGACTCAATGTAGACAGCTGCTTCTAATGCTTCTGCTTCTGCAATGGCAACGGCAACATCTCGGTCCACTGCCAGCCTCTCCATGTTAGCTTCTAAGATAGCTTGCTGTAATTTCAGGGATGTCTCCTGCTTTTTCATCTGTAGCTCTTGGTCTGCGAATGCGACCCTGGCTCTTGCTGCTTCCGCTTTCGAACGGGCTATGGCTGCTGCATTTGCGACAAATGACTTGGATGAGCTTGCTTGTGATCTTGTTTTGATTGAAGATGTCTCACTGTGAGGCATGGCTGCGGGGAAGAAACTGTCTTGCTGTATAGAGACCGCTCGTGTCGATGCTGCGCGCCTCTGTGTAGCTTGGCTGCTTGCTTCGCCTGCCACAGGTATGTTTCCTTAAAGCCTCTGACTGTATGGATGCTGTGTAGCCCCGGGCTGTACAGACTTCGCAGTCAGCTTATCTTCCTCTCAGAGGTCAGCTAGAAAATTTCACTGTTCTGTCCGAAGACATCGAGCTAAACCTTCTTGTCTCACAAACTTGGATACCATATTTATTTTGATCTCAGATTTATTAAGACAAGCCAGGTGAAACTGTAATACAGTAAAAACAAACTTCATAAACATCACATTACATGCATAACAGCATTTTCATTACCAGATGATACAGTAAACTTACTTTTTTAGCTCTCTAGGGGTAGATGGCGATGGATGAGAAACACATGCCTCGCTTCAGTAATAACTTTCAGACACAAAATGGTGAATGCTTCACTTCCTGTCAAGATTCTACCCAGCATTCTCTGATTAACGATAACTTCCTTCCTATACATTACTAATATATATGAAATGGTTTAACAGCCGTACTACCACAAAAGGACACTAGATGGTGCTACACTCCACTATAACTAATGTACCGTACATTACAACTTTACACAAATCTACCACTGATTCTTCTTATTAAAGCATAAACATTATGATAGACAGCACAGTCTATAGATCACACCTACACGAGCTACTGTATGATTGCCAAATGTTAGCGTAACCCAAACTGACTCTATGTTCACCTCGCTTACTTTTATTTGGTTCGTTTTTATGTTGTTTTTCACATACAGGGCCACTCCTCCTCCTTTCCTACCTTCTCTGTCTTTTCTATATAAAGAGTACCCCGGTAATGTTATGTCCCAGTTATTTTTCTCACTGAACCATGTCTCAGTAACCGCCACTAAATCTACTTTTTCAGCTGCCATCATTGCCTCTAGTTCATTGATTTTATTTACTAAACTGCGAGCATTTGTAGACCCGACTCTGAGCTTGTCATTTTTTACCTCGCATGTTGCTTGCACCCTCCGATTTAGTTTTGGGGGACAATCGGGCAGATTGTTTTTTACCCTTTTGTCCCCCACTCCTAGTTTAAATATTTCTTTGCGAAACCTTTGAACTTCTCACTGAGAACATATGTTCCCCTATGAGTAAGATGCAAACCATCTTTTTTATACAGTTCCTTTCTGCTCCAATTAGAGCTATCATGGGACACAAAGCCAAATCCTTGCTCCCGACACCATTCCCGAAGCCACAAATTGAATTCCCTATTGCGCATCTGCCTATCTTGAATGTTATGCACAGGCAAAACTTCAGAGAATGACACAGTGGACGCAATCTGCTGTATTTCACCTCCAAGAACACAAAAATCTTCCTTAATCTCAGAAACCTCATTGCTAGCCAAGTCATCTCCTCGCATGGGATCAGAAATTCCAGCTGGTCAGCATGAATGTAGCGCGATGGCGCACTGGCAGCCGCTCCACTCCGGTACTCCTTCTCCTTACGCCTGTGGCGTATGAAAGCATCCTTAATGCTCCTCCATTTCTGCTTCATGTTATTCACTGTTGAAACAAAATATAAGCATGAACAAAATTTTGTTTTTCCTACATTTCATAGGTATTTAGCAACCGGACAGTCGTTGGTCAGTCTGCACTATGCCTTCATGATCAGACAATCAACAGCTAGCAACATCATTCGGGAAACATGCTGTGCCCTATGGGATATCCTTCATGATGTCGTTATGAAGAAACCCAACAAAGAGGAGTGGATGGCGATTGCAGACGTTTTTGCCAAGACCTGCAATTTTCAATTTCAATTATAAAAAATATTTTTCTTTTGTCCTGTTTGCGGTATCCGATGCAAATTACTGCTTCACGTACATAGACATCGGATCCTACGGGAGCAGCTCGGACGCAGCAGTATTTGCCCATTGTATGCAAACAAACCCTGTTTCTTCGTTTAAAAAGTTTATGTTTCGATTAATAAAATTTGTTTGTATATAACGCATTTCAGACCTTTTTTGTATTTTTTTTTTAAAAAAAAATACACGCTGTGTGCTTCTCCGGTTTTTATAGCCATGGCCACAGCAGCTGTCATGGGTATTCATTGCCCCGAGGCCACACATGGGTATTTATTGCCCCTAGGCCACACATGGGTATTTATTGCCCCTAGGCCACACATGGGTATTTATTGCCCCTAGGCCACACATGGGTATTTATTGCCCCTAGGTCACACATGGGTATTCTTGTTTTATGTACCTCTGGTATCACGTTCTCGGTTGCTGCAGGTCTTCCAATCCGCCCACAACTTCTCCCCGATCTCCTGCCATACTCAGGACGACCGAGTGATCTGCGTCATGGAGGACCTGGTGCAGAATGTTCAGAAAATGTCCTGTGAGGCCCATTTCCTCCTCAGCTTGGAGGACAAAATGAAAAGGGTGCCTAGGAGTCAACAGACAGAGGCACGTGATGCCATCACCCGTGCCCTCGACTCCTTCCTTCCACCTGAAGAACGCTCCTCCCAACAACATACACAAGCTACAACACAACCTCTACATACCACACACCTGCACACAAACACCCATGCACCACCCCCCTGAAAACATGGTACTCACACACACAGCCCCCTTTCAGATATCCCACACCCAGCTGTGGAAGGAGGGAGGAGATGCAGGGTGACGAGCATCACTATCAAAATTTATAATCTCTGTATCCCTAGGCACCTTTTTCATTTTCTTTACCTTGCTGAGTAGGGAAAATGCCTTGCCCGTTGGCTGTTTTGTGTTTGTTTAGGCAATATGTGGCGAACTGCCCTGCCATTATGTGGTTTAATTTGTATAATTTAGGATAATATTTACCTTTTTTTCTACATATTTGTAGAATAAACCGTTCTTGGTTTAAAGCAACAGTAAAAAGTCTCTTTATTTTATTGACCGGCAGCTGCTCTGCGTTCTGATCGACACGTGCTCGGGTTTCTCCGGTGTGTTTGGCAGGGTTAATCCAGATGTTTTTGCAGGGTTTGGGCAAGCAATTGCCGGGTTATGGGGTGAGTGTTCAGCAGGTTTGCGGCGGCTTTTCCCTACACTACATCGGCCCTGTGGCACTTGCTGAAACCACCGCAGGGTAGGTGAAGGGATCGCCGATCTGCTCCGTATTGGATGAAAAGTAACCAAACATGCAGTGACGGCTTGATTCACTTTGAATAACCCCGACAGCACATCGCACTGTATTATGTGTGTAGTGATGTTAGTTGATGTAATCAGCAATCTTTCCACCGGTGCAATGCTCTCACGCATGAAGGTGTCCTGCCGTTGCAAGGTGGGGGACATCAAGTCCAGCAGCTCATCAAAACTATTGTAAAATAAAATAAAAAAACAAAAAGGGGTAATTAATAGCAAATCAAATCTTTGATGGTGCCATCATATGGGACACAACAACAATAAAAGCAGGGTACGTGTACTAACCTCTTTACCGTGTGTATTGCATAAACTTCTCCTCGTGTGCACGCAGAGTTGCAAACAACGCCCAGACTTGACCTCGTTGTCTGTCTGCAATGGTCGGATGCACCCAGTAGCGTCGCCTGGCCATCGCCTGCCTCCTTCTCCTCAAGCGCAGATAGTGGAAAGCTGCGATTGTTGCGTCTTGGGCAGATCTCCATTTTGCAACTTTGGTTCGTGCACAGGGAGGTCTTTTTCATTGGTCGCCTCCGTAATTAAGACAGTAAATTTTCTATTGGACACCTCCGTAGTCAATCGGAAAACGCCGGTGAAAAACGCGCGATGAAAAACGCTTAGGTGTGAACCCAGCCTAAGTGTTTTGAATTCTACTGGAGGATTGGTTGGCACAGACAGGAAGTTCCCTGGGAGAGAAGCCTGTGTTTATAGCAGAGAGCTCAGTGCTGAAAGGAGGATCCAGGCGGCAGGTCAGAGCTGGCTTTATGGGTCTTAATATACAAATATTAGGGGGAATTTGGGTTTAATAGATGTTGCTGAACATTTTTGAGGCAGATCCATAAGATGCTCCTGCAGAGCAAACACATTGTAAAGGGGGGCGGCTAGTTTGAGCCCCTCTACAAGGACCGGTCCCTTCTGAGGGCTGGAGTTAAGCCATCAGATAGTTACAAATCGGTGATCATCAGACAATATTTTTGGGGATATTAAACAGAGAAATAATAGATGGCACATTATATAACCTAATATATAATAATGATTACGCAGAGCTGTCACAGATACATCACCCTCTATAACATCTACAATATGCTATGATTTTACTGTGAAAATGTAAAGATACACAGACCCAAATATCAATCTATTGCTTTCAAAGTATCACCTTTGCAATACTTCTAAATGGCTTAGAAACAAAAGCTCCTATTGGACCAATATAGGTTTACTGTGCAAATTTATTTATTTATTTATTTTACCAGGAAGGATACATTGAGATTTCTCTCGTTTTCAAGTATGTCCTGGGTTCAAGAACATTAAAATGTTACAGAAATACAAAGTAATAACAATGCAAGATTAAAAAAAAAACACAAATATACAGATTAACAGAAAATAAATATGTATTAAATAAAGTCATTGTTACATATTTACAGGTGAATTCTGTATTGAGGTATGGTAATCGGGAGCTCGAGTGACTTTAGACTGGGGGAAGATTTGATGGCGTCTGGGAGGTTATTCCATAATTGTGGTGCTCTGTAGGAAAATGAGGATCGAGCCAATTTCTTTTTGTTTTGTGGTATTGCAAGTAAGGTGCTGGTCCTAGATCGGAGGTTATAGGATGAGGGAACTGCTAGGGGAAGCAGTCTATTCAGGTAGGGTGGTAGCTTCCCAGAAAAGCTCTTAAACACCAGGCTGGAAAGGTGAAGGGTGCGTTTAGACTCCAGCGATGGCCAGTTTAGCTCTTTTAACATGTCACAATGGTGGGTCATGTAGTTACATTGTAGCGCAAAGCGGCAGAATAAGTTATACAATGTAGTAAGTTTCTGAAGGTGTGTTTGAGGGGCAGCTGCATACACTACATCTCCTTAATCAATAGCCGGCATAAGCATTTGTTGTACAATTTGCTTTCTTACCGTGGGATTCAGGCTTGTTTCTGTACAGGGCACCTAGTTTGGGGTAAAGTTTAGATGAGAGTTTTTCGATGTGGGGGCCAAAGGATAGATTTGGGTCTAACCACATACCTAGATATTTGATTGAAGTGACTGTGGTCAGCGTGTCATTTGATTTTGTCCCCACACATAGATGGGGATTTTGCAATTTATGTAGTTTAGGTGCTGTTCCAAAGAGCATCATTACCGTTTTGTCCGTTTATGAATATTGTAAATAGCAGGGGGCCGAGTATTGAGCCTTGGGGTACACCACAAGCTAATTTCATCTCATTCACTGGTTTTGTGTGCTTTATGAAGTTCTTCTATTTCGCATAATCCATTCGCTGCAGGGAAGAAATCAAAGAGGAATCCCAGGTGACTTGCCTTGATCTCCCTCCTGCAGCATATGAATTATACATGTTGCAGGGCAGCACTTTGCACTGTGATCTCCCTCTACGTGACATAGTAATGTGTCCAGGAAACCATGGCCGATCTGGCAGCCCTATACAGGAGTCATCCAAAGGTCCCGTCTCCAGAGATTGTTTCAGGATCCTCCCTTATGATCACAGCATTTTAATAAAGACCTTTACCTGGGTATCGCTGCCGGCATCTGAAGGGCCCAACATAGGTGCTGTGTGCAGAAACCTGTGCATCCTAGGAGTGTCCCCCACTGCCCTGACTGCCTGAGATCCCCACCTGGTCACAGTGCAGAGTATACTGAGACCCCATCCCCATATACACAGCCCTGACAGCTTGCCAGGTCAGCCATGTTTTCCTGGACAAGTAATACTAATTCATGCAGAGGGAGAGCACAGGGCGGGATGAGCCCTGTATCCTGTATAATTCATATGCTGCAGAAAGGAAATCAAGGCAGGTCACCTGAGATTCCTTTTGGATTTTTTAGCTGCAGCATATGGATTATACATACTGCGGGTTGGCATTTTTCACACACTGTCCATCGGCATGAATAACTGATGTGTACAGGAAAACATGGCCGATCTGGCAGTCCTACTGATACCCCATATACACCAATGATTTCACCCTCTATATCAGTGGTCACCAACCATGGTTCTCAGGACCCCCTAACAGGTCAGGTTTTAAGGATTAGCTTGTGGAAATGAAGACTGAATCTTGCAATCACTGAGCAGCAAATCATATCACCTGTGCTGTGCTTCAGATATCTGGCAAACCTGGCCTGTTAGTGGGACCTGGGGACCAGGGTTGAGGAGCACTGCTCTATAGATCATGTTTATAGCTCATACACACTAGTGATTACACGTCCTATATACAGTATCCAGGTTCCAGTGATTATGTCTGAGCACACAGTGTGCTGTGTCCATGGCTGAGCTGCTTCCACTAGTGATGCACCAAAAATGACAATTTTTGGACATAAAGTTACTTGAACGTATTTAAGTTATAACTTTGCCTATGATTAATGATATCTGGGTCGTATTTGGTCTCTAAGAAAATCATTCGTCCTGACCCACAATAATATGGTAATATTTTGTATCTATAAGGCAAAATGTCAGACGAACAGGATGGCAGGATAAGTGTTTGTGGACGGATGGATATCCTGACCCAGTGTAGTTTCATTCACCAAGTCAATAAGTTGATTGAGAGTCGGCTGTTTTTTTTGATGGAAAAAAGAAACAGTCCAAGTACACCCATTATATCCAGGGCTGCCATCGGGGGGGGACAGCCCGTGATATGTTCAGGGGCCGGTGACTACAGGGGGCCCCAAACTGAATGTAGTTTGTCTACAGATGGAAGGACCTCTCTGTGCCACCCAGGACAGTCCCACCATCTTATAGCTATGTGTGGCCTTGGATTGGGGTCATGGTGGTATGTAATTGGGGGGGTATGGGAAATTCCTTAAAACTTCAATTGTGGCAACAGAGAATCTAGGGTGCTGTTTGTAGGTTTTGTGGAGGTGGGCGCATAACTTGAGACCCTAATAGAAGGTAGAGTTAGTAAGGCCAGAGGCTTTGAGCCATTAACTCCTTATATACACACACCCCACATGTGGCGACTGGTATGACAGCCACTTGTCATCACATCCCTCAACTTATTTTAGCCCTTTGACTGCGGAAGACGTGTGGGGACGTCATGTGGATTCCCCAGCAGAATGTGGGATATGCCCCCCCCCCCACACAACATGGATTCCCCATAGCCTTGGGTCTGGGGGGAATCCTGCAGTGGTCTGAGTTTCTGGAAGTCAGACCATGGCTTGGGCAGGGCTGGATTAAAATCTCAATGGGCCTGGAGCTGAATATTTTGGTGGCTTTTTTTGGAATTTAGTGAAATTAAAACTTATATTTTAGGTTATTTAATATTGCAGATATGGGTGTATATAACCAGGCAGATACTGTGTGAGGAAATTTCAGATTTCAATCATTTACAGCGTGTAAAATCAATTTTTCTCATTTCCAAACCTTTTTGATTATATATTCGTGTAGCGCTCACTCCCGGAGGAGCCGCTGAAAATTGAACCACGGGTCAGTCTCCCCGCACTAGGGAATAAATATGCTCCAACACAGTTGTGAGTTTTTATCATTTAAATACTTTACTAAAATAATGAGCAGATATTGAGACACGGTATTCACAGATATTTTACAGTATTTTCGTATCGCGGTAAAACGCGTGGCGGAAAAGAAACGAAACACGAGGCTTCGTATTTCGGAAAATAAAATATTCGTAACCGAACAGAAAATAAAAGCAGTACACGAATATACGAAAAAGGAACACGTAGCGGAACCCAAAAAATACAATCTCTTCGTATTACGACAAACGCGCAGCGGAAAAGAGGAAAATATATTCGGAACGTATCTTTACTCTTGTTCCGATACACAACAAAAATGAGTCCTGCACAGGTTAAGTCCCGGAATGTGAAAGGTGTGTATGTGTGTGTATGGTACCCGGGTACTATTCAACTGGCCAGTGAATTTACTTAAAGAATCTCTTCGACTAGTCAAGTTGGGGCCCTGTGGACTTTAAGAAGGAAAACAGCAGCGAGTTCTTTATTTACAGTACAGCCTTGGAGGCCTCTCACCCATCCGACGGTTGCTTTAGGCTCCGCTGACCCAGGACGTCTCTCCGCTCGATATTGACTGGGGATACTAGCGGCCGGATCCGTTGTCTGACTTTCCGCAGCTTGTCCACGACTTGTCCAACTCACCGCCTGCTCTCCGTATTCGGTCAACTCCTTACTCGAGGTCTTGGGTCTCTTAGATCTGCAGCAATCTCTGGAACTTGAAGCGCTCTCCTTCTCTTCAGGCTGAATGTCCAATAAATGACTCTGACAGGTCTCGCTCAGGCTCTGGCTTAGGCCCTCTTGCGATGTCTCTCACTGCGTCTATTCCCTCTGACTCCCTGGCGCGCTCTGGAACTTTCTCCACGAGGCAGAGGATGTAAGTCTCCAGTCCCCACCCACTTCCTGTCTTCCTGCAAAGCATGCCGGGAGTTGTAGTCCCAATGTCCGGTATCTGATCGCGATAGTCTCCATCTTGTGGCCAAAAATAGGTACTGCCACAGCAAGACGATTTTTAACACAGCGCTACACTCGTATGGGAATTCTTGTTAAAAAAAATGAAATGGGAACCTGTTACTGCATTTTTTTTGGAGAAAGTATACAATGTTTTTGATATGGATACTGCAAGAACATCACAGGAATGGCCACGGTCCAGTGATGAGAGATAGCTGCTTTGTCACCAGACCCAGTGACCATACAGGAAACAACTCGAGTGAGAATAATAGAAGACCAGGACACAAGTGTTGCCTCAAGTGGTTTCTTTTTACTCTGGAGCAAAATTTCATACACTTAGTAGTTTTGTCAAACATATGGAGCGTCACAAATTCATGGATTACAAACCGATACGTCAGCATTATAGGAAGATGTTTTTTTCTACTTTGGGCAGTACCTAGACTTACACAAACATTTCCTGTCCCTGCCTAGTAGGCACGACTAAATTGACGTCACAGCTATATCCTATTCTAGGAATAGGAATGTTCCATAGGATGCTTTTAACAATTGACCATGTGTATCCCTCCCTTCCTCTCGGCTGGTCAGCCTCTCTTAGTCTCTAGAGGAAATGAAATTGAATAGAACATTTGCACTCCTTGATAAAAACAGAAAGCCAAGAGAAAGCCCATACTCAGCATTACCTCATAAACATATTAGGCATTTGCTGAGCAGTCAATCTGGCCCTATATATTTTTATAGATATCAAATATTACTAAAGTAGAAATATGAATTCAATGAATTATCTACCATATTTCAATCCCTTTCAATCCGTCTTTTGATTATGAATCACGTGATCACTAATTAAAAAAGAAAACTAAACTAAACTAATGAACCTATTACAAGTGGGGCTACATTGTCATCACATTATACATAGAAATCATTCTAATACGTAGAAATAAAAAAAAAAAAGAGATTAGTAATTACTCATAAGAGGGGAACGTTGAAGAGGAATCAAAGTAGGTGGGGCGGAAGTATAGGATAGGCTGGCATCATAGGTGAGTTAGAAACGCAACATTTCTCAAGGCATAGCATCAACAATTTGTAAAAAATGGCAATAACAAGAATAATCATAACGAGATACATTAAACCATGTAAAATAGTTGAACCTAGGCTACCAAAAATAGACCTAAAGCCAAAGGTCCAATCAAATCCATCTAAGGGACTTGATACTTTCCTGAGTTGGGTTTGAATTTCCTCAATATCATGTATATCTTGAGAAACTTCACCTGAAATGTCATCAATGTGAAAACAACAATGGGTCAAATTAAGAAGACCACATACACCACCCTCCTTCATTAACAAATAATCAAGGGCCATACGATTCTGAATTACTGCATCTCTAATCTGACGTTGCTCAGCAGAAAGAACTGCTAGCGCATGTGTAGTGTGATTAACCACTTGGCTGTTAAGGACGCGCGCAGCGCGTCCTGCCAAGTGTTCCTCCTGTGCTACGGACGCGCTGAGCGCATCCTAGCACAGGAGGCAGCAATCAGCCGGGATGCATAGCACGCTGACGCCAGTCCGGGAGTTAACCCCTAACTGCCACCAATGGTGGAGATAGGGGGTTCCAATGAACCTCCTATCTCCCAATCTGTGGCAGCTAGGGGTTAAAGTTTGGTATTGCTGGATCGACCAGAGCATGGCCTTTCCAACGATACCAAACATGACCTTGTAAAATATATTTAAAAAAATTATAAAAAAAAAATAAGTTTTTTTTTTTTGTTTGATTTGTTAATGCAGCAATATTGTTCCCATTTCAATTATAATGTGAGCAATGATGCTGCACTAACGATTTTTGTATGCGGTGCGTTTGTAAAAAATAGCTAAATTTTCCCCAAAAAAAAAATGTAACGAGACCTAATTTCTAATTTTTTTAACAAGCACACCCCATAGGAAATATAACCGCAATTGCTCGCATGTTAATCTTATCTATTTTGACCTAGGTTTTTCACTTCTGAAAATTCTCCTGACTTCACCGTTTAGTGAATAGACCTGATTGTGGTGTTTGAGACAAGCCTCTTCCTGCACACAAAGAACTACTAGAGTGGAGTTCAAAACACAGAAGACAATTCCCAACATTAAAGTGTCTCCAACACCGGTTACTGTACCCGTTCACTTACTGCTGAAGACCATATAATGGTCACAGAGTTAGGCTTTAGTGTTTAGAACTCTACTAGAGAGTTTCCTGTGGAGGATTGGTTTGCAGACAGGAAGTTCCCTGGGAGAGAAGCCTGTGTTTATAGCAGAGAGCTCAGTGCTGAAAGGAGGATCCAGGCGGCAGGTCAGAGCTGGCTTTATGTGTCTTAATATACAAATATTAGAGGGAATTTGGGTTTAATAAATTTTGCTGAACATCAGTTATGAAGATCCATAAGATGCTCCTGCAGAGCAAACACGTTGTAAAGGGGGGCGACTAGTTTGAGCCCCTCTACAAGGACCGGTTCCTTCTGAGGGCTGGAGTCAAGCCACCACACAGTTCCAAATCAGTGATCATCAGACAATATTTTTGGGGATATTAAACAGAAATAATAGATGGAGCAGTATATAACATAATGTAATATATATAATAATGATCACACAGAGCTGTCACACATACATCACCCTCTATAACATCTACAATATGCTCTGATTTTACTGTGAAAATGTAAAGATACACAGACCCAAATATCAATCTATTGCTTTCAAAGTGACACGTTTGTGATCCTTCTAAGGCTAGGGTCAAACGCATTTTTCACGTCTACCGTCAAAAAGTGCATCCATGTGTCCGGACGCACTTTTTCACGGAAGACGTGATAGCGGTCATACGGTGCGCAATTACGGCCGTGATTTTTGACTGAGCTAGAAAAAAAAAAAAGGAGAAATCTTAGTAACCAAACTTTGCATCTCTGGACGTTGTGTAGGCCCGACATGGTGCAGCGTCTGACGTCTCCTAATCACGCACACACGCAGCGCACTCTGTGCGTCAGTACTAGCGGTTCGACGTTCTCGAAAAAATGCCTTCGTTTGACGCTTGCGTTGCGCGGCCGAATTTTCGTGCGGCCGTACTTCGTATATTGGCCGCTACTACGGCCGTAATAAAGTGCGGTTGAACGCACGTTCGCACTGCGTTCGTCTGACCCCAGCCTAAATGGGTTAAAAACAAAACGCTCCCATTGGACCAATATGTTTACTGGGCAGATAAGTCATACCCCCCCCCCCCATTATCTTACAATATATTATGATTTTTACTGTGGAAATGTTAAGGTACAAAGCCCCAAATATCAACTTATTGGTTACAAAGTGACATTTTTGCAAAACCTATAAGTATTTGCACCGTTTTGTCTGTTCACACGAATGAGACTATTGTTCCACAGTTTATAAAGTTTTCCACTATAATTATCACATTTTTATGTCACTATTTTACACTTTTAGCTCATACACTGTTTTGTGCGCTTTATTAAGTTCTTCTATTTCGCATAATCCATTCGCTGCAGGGAAGAAATCAAAGAGGAATCTCCGGTGACTTGCCTTGATTTCCCTCCTGCAGCATATGAATTATACATGTTGCAGGGCAGCACTTTGCACTCCCTCTACTTGACATAGTAATGTGTCCAGAAAACCATGGCCGATCTGGCAGCCCTATACAGGAGTCATCCAAAGGTCCCGTCTCCAGAGATTGTTTCAGGATCCTCCCTTATAATCACAGCATTTTAATAAAGCTCTTTACCTGGGTATCGCTGCCGGCATCTGAAGGGCCCAACAGAGGTGCTGTGTGCAGAAACCTGTGCATCCTAGGAGTGTCCCCCACTGCCCTGGCAGCCTGTGATCACCACCAGGTTGCAGTGCCGAGTATACTGAGACCACATCCCATATACACAGCCCTAACAGGTTGCCAGGTCAGCCATGTTTTCCTGGACACGTAATACTAATTCATGCAGAGGGGAGAGCACAGGGCGGGATGAGCCCTGTATCATGTATAATTCATGTGCTGCAGGAAGGAAATCAAGGCAGGTCACCTGAGATTCCTTTTGGATTTTTTTAGCTGCAGCATATGGATTATACATACTGCGGGTTGGCATTTTTCACGCAATGTCCATTGGCATGAATAACTGAAGTGTCCAGCAAAACATGGCTGATCTGCCAGTCCTACTGATACCCCATATACACCAATGATTTCACCTTCTATATCAGTGGTCGCTAACCATGGTCCTCAGGACCCCCTAACAGGTCAGGTTTTAAGGATTACCTTGTGGAAAAGCAGACTGAATCTTGCAATCACTGAGCAGCAAATCATATCACCTGTGCTGTGCTTCAGATATCTGGCAAACCTGGCCTGTTAGTGGGACCTGGGGACCAGGGTTGAGGAGCACTGCTCTATAGATCATGTTTATAGCTCATACACACTAGTGATTACACGTCCTATTTACAGTATCCAGGTTCCAGTGATTATCAGGGTTATCCAAAGAGATTAGAAAAGTCACCGCACGTTGGGTGACTTTTCGTTCTCTTCAATTCGGTTCCTTTTGCCGATCCCATTTCGGTGACCCTGCGGTGTATTCAGCAAACAGCACAGGGTCCCCGAATTGCAGGGAAAAGCTGCCGCAAACCCGACGAAAACTAACCGAATGCAGGCTGAAAACAAGCAAAAACATCTGGATTAACCTTCGAAAAAGCCGAACATGAGCCGAATCACACAGAGCCGAAGCAGCTGTGACGTAGAGGAGGCAGTGAATAAATTAGCCAAACCATTTGTATGAATCTGGGAAAATGAAACGCTGTTTGCAAAGAAACTACTGAGCGAAAATGTCTGAAATTTTCACAGGAGGTCCAGGGAATGATCATAAAGAGGGCTGTTACAAAAAAAAAAGTAAACTGAAAAAAAAAACTGAAAAATGCTTAAAGTATCCTAAAAAATCTATAAATAAAGAGACTCTTTACTGCAGAATTTTATAATGAACGGTTTATTAGATATTGAATTGAAACGGGAATATTTTTAACATTGAAGCCTATGGGATTCTCCTGAATAAATTTGCCGAATTAAACCACCGAATGGCAGGGCATTAGGGGAACCTTTCACTGCTGGTTTGTGTTCTCTGAATAGCCGAAGCAGTGCTTTTCCATGGGGATTTCACTGCCCTCGAACAGGGACCGAACAGGCACCGTATGTTCAGGCAATTCGCCAGGATTTGGCGAATTGCCTGCTCTCTGGATAGCCGAATGGTCAGGAAAGGTAACCGAACACTGATTTTCAGCGTTCGGTTACCTTTCTCAAGCAATTCGGATCTCTTTGGATAACCCTGTATGTCTGAGCACACCGTGTGCTGTGTCCATGGCTGAGCTGCTTTCACTAGTGATGCACCAAAATGAAAATTTCTGGACATAAAGTTACTTGAACGTGTAGCGCTGTCTAAGGATTGTGTTTGCTGCATTTACTTGTTGTGGCCACCAGAGGGAGACTGGGGCAATGTGGACTATGCTGGACACAAATGGAACTACAATTTCCATCGTGCTTTGCGGTGGAGACAGGAAGTGGGTGGCAGGGAGAGGAAGGATGTCCGCAGCCTCGTGCGGAGGAGGGGCAGAGTGAGCCGAGCGGCGAAAGGTGGAAGACGCACGTGAGACTGCCAAGGATCGTGACCAGGCCGGAGAGCAGGCGCTGCCTTGCGGGTGCTGGAGATCGGGACAGTGACTTTGCAGAGACCTACCTACGCACCGCCGAGAGGTTTGCACAGAAATTTAGTTCCGGTTGGACCCCGAGTAAGGAGACCGCGATGATCCATTGGGATTGCAGGCGGTAGGCCGTAGTTTCGCATTGTGGAGATCGGACAGGCAAGAGAGCTGATCCGGTGGCACAGAGTCCCAGTGGTAAAGTGGAGAGACATCCTTGACCGGGCAGCGGGACAGATTGTCTAACGGATGGGTGAGAGGCCTTCCAGGCCGTAAAATTCCAAGTATGACAAAGCACGCTGCATTATTGTCCAAATCTACAGGGCCCCAACGTGACTAGTCGAAGATTTGCTCATTTCATTGACTGGCCAGTTGAATACAGTACCCGGGTACCCGAGATCATACACACACACACCTTTTTGAGACATTACTTTCACGGGACTTACACTCCAGAACTGAAGGGGTTAAACCTTTCTTTTACCGCCGCGTGTTTTTTCCCGCATTACGAAATCCTGTCATTCATATACCGTATCTACATTATATATGCCGCTTTATTGGGATCAGTAAAGTATATAATCTATAAAATCCACAACTGTGCTGGTGTATAATTATTCCCTAGTGCGGTGAGACTAACCCGAGGTTAATTCAGCGGCTCCTCCGGGGTGAGCGCTACAAACGTATTTAAGTTATAACTTTGCCTATGATTGATTTCTGGGTCGTGTTTGGTCTCTAAGAAAATCATTCGTCCTGACCCACAATAATATGGTAATAGACAAGCAGGATGGCAGGATAAGTGTTTTTGGATGGATGGATATCCTGATCCAGTGTAATTTTATTCCCCTAGTCAATAAGTTGATTGAGAGTCGGCTGTCTTTTTGATTAAAAAAGAAACCGTCCAAGTATACCCATTATATCCAGGGCTGCCATGGGGGGGAGGGGTGACAGCCCATGATATGTTCAGGGGCCGGTGACTCCAGAGGGCCCCAAACTGAATGTAGTTTGTCTATAGATGGAAGGACCTCTCCGTGCCACCCAGGACATTCCCACCATTTTATAGCTATGTGTGGCCTTGGATTGGGGTGGTATGTAATTGGGGGGTATAGGAAATGCCTTAAATCTTCGATTGTGGCAACGGAGAATCTAGGGTGCTCTGTGTAGGTTTTGTGGAGGTGGGCGTATAACTTTAGGGCCTAATAGAGGGTAGAGTTAGTAAGGCCAGAGGCTTTGAGCCATTAACTCCTTATATGCACACACCCCACATGTGGTGACTGGTGTGACAGCCACTGGTCATCACATCCCTCAACTTATTTTAGCCCTTTGGCTGCGGAAGACGTGTGGGGGGACGTCATGTGGATTCCCCGCAGAATGCCCCCCCCCCCACATCATGGATTCCCCATAGCCTTGGGTCTGGGGGGAATCGTGCAGTGGTCTGAGTTCCTGGAAGTCAGACCATGGCTTGGGCAGGGCCGGATTAAGATCTCAATGGGCCTGGAGCTGAATATTTTGGTGTTTTTTTTTTGGAATTTAGTGAAATGAAAACATATTTTAGGTTATTTAATATTGCAGATGTGGGTATATCTAACCAGGCAGATACTGTGTGAGGAAATTTCGGTTTTCAGTCATTTACAGCGTGTAAAATTAATTTTTCTCATTTCATCATCCAAACCTTTGTGGTTATATATTCTATAGGGAATTCTTGTTAAAACATTAAATAGAAACCTATCACTGCATTTTTTTTATTTTTTTTTGGAGAAAGTAATACAATTGTAACCAAAAAAATGAAATATTTCCCCTGTGTTTTGGAGGATGTTATTTTATGAATAATATGACTACCCGTAGTCGAGTATATACTCGAGTATAGCGCGACCCGAATATAACGCGATGGGTAGAGCTTTATTATGGAAAAGAGAGAATATTCAAGACTCGAATATAACGCAAGGAACTAAATTTTACTGTACCGGTAAACAATTAAAATCCTTCCAGGTTCACTTAATACAGTCAGGCTACCCCTCAGGTCAGGGTGTTCTGCTCTAGAATGATTGCAGTTATTACTAAGTATGAAGCCGTTGGCGGGCGAGGTGAATGATTGGCCTGAACCGAGCATGCCTTCTGACCGTGATGAATCCCAAATCTCTCAAGTCTGGGAGTTCCTTAAGTGTTTGCAAGCATCAGGGAGCCCCGCATTCACTTCAGCGAGACTACCAGAACTTCCGGGAGACTTGGGATCCAGGGCAAGGAAAGTTTTTTTTTCTTACATGTGATACAGATGTCTCGAATATAACATGACCCCCTCCAATTTTAAGGTAAATTTTTGTCACCAGAATCTAGCGGTATACTCGAGTATCTACAGGTATGTATAAAACACTGACCTTGCTCCCAGCGTGGGAAATGAGAAGGTGAGTAATGGCAGTGGTATTGCTCATTTTATACATGACCAATGGACAATGCCATTGCTTTGGAACTATAAGAGAGGAGCTGCTTTTGGTACTTTGGTTAGGACTCACTCTATGAAGAGATGCCTTGATGGGGCGAGTGACCTTATGCTTCAATGGCAATTATAGCAAACTAAAACCTCTTGTGTTTTGTTGCACATGGAACTGTATAGAAACGAGTGCAGATGACACTTTTTTTACCTGTAGGCACATGCCTAGTTATAAATCCGGCTTTGGCCAGTCGAGTATACTTATTATGTCAGTGACTTAAAGGGATACTCTAGGCAACATGACCACCTAAGCTCTTTTAGGTGGTCATGATGACCTAAGTATGCCCTTTTCTTCTGCTGCCCCTCCGCTGAGCCGATCGGCTGAAACAGCTGAGAGACGCAGAGGACTTTACTCCCCCCTCCCAGCTGTCAGTCAGCAGAGCGGGATTTATATTTCCTGCTTCTGCCGACTATTGCGGAGTAGGAGACGTCATCGCGCTTTCAGCGCGATGACGTCTCCAACTCGCCACAGTAGCTGGCGGGAGAGAGCCGTCAGCATAGTCAGCGACTGTGATTAGTGTTGCACGCATCCTCTTGCGCGTAACACTAATCAAAGAAGGTGAAGCGGGCAAAGAAGGTGTGGCTTGCGCGGAGTTCCGGGTACAGAAGAAAGAGGAGGGAGGTGCGGGAGAAAGAATAAAAACGCCGTGGGAAAATGCCTCTGTTTTTTTTAAGGTAAGTATATCATTAAAAGAAAAAAAAAATGTAGACCGACTAGGTAGGGCATTAGCATTTATATACTGTAAAAAAAAGTTGGGATCATTTTGAGCTTAGTGTGTTCCTTTAACCTGGATTATGATGATTCCGCCTATACTGTATATCAGTATATTGTATGGGGGTGTTAACCTTTCAAATATCATGACTCCAGCCAATAAAATCACGTGGAGGGGGAATCCAGGGGGGACAGTTCCTTTGTTCTCTAAACACTCGGGGGGCAGAGTGAGTCTATACATTACGGTGTTATTGTTCAGGGCTCGCTGCCTGTGGGGGAAGGTTTAGTTCGAGAGAGAGACTAATAGGGATTGAGCAAGGTTTAAGAATTATCCCTGTATTACACAAGAGTGAAAGGGAGGGGGTTCCCTTTGTTCTATGGGATCAGGCATGGGGGCTTTTTTGCTTAATGAGCTGAAGCATGGCCGATTTGTGATTGGATGCAATAGGGAGAGGAATAATGGGAGGGAAGGGGAAGGGGGAAAATAAAAGACAAGGCGTGGGGGCAGTGTGTGTATTGCAGTTAATTTTCTTTTACTGAGAATTTCAGAGACAGGGCGGCGGCGAGCTCCATTTTGCATCACCATCATCGTATGACAACCAATGACTGGATAAGTATTACTTGCAGTATCTATCTGTTATGCATACTCTATTATCATAAGTCTGCTATATATATATATTCCTAGTTCCATTATTTATTGGAGGGATAGGTGTGGGTTTCCCATTGTACGGATCTGTAGGTTTATTTAGTGGATGCTTGTTTATGTTTGTTTCAATTTGCAATACTGTATTCCTTGTTCATTTGGTGTCCAGCTGCGTGATAGTAATTTTTAATGGGTTGTTGGTCTGGGGTTGCTCTGCCAGAATTCAGTGATTTGTTGTTTTGTATGTTATTGGGGGCATTGGGATTTCCAGTGGTTTTCCTTTGGCTGTTTGTGGACTGCTGTGCCTTATTAGTTTGGGTGTTCAGTATAGCGCATGACTGACTGTCCAATTTTAGTATCATCCATGGCTGCAGCCAAAATCATAATAAGCAACCCATATAAACACCGTAAACAAACACAGGGCCTCCCTATACATGCATGTGCCCTCACCATACACACAGTAGGAACTCACTATACATAGTGAAATCACACGTAGGACCTCGGTATAACACACAAAGTCACGCTAATGATGTAGCTATCATACACCCTGAAATCACTAATGTAGTATAACACTAAGAGAAATAAAATAAAAAAATAAAAAAAATAAAAATATATATATTATAATAAACATAAAAGTAAAATAAAAACTTGCTATAACACGCCGTAATCACACAATAGAAACACACAGAAACCTAGCCATAGCACACGGAGATCCCACAAGGACCTAGCCATAGCACACGGAGACAACACAAAGGGAATGTAATCACACATAGGAACTTGATGTAACAGACTGAATCACTGGACATTAATCACTATAACTCTATAGTGTGCCGAATGAGAAAAGCACCATACGGGCATTGCTGAGTAACACCTTTAGTGGATTCTCAAGCAGCTTCACATGCTTGCCTTTTATGTGGGTTATGATTTACAGGGTTATTCAAAGAGCTGTGTGTTTTAAATAATGTTGGAGTAACCCCAAGGGCTAAGCAATAAATTGAACAAATTAATTTGTATACTGTATTTAAGTTCACTATTCTAATTGTTGCAATTTTAAAGTGACACAGCAGCAATGTACAATCTTTTGTTTTGAGCACTTGCTACATTTGAGTAAATAATTATTTAGAATGGTAACTTTGTCTTTATTGAGGGAGAGGAGAGACTTATTTCAGAAATAGAGGAAACATGAGTGAGTTACTGCTCATATTTCACACTTGTACCATCATCATAATAAAGCCTGCGAGTGGATAAGTATTAAGTGTATTTATTCGGGGAATTTTAAGCTATGTTGAGAATATACTATATGCGTGTGTGTGTGTGTAATCTATTGGGTTAAATACACGCTAATTTATCCGTTCTAGTGATTTGCATTGTTAGCTAGAATATGCTCGTTGATATTTGCTTTTCTTTGTAATACTTGATCAAACCTTATTAGTTGTATAATCTGTATGATCTTATAAACATAGGTAATCAGTGACCGCATGGCTGGCAGCCATCTTAAACCTCAAAAAGTCACATTGCTTCTGCCAATGAGGAAGGGCTGCAGCAGTAATTGTACAATCTGTTTAAGCTTACATTTGCGCAACTAAATTAATCCAGATTGTTTCTGCCAGATTTATGAAATATATAACAATTACTAACCAAATACACATGTAAATGTGTCTGTTATAATTTCTGAAGAGGCTTATCAACTAAACAGTGATTTTGTATGTTAGCAAATGCTGTGTCATTAGGTTAGTTCGGTTGGTTTAACTTCGGGTCTATAGATTAATATACTAAGCAAGAATCAGTTTCATTGTGGACGGAGGTTAAAGACTTTCACATGTGCAGCTTGGTTCTATTGATAAGGGATTCCAGGGCTGAGGACTCATAAAATGGAGGACAATGCAGCCACTTATGTACAGAACATCCTTGCTCTTTCTCAACTCAAAATGGAGACGGCGTTATTTACATTTCGCAAGGGGACACACACATACAGAGGGGGAAGGTGCACAAACAATGGAGTCACTCTCAGATGCAAACAATGGATCAGATAACAGTGAGCTGGTGACCTTAGTTGCTGGGGGGAGGGGAGGGGCTGATGGAATCATGTGAAAACAAAAGGAATTTATTACTTACAGGGGGTGTACACTATACAAAGACTGGATCGTAATACAGAGGTTACGCTATACAGAGGGAATACAATACTCTACATGATACACAGAGCAAGGGAATGTAAGGAAAATACATACAAATAAACATTGGGACGGCCGTTTCTTTGCAGAGGCAATAAGTAGGGAAGATGTTTCTGTTAGCTACCATTCATTCAATCAGGTGGTGATTTTGGTAAGGGTATCTGGCGAGGGGACAGAGTTACCTATGCTTGATCTAGAGGCAGCCTTCAGGCCGTACCGCTGTGTCCAGGGGTTTTCTTTTAATGGGGTGTAAATTCGATGGTTAATTTTACATCGATATCTGTTTACCCATTGGGGTGGGCAATAGCCCATGCTCCCTTTTTAAAGGCTTCCTATTTTTTTTGCATTGCTTAGTGGAGAAGAGAGCGGGGAGGAGACGTATAGTACATTACTTGGACGATTTCATGGTAACGGGTTCCAAAGGGACTGGAGAATGAGGTAGGATCGAGGGGGGGGGGGGTTACAATATAAGATTAGTTGATCGGGGAGAATTGTAGGTGGTTTGGGGGGAATGGCCAGACCTTAAGATCAAATGGTCTAGTGTAATTTCAAATGGTGAGCAGGCAAATGGCCCAGGAGTGGATTCGATGGATGGGTGCAAAGCTTGGTGTTTCTGGAATTTTTTATTTTCCAATCGTCGGGGCACTGTGGGGGATAGAATTAAAAAATAAATAAATAAATAAAAAATAAAAAGAAATAAATTTAAAAAAAAACAATAAAAAAAAAAACATCCCTCCCCCCCCTTTTTTATTTTTGGGACTGATATTCAAGGTGTGGTGCAAGTGCTGAATAACATGTCTGCATCATCACCGCAGGTTGTAGCCTATGTTAGGTATTTGGTGTTTATGTTTGAAAAGCAATATTAATTTCACGGCAAATCACATACCGGGGGTAAGGAAGGTGGTGGCGGATACATTGTCCAGTTTCAGGTGGGATGTGTTCCGACATTTGGCACCGGAAGGAGGAAATTAAAAAAAATAAAAAATAATAATAATAGTAATAATAAAAAAAAAAAAATTAATAATAATACTAAAGAAATTCCAGGGTGAACACTGCCCTCCATTTCTTTGCCAGATGGGGAGCAGTTAGAGGGCATCAATGATTTGGTGAGGAGATTGTTGTTGCAGTAGACATGGGCACCGTAGAGCAAGCAGTGAAAGGGTTGGATCGAGTTTTAAAGGGACAGAGGAGGTAGGGCAGAATGTTGTTTTCAAATAGCCACTGAAGTTCGGCGGTAAGTCAATAAAGGACAGCTTGGAACTATTTAGTGGTATTTCATACTTTGCTCAGTTAAAGGAAGAGGAGGACTGGGCTAAACAATTCGTGGTGAGGAAGATCTTGACAGCAGAGTACAAGTAGGAGATAAGATGGAGCTGATAACAATCTTTGTAGGGCAGCATTTGTTTTAGTTTTTCAGCTGCCCTAAGGATTGAGGAAACCATTGCTCTAGGTGCCCATGGTGGGGAAGTATGCCCAGTGGTATGTATGAGGGGATACTTGGAGGCGACTCCTTCAAACGGTCGCATGTTCTGGGGGCAAAAGGGTGGTACTAACTTGTCCAGGTATCAATTCAAAATGGTTCCGCAGCAGGCCACGGAGGGGCTTGGTTGAAAGGGGAGTTATATTTGCCCCCATTCTTTCAGGATAGGAGCTGCTGGTACTGAGGCAGAATTGGGTTACCCAAAGGATCGAATTAAAAAGATGGGGAGGTGGAAATGGGAAGTGTATAGGAGATATGTGAGGTCATTAAAGAAATGAAGGGAAAACTTATGGGGAACAATTGTTTTGTTTTAATAATAATTTGTTTCCTTGTTTCTTTTGGTTTCTTTTCAGTTCGGGTACACTGTGTGTGTGTGCATTACAGTTAATAGTTTACATTTTGGTTATTTGCAGGACGTGCAATGAGAGTGCGGATCCTGGGACACTCCTATGTGCACTGGATGGAGAGTCATGCTGCTGGCACCAAGAGAGGAGCAACCCCGGGGTGCAGCGTAATTGAAGTAGGGATTAGATGGATAGGGAACGAAGGTAGGGGGTGGGGCAGTTATTGGGAATAGCAAAGACATCCAGGAGAAAGAGGGGTAAGCCAGATATTATGGTACTACATTTAGGGGACAGCTAGAGAAGAGATAGGTATTGTGAGTGGTGAAATAGCGGCCTGGCACGTGGGGATGCAATGGTAGGGGGAGGGTCTGCAGGGTACAGGGGTGAGTGGTTTCGTACGGCCAAGCTCAGCTGCCTTCCTGGTTTGCAGATCCTCTCGGCCTGCTATTTTCGATATAAAGAGACCCCTGAGTAGACGCGTGGTCACGCTACCTAGCCACGTGGGGCCGCTATTTCTCGGCAATATGTGTGGTGCATTGCATTTGCCGATGATATTTGGCAATGGTTTTGGAGCACCCCGAAATAGGAGCAAGAAGTGAGGAGTTCATTGAAGGAGTGATAAGGCTGGGAACACACTCTTCATTGAAGGCGCGATAAGGAGCCTTTTGTGGGGGAAGGAAGAGGAAAGGTCACGGCTTTTTATTGGTGGCAGTAAAAAGAGGGTCCTCGTTTTTGGTGGCGGTGAAATAGGCGGCCTGGCACGTGGAGGGCGATAGTGGGGGGAGGGTCTGCAGGGTACGGGGTGAGTTGTGGTTTCATACGGCCAGGCTCAGGTGCCTTCCTGGTTTGCAGATCCTCTCGGCCTGCTATCTGCCATAAAAATACACTGAGCAGACGGGTGGTCATCCTGCTTAGCCACGTGGAGCGCTATTTCTGGGCAATGCTTGTGGTGCATTGCAGTTGCCAGTGTTATCTGGCTGCCAGTGTTATCTGGTGTAGCGTATTTGGCATACGAGGATCGATAATAATAATTCTGCCTTAGAGGCAAAGAATTTGGCCTTAAGTAATAAAAGACGTGACCTTTTCAAAATGCCAATACTTTGTTGTATTTTCATTTACGGGAAAAGGAGGGGGGGTTAGTTGGTATTAAGAAGGTAACTTACATGGGAGAAGTTGTAAGAAGAGAATAGGGGTATAATTCTTATAGACACTGAGTAAGCTTTTCTTTTCAATGATCCCTTAAGGACGCATGGGTGGCACCCTTAAGGCCCGTGTCAGACGAATGCAGTGATCACGTCCGTGTTGCTGCACAGTTTAACGTCCGTTGTAGCATAGAATCATGATCATTAGAGACCCACACACAAAGTACGTGCGCACCGAAGTGCGCACGCACAACGCACGTGGCAAACGGACGCAAGTTAGGCAAGAACGTAAAACCGCTACCACGGATGCGCAGAGTGCGCCACGTCCATGTAGCATTCTGTGTGAGTGATGAGGAGTTGTCAGATGCAGCGCATTTGCGACGTCCAGCACCTTGATGCACAAAATGCCTTTTCATATCCTTTTCAAATTTTTATCATTTTTCATATTCATTTTATTCCCATAGTTCCCTTTTTTTTCTACGTCCGTCAAGAAAAACGGATCGTGTGGTGTCTACAGTATGTTCCGTCAGTACGCCTGTCCATTCTGCACGCACGCAGAGTGCGCTCGGTTTGCGTTCGTCTGACATTAGCCTAAGGGGTGGCTTTCACTGGCTAGGCATAGAGGTACACCTCACCGACAGCTGCCGCGCAGGCCGCTGATCAAAGCCCTCCTGCTGCCAGGTCAGCACAGAACATTCTGCGACGGGAGTTAAGGGTTAAAATGTTAGTTGCTGCCTTTCCCTCTCAGTGCTGTATCTCAATACCTGGGTAACATTGATCTGACGTCTGCGCAATTCTAGGCAGCCCTAATAACAGAGGTACAAAGGTACACATATATGTGACAGCAGCACTGCCCAGCACAGTAACCCCACATACAACATATGTGTGACAAACACCGCCCGGCACAATAAAACCACATATAACGTATGAGACAGCAGAACTGCCCCACTCAATTACACCACATACAACATATATGTGACAGCAGCACTGCCCGGCTCAATAACACCATATCTATACTATAATTGAGTAAGGCTTGGCGTGTCCGTCGCCAAGCCTTACTCTGCGCATGCGCGTGCAACCAGCGGCGGTTGGTTGCGCGCGCATGCAACCGCCGCGGCACGAGCCGGCTGCCGGCTCGCCGCGGCGGTTACAAGATGCACACAGCAGCCGGGTAGAGGCTGCGCTCGCAGCCTCTACCTGGCTGCCGCGCGCATCCAACCCCCGAGTGGCGAAGGGAAAGGTCCCTCCGCCGCTCGGGGGTTGGATGCGCGCGGCAGCCGGGTAGAGGCTGCGCTCGCAGCCTCTACCCGGCTGTCGAGCGCATCCAACCTCCGAGCGGCGCCGGCGAAGTGAAAGTTTCCCCACTTCCGCTCTTTGAAGGACCCAAGCCCCGGTCACGTGACCGCGGCTTGGGTCCTTCAACGAGCGGAAGCGGGAAACTTTCACTTCCCCGGCGCCGCTCGGAAAGGTAAGTATGGGGCGGCTGTCCGAATGCCAATAGAGCATTCGAACAGCCGCCCCATGTCTGAGCTGGGGGACAGTATCCATGAGCGCTGGGGGGCATATCCACGAGCTGGGGGCATATCCACGAGCTGGGGGCCAATATCCATGAGCTGGGGCAGTATCCATGAGCTGGGGGGCAATATCCATGAGCTGGGGGCCAATATCCATGAGCTGGGGGCAGTATCCATGAGCTGGGGCAGTATCCATGAGCTGGGGGACAGTATCCATGAGCTGGGGGGCAATATCCACGAGCTGGGGGCAGTATCCATGAGCTGGGGCAGTATCCATGAGCTGGGGGCAGTATCCATGAGCTGGGGCAGTATCCACGAGCTGGGGGGCAGTATCCACGAGCTGGGGGGCAGTATCCAGGAGCTGGGGCAGTATCCAGGAGCTGGGGGGCAGTATCCAGGAGCTGGGGGGCAGTATCCAGGAGCTGGGGGTCAGTATCCATGAGCTGGGGGGCAGTATCCAGGAGCTGGGGGGCAGTATCCAGGAGCTGGGGGGCAGTATCCACAATCTGGGGGGCAGTATCCATGAGCTGGGGGGCAGTATCCAGGAGCTGGGGGCAGTATCCAGGAGCTGGGGGGCAGTATCCAGGAGCTGGGGGGCAATATCCACGAGCTGGGGGCAGTATCCATGAGCTGGGGGCAGTATCCATGAGCTGGGGGCAGTATCCATGAGCTGGGGGCAGTATCCACGAGCTGGGGGGCAGTATCCACGAGCTGGGGGGCAGTATCCAGGAGCTGGGGCAGTATATCCAGGAGCTGGGGGGCAGTATCCAGGAGCTGGGGGGCAGTATCCAGGAGCTGGGGGTCAGTATCCATGAGCTGGGGGGCAGTATCCAGGAGCTGGGGGGCAGTATCCAGGAGCTGGGGGGCAGTATCCACAATCTGGGGGGCAGTATCCATGAGCTGGGGGGCAGTATCCAGGAGCTGGGGGGCAGTATCCAGGAGCTGGGGGGCAGTATCCAGGAGCTGGGGGGCAATATCCACGTGCTGGGGCAGTATAGCCACGAGCTGGGGCAGTATCCACGAGCTGGGGCAGTATCCACGTGCTGGGGCAGTATCCACGAGCTGGGCCATATATCCATGAGCTGGGGCAGTATATCCACAATAATGGAAAAATGTGGTGACAGTCCGCGCTTCCCTCTTTTTTTCCTTTCCTTTTCTCCCCCTGAAATCTTGGTCGAGGATCTTCTTTAAGCAGTTAATTGCTTTCTTTTATGCAGTCCTCAATTCTCAAGATATATGGGGATAGAAATGAGAAACATAGTGTGATCCATAAAAACACATCCAAGTCCCCAAAATACAATAGTTCAACTCACATTTGGAGGTGTCATAAATCAGACACTAGATGTATCTCACAACCGATATTTTTTAGGAGATATCAGGCTCCCCTTTTCCTCCTCTGTCCGATGATGTTGCTCCAAATGAAAAAATAAGGTTGCAGGATATCGATGAACAAAATTAAAATTTATTAAAATTTAAAATTTATTCCATAAAACAATAAATAGACAAACACCAATACGCGTTTCGCGATGCACTCGCTTCATCAGTTGGCATGTAAATCAATTCCTTCACAATCTCCTGCAACCTCCTTATATACCCTTTAAAATGTGTTGTGATTGAGTGGGAAACGCCCGTTCTCCCTTCCCTCAAAACATTTTAAAGGGTATATAAGGAGGTTGCAGGAGATTGTGAAGGAATTGATTTACATGCCAACTGATGAAGCGAGTGCATCACGAAACGCGTATTGGTGTTTGTCTATTTATTGTTTTATGGAATAAATTTTAAATTTTAATAAATTTTAATTTTGTTCATCGATATCCTGCAACCTTATTTTTTCATTTGGAGCAACATCATCGGACAGAGGAGGAAAAGGGGAGCCCGATATCTCCTAAAAATATCGGTTGTGAGATACATCTAGTGTCTGATTTATGACACCTCCAAATGTGAGTTGAACTATTGTATTTTGGGGACTTGGATGTGTTTTTATGGATCACACTATGTTTCTCATTTCTATCCCCATATATCTTGAGAATTGAGGACTGCATAAAAGAAAGCAATTAACTGCTTAAAGAAGATCCTCGACCAAGATTTCAGGGGGAGAAAAGGAAAGGAAAAAAAGAGGGAAGCGCGGACTGTCACCACATTTTTCCATTATTGACTCTTTCTGGTGGTTGGAGGTGAACTATCAGTGTGTGAACCATCTGCTGCTGACTTTTTAAACTGCAATTTAATGCTCTATGTCCTTTGGACTTAAGAATAGTTTGTGTACAAACAGCATTGTTTAACTATATCCATTAGGGGGCGCCAGATACTTGTCTATTCTGTGTTTGTATATCCACAATAGACTGCCCTCTGGGCAGGCTTTCCACCGTGTACAACATATATGAGACAGCAGCACTGCCCGGCACAGTAACCCACATACAACATCAAGGGCTCGTAGGTGACATGATCTAGTGCACTGCCTTTAAAAAGGGCTGCTTTGTTAGTGAAACTAGCCTGGAACTGAATCTCAGGATGAATCTGCAAAGACACTCCATCAAGACCCATCAGGAAAATAAATATTGTACCCTGGTGGGGCATAACTTAAGGCCGGGTCAGACGAGCGCACTATGTGCACCCATACTGACGTGCCTCCCTGCGTTTGTTGCAGCATTTTGATGCTTTGACGCGCCGGCTACACGCTGCTAATTGCACGCGCTACAGGAGGCGTGCTGCTGACATTCTGAAAGCCTCCATGTCGAAACGCTACGACGCGCATTTGACCGGGCTGCAAAGCGCGATCCTCGATAGGAAGATCGAACATTGCAGTGCTGAGCGGACCAACTGCGCTCAGTGAGTGAGTCCAGTCTCACGGACGTTCCTTCCGCTCTGCAAAACGCTTGTCTGACCCCGGCCTTAATCTGACATGCCACTCCGTCCAAAACCTCAATCGAAATTTTAAGCACTCATGAACGCAAAACATTCAAAATAAAAATGATCATATTTTAACACCACAAAGGAGGGACTCCATGTAAACTCTGGCTTTTTAACCCTGTATCATAATGTCACATAACATTCAGAATAAGCTTGTGTTTTTTTTTTTCCCTTTTTCTTCCCTGTTTTTTTCAAGTTGCCTTATTGACCCCTTCCTCTTTATACACAATCATCAGATGTACATCATGATCTTATCGCTGTTGTTTTATGGGCCTAGCAGGGTTATTCAGAGAGAGACGATCTGGCCTTGAAATGGCACCAAACAGTGAATTTCCCCATACGGTGCCATTTCGTGGCCATTCGGCTATTCAGAAAGTGGGCAGTTCACCAACTTTTGACGAATTGCCAGCAAATACAGTGCCTGTTTGATGACAGTTAATGACCCCTTAGAGAAGCAATAGTTAACCTATTCAGGGAACACCCAATAGAAGAGAAATGTGAGAGAAAAGCCGTGATGTTCGGTGGTTTCATTCGGCAGGTTTATTCAGACAAATCCAATATGCTTCAATGCAGTGAGGTCAGTGGCTGGTGAGGCACTGGCTAGTATCAGAGCCAGATATACACGGATTACGTAGGGTCAGGTTCAGTGCTCTATAGCATCTGGCTGCTTTCAGTGCACCCCAGGAACTGGCTGCTGTTGGGGCTCCCCAGGATCTGGCTGCTGTCTGGGCTCCCCAGGGTCTTGCTGCTGTCGGGACTCCCCAGGATCTCTTGCTGCTCTCAGGGCTCTCCAGGATGTGCCTCCAGGCACACAATCCCGCGGCATGCCCTCATGACTGATGAGGACAGTCAGATGACTGTCCTGTGTCAATCATTGTATTAGAGGCCTGCCTCCCATGGCGGCATTTTTGAATATCTTGAGACCAGTGGTGCTTTCCCATTGGTCCAAGCAATTCCATTGTTCGCAGTGCCTCTCTGAGTGATACGTACCGCGCTATGGTCCCTCGGCACCCGGCAGCGTCGTCCTCGCTGCTCGCTGGCCGGGCGCCGAGTGAAGAGGGGAGGCCGGGCGGTCACGTGAGACGCCGGGGGCGGAGCCAGGCATGATGAGGCAGACCCGCCGAGTTTAAAACCATGAGTAATGCATTCATACATTGCCCTATCGTGGTTTAATATCCCTTAGAGCTGTTTATTTTGCTATTTTTCTTGGTATCAGTATACCCCTGGCAACGGCTTACGATATTCTCTGGTGTACTGACCCCTGGCATTGGTTTACGATATTCTCTGGTGTACTGACCCCTGGCAACGGCTTACGATATTCTCTGGCGTACTGACCCCTGGCAACGGCTTACGATATTCTCTGGCGTACTGACCCCTGGCAACGGCTTATGATATTCTCTGGCGTACTGACCCCTGGCAACGGCTTACAATATTCTCTGGCGTACTGACCCTTGGCAACGGCTTACGATATTCTCTGGCATTCTGGTTTGGTTATATGTTCTCACGCTTGGCTTCCTCAGTGTCATTCTAGGGATATATATATATATCGTATTTTTCGCTCCATAAGACGCACCTGACCATAAGACGCACCTAGTTTTTAGAGGAGGAAAACAGGAAAATAAATGTTCTGAAATCAAATAGTGTAATAATGGATATTGCCCCAGCTCCGCTCATGGATATACTGTCCCCCAGCTCATGGATATACTGTCCCCCAGCTCATGGATATACTGTCCCCCAGCTCATGGATATACTGTCCCCCAGTTCATGGATATACTGTCCCCCAGTTCATGGATATACTGTCCCCCAGCTCATGGATACTGTCCCCCAGCTCATGGATTTGCCCCCCAACTTATGGATATGCCTCAGCACATGGATTTGCCCCAGCTCATGGATATGCCCCAGCTCTTGCGAGATCGCGGTCACGTGGCTCCCCCAGGCGAGTGCCCAAGCTCCTTGCCGCCGGACGCACGCTCAGAGGGAGACGAACGCGGCGGCGGCAGCAGGTGAGCTGAGGCAAATCATGGGGCATTCGCTCCATAAGACGCACCCACTTTCCCCCTCATTTTTTTGGGGGAGAAAAGTGCGTCTTATGGAGCGAAAAATACTGTATATATATACCGACCATTATAAGGATCGGAGGGAAAGGATAGGTGCTGCGTACAAGGATCACATTCTCCTCGTGGTGGGGATTCGTAACACTGAGGCACTGAAGAGCATAGATTCAGGAAGTAGGCAGCGCCAGACGTGTGCTGCAGACTTCTGAATCTCTCTTGGCCAGCTTGAGCTTATGCAATTAGTGTAGCGTTCATCTACGCAAATTGCGTTGGCTCAGAGCAGGTTGCCACTGCTGAGCAGAGATGCATGGCGGGGCAGCGTGGAGCAGGTGAGTATGTGAACCTTTTATGATCAGCAGATTTTATTTTAATTACACATATTTTAATAACCACTTAATGGAATGGCAGGTGAGGCCCTGCCACCCCTGAATGCACGTCCCTGCTTCAATGTTAAAAATATTCCTGTTTTAATTCAATATATAATAAACCAGGCCTCAAAATTTCCACTCGCCTGCTCGCATTTGGCGAGTGGAAATTACATGAGGGCGAGTGGGAATGCAGAAGCAGGGCTGGATAGGGGTTAGGTGGGGCAACTAGTGGCGAGTAACTCTTAAGGCCTGGCTAGTAGCTTGGGACTTGAAATTTTGAGGCCTGTAATAAACCATTTATTCTTTTGATCTACAGCGAAAAGTCTCTTTTATTTAAATCTTTTAGGCATTTTTTTGGAGTTTATTTTCGGCAAGATTTTTTTTCCTTTTTTTTAAATGTTATTTTATATTGCTTTTTCTTTTTTCTGTAACAGACCTTTTTATCATCATTCATGTGTGTTATATCCAGCCATTTTTGTCCAGTAGTTTGTATGCAAACAGCCTTTCAATTCTGACACTTTCAATCGGTTTTTTTTGTTTGCGTTTTTTTTAGCCCCGTTCATCAGCTTTTTCTGGCGGCTGGTCGGCACTGTGTTTGGTGCTGCGGAAACTGTTGGCGCTATATATATGCTGACAATAATAATAGGCTTTTTCCGGACGTGTTCAGCTTGTTTTTTTGTGACGTTTCGAGTGATCCTATTGTCATGGGTTTTTGGTTGGAGAGACGTTAATCTCCAAGTATGGAGTGTCACTGATCTCTAGGCAACTTGATATCGATAGTTAGAAGAAATGAGACACAACCCTTATCAGCAATACATATAATCTATCAGATGTGATTGGAATTAACGCAGGACCACATTAATCTCTCATTCTTTTATAACCTCAATCGATTAATCAATCAAGCCACGCCTTAACCAATTATTCCAGAAGATCCAGAATGGACATAATTTACATTCGCTTGTATGTAGCCAGATGTGAAAACCATTGGATATTCAGTCAATTTAATTTAATTTATTTATTTATAAAGGATTTTACCAGGATGGATACATTGAGATTTCTCTAGTTTTCAAGTATGTCCTGGGTTCAAGAACATGGTTACAGAAATACAAAGTAGTAAAATGCAAGAAATTGACACAAAACAAATATACAGATTAACAGAAAATAAATATGTAGGAAATATAGTCACTGTTACATGTTTACAGGTGCATTCTGTATATAGTCGCTATGTTACATGTTTACAGGTGCATTCTGTATATAGTCGCTATGTTACATGTTTACAGGTGTATTCCTAATTGAGGTATGTTAATAGGGAGCTCTTAAGGGACTTTAGACTGGGGGAAGATTTGATGGCGTCTGGGAGGTTATTCCATAATTGCGGTGCTATGTAGGAAAATGAGGATCGAGCCACTTTCTTTTTGTATTGTGGTATTGCAATTATATCAAACACAGATCATTTCCAGCCAGTGATGCAACAAAAGTCTTATTACAACAACGTATATATATATATATATATTTATTTAAACAGATAACAAGTATATGAGTATATGTTGCACTATATCATAAATCAGAGATTACACATTTTAAACATGGCCTATTTATCTAATTTGCCTTTCCAGGATATCTATTCCGCTTAGAAAGTTACGCCAAATTATAAAGAAGACAGTAGAATTTATTATCCACAACCACTCACAATTAATTTAACTATGATACAGTTATTATTTGATAGATTTTTTTTAGAATAGAGAACCTCAGTATACCATTATCACGCTGCAGAAAGTGATTTCTAATACCTTATTCTCAATCTATAATAATCATAATTAATGATTTATGGAATACGAGTTTGGCTAAAGACAGAAACTCTTTGTCAACTTTCTCAGCTGAAATCAATCACTCCTCCTTATACTTACCTCTGATTCCATAGAATAGCGGCCTTGAGTAGCGATCAGCATGCAATTATAATACTGTCAGGTATATAATGTGTGCTGTTTGAGCTCCATGGAGATCTGTTGCTGTTCAAGTATGGATAGTGGGATATGTAGTGTATCTGGAATACCAGAGTGAATTAGTGATCCAGTGGGAGTATTAGTCAATTAAGACTTGAGAGTGCATGAGTGAGCATGAGGGTCTCCTTTGTTAGAGAGTAGGTGTCAGCCCACTTACACGACCCATTACGTGACCCCAAGAGTCAGTCCTGAAGTGCTCGTGCGTGAAGTGCTGTGTGTCTGTCAAGAAGTACCCAAGAATTCTCTTGCTTGTGCGGTATATCTTCTCAAACCACACCTACTTTTTCCATCACTGATCAATCACAAAATTGGTTTCTAAAATTAAAATAAACAATATATTTAAATTTTACAGGTTATTTCTCGTCGCTTGAGGCAATGTGTAGCCCTTACCCATCCCTATACTTTGGATTGCATCAGATGCGTTTTCCGGTGAATTTTTGGGTGCGCTCCCTGCACTCCGGGGACCCTGCGGTGAATGCTGAAATTTGATTCCCCGAAGTGCAGGGAAAGAGAGAGCACGGAATTGTCTGCAACATTTTGGTGCTCTTTGAATAACCCCTTAAGATCTCTCGTTTGTTTGAGATGTCTTTCTGGGGCTACGGCTTGTAGAGACAGGAGGCTTTTTCTTAATATTGTTAAACAAACAAAGCAGGAGGGGGAAGTGGATGTACTAGTCCATCTAGGGACAAATGACTTGGCTAGCAAGGATGTTTCAGAGATAAAGGAAGATTTTTGTGTTCTCGGAGATGACATACGGCAGATTGCGTCCACATTGTCATTCTCTGAATTTCTGCCTGTGCATAACATTCTGAATAATAGGCAGATGTGCATTAGGGAATTTAAGCTTTGTGAATGTGTCGGGAGCAAGGATTTGGCTTTGTGCTAAAAAAATTACAAGCTCAGAGTCGAATCTATAAATGCTCGCATTTTAGTCAATAAAATCCATGAACTCGATTATTTAAAGGTGGCATTATTGAAGGCTACCGGCTAGGTGGAGTAGAGGTATGATCACTGCTCTATAACTGTGGAGACACAGGTTCGAATCCCAGGAAGAGCACCTCCCCAGTAAGTGTCCTTGGGCAAGACACTTGATGGTACATACTCACCACCCAGGAAATACTTGAAAACTAGAGAAATCTCAGTGTATCCTTCCTGGTAAATTACTTTCTCAAAACAAAAAAAATTGCATGCTTGTTGGCAAAAGCAAAAAAAGGGAAGAAACCACTGTGGTCTCTACAGAAGTGGCCAAAAGAGTGAAGAACAAAAAGATAGCACGCAATAATTATAAAAAAAAAAGAGTGAAGAAGATAGAAAGAGGCAAAGGGACTTAGAAGAGCCTCTAAAGCACACGTGGAAGAGAAAATAGCCCAGTCAGTATAAAAAGAGGACGAAACATTTTTTAGATACATACAGTTGTGTTCAAAATTATTCAACCCCCACTAAGATTGAGTGTTTTGGCCAGTTTGACATTGATTTTGATCATTCAGTCATCTTGCTTACAATTAAATCAAAGAGGCATGTGTAGGTCAGACAAATATAACATAACATTTATAATGAAATAACCACAAATGTCTTTTCTGTGCTCACATCATTATCCGTTTTATTCAACCCCCAAGTGACATTCAATCTTAGTAGTTAGTACAACATCCTTTTACAGTTATAACAGCTTTTAAACGTGAAGCATAGCTTGACACAAGTGTCTTGCAGCGATCTACGTGTATCTTCGCCCATTCGTAATGGGCAAAAGCCTCCAGTTCAGTCACATTCTTAGGCTTGCGCATTGCAACTGCTTTCTTTAAGGCTAGGGTCAGACGAGCGCATTTTGTACGGACTGTGCGTCCGTGCAGTACGGACGTACTTACTGACTGACGACAAGGTAGTGGCCACACAGTCCGTTTTTTTCACTGACGTATTTTTTGACTGATGTAGCAGGGAAAATAAATTACAATGAAAAAACATTCTGTCCGTCAAAAATGCTGGACGTATAAATGCAGGCCATCTGACCATGCTCCATCACTCAAACACAAAGCTATGCAGACGTTGTGGACGTGGCGCACTCCGCACGTCCGTTCTAGCAGTATTACGTTCTTGCCTAACCTGCGTCCGTTTGCAGCGTCCGTCAGCCTCCGCACTTCTGTGCGGACGTACTTCGTGTGTGGGGCTCCATTTAACACAATTGTATGCTATCACGGACGTACTTATGTGCGGCAACACGGACGTTAACACTGTGTTCGTCTGACCCCAGCCTAAGTCCCACCAGAGGTTCTCAATCGGATTTAAGTCAGGTGACTGCGATGGTCACTCCAAAATGTCCCAGCCTTTAATCTGCAACCATGCTCTAGTGGACTTGGAGGTATGCTTGGGATCATTGTCCTGTTGAAAGGTCCAACGTCTCCCAAGCCTCAGGTTTGTGACGGACTGCATCACATTGTCATCCAATATCTCCTGGTACTGAAGAGAATTCATGGTACCTTGCACACGCTGAAGCTTCCCTGTACCTGCAGAAGCAAAACAGCCCCAAAGCATGATTGACCCCCCGCCATGCTTCACAGTAGGCAAGGTGTTCTTTTCTTCATAGGCCTTGTTCTTCCTCCTCCAAACATAGCGTTGATCCATGGGCCCAAACAGTTCTAATTTTGTTTCATCAATCCACAGAACACTATCCCGAAACTTCTGTCGTTTGTCCACATGACTTTTGGCATACTGCAGTCGACTCTTCTTATTCTTTGGAGACAGCAAGGGGGTGCGCCTGGGAGTTCTGGCATGGAGGCCTTCATTATGCAGTGTGCGCCGTATTGTCTGAGGTGAAACTTCAGTACCCACATCTGACAAATCTTTTCTCAGTTCCTCAGCAGTCACGGGGACTTTTCTCCACTCTACGCTTCAGGTAGCGCACAGCAGTCGAAGTCAGCATCTTCTTTCTGCCACGACCAGGTGGCGTTTCAACAGTGCCCTTTGCCTTGAATTTGCGAATGATGCTTCCTATGGTCTCTCTTGGTATGTTTAACATCTTTGCAATCTTCTTATAGCCATTGCCCTTCCTGTGAAGAGTAATCACCTCTTCTCTTGTCTTCCTGGACCATTCTCTTGATTTCACCATGTTTGTAACCACAACAGTAAATGTCTAGAAGGAGCTGAGTATCACAGTCATTTTAAAGCTGCCTAATTGGTGCTTATTATGCTTTATTGCTGCTCCGTGACATCCACAGGTGTTTTCAATACCTGATTGAAAACACTGGAATGAACCTCTGTTCTTCAGAGTGGTAGTCTTTAAGGGGTTGAATAATTGTGTCAATGAAGAATTCACAAAAGAAACATTTACTACTGTATTACAAAACCAATTGATGTCATTTCAGTTGCATATGGTTCTTTAAAAAGTCCTTGTAGGATTTCATTCTGAATACAATTACAAATGTACACTAAATTCCCTAAAACCCTTTACAGCATTGGGGGTTGAATAATTTTGAACACAACTGTATATGAGAAAAGTAAAACAAGGATTAGTGAGCTTAAAAACAAAGGAAGGAAGGAAGGTATGTAGAAGAGGATAAAAGTCTAGCTGACTGCCTCAATGAATATTTTTGTTCAGTCTTTACAGAAGGAAAGGAAGAAAAGGGACCTCAGTTAGGAGAAAACACTAAAGAGACATTTCCATATGAGTTTACAGGGGAGGAGAATCTACTTCAGCTTCTAGCATAAAGACAAATAAGTCAAAGAGGCTTGATGGGATTCACCCAAAGCTATTAAAAGAGCTCAGTGGTGTAATAGCAAAATCGTTAGCAGATTTATGTAACCAATCTTTGCTAGCGGGAGTCATCCCAGAAGACTGGAACTTAACAAATGTTGTGCCCATTTACAAGAAGGGTATTCGGGAGGAATCGGGAAACTATAGGCCTGTTAGTTTTAATTCGGTAGTGGGGAAATTAATGGAAACCATGTTAAACATTGTTGAACATCTATAAACACATACAGGGTAGGGCTGTGCAATATTGACAAAATAATCATATTGCGATTTCTTGAATGAATATTGCGATTGCGATTTTATTTGCGATTTAGCCAATTGTTTTTGCTTTTTCAAACATGCTACATACATTCTAAATGTATTCAGTATTCAGCACATGCATACTGCCCCAGCACATGGATGTACTGCCCCAGCACATGGATGTACTGCCCCAGCACATGGATGTACTGCCCCAGCACATGGATGTACTGCCCCAGCACATGGATGTACTGCCCCGCACATGGATGTACTGCCCCAGCACATGGATTTACTGCCCCAGCACATGGATTTACTGCCCCAGCACATGGATTTACTGCCCCAGCACATGGATTTACTGCCCCAGCACATGGATTTACTGCCCCAGCACATGGATATACTGCCCCAGCTCATGGATATACTGCCCCAGCTCATGGATATACTGCCCCAGCTCACCTCTGTGCGCCACGTGTTCGGCTCCCTGTTAACTTCCGGCGGCATGGAGCTTGGGCGCTCGCCTGGGGGAACCATGTGACGAGCCGCGAGAACGCGGCTCGCCACGTGGTTCCCCTGCGAGCGCCCAAAGCACCATGCCGCCGGAAGTTAACAGGGAGCCGAAAATTGCAGCCTTATGCGATTTAGAAATTGCAGGGTCAGAAATCGCGATTCGATTGCGATTGCAATTAATTGCACAGCCCTAATACAGGGTAATTCAAAGAGAATCGAAAAGTCACCGCACGTTCGGTGACTTTTCGTTCTCTTCAATTCGGTTCGTTTTGCCGATCCCATTTCGGCGACCCTGCGGTGTATTCAGCAAGCACTACAGGGTCCCCGAATTGCAGGGAAAGGCCGCCGCAAACCCGACGAAAACTAACCGCAAAACCCGGAGAATGCACGCCGAAAACACATCTGGATTAACCCGCCGAAAACGCAAGAAAAACCCGAGCAGGAGCCGATCACTCACAGTGAAGCCACCGGAAAAAGCCGACATCGCAGACGAAGGCAGTGAATAAATTAGCAAAACAGTTTGCTTGAATGTTTGAAAAGTGAAACGCTGTTTGCAAAGAAACTACTGAGTGAAAATGTCTGAAATTTACATATGAGATCCAATGAATAATAATAAAAAGGGCTGTTACAGAAAAAATAAGTAAACTTAAAAAAAATTGCATTTTTTTTAAAAAAAAAATCCAGAAAAATGCTTAAAATATCCTGAAAAATCTATAAATAGAGAGACTCTTTACTGCAGAATTTTATAATGAATGGTTTATTCGATATTGAATTAAAACGGGAATATTTTTAACATTGAAGCCTATGGGATTCGCCTGAATAAACCTGCCGAATTAAACCACCGAATGGCAGAGCATTTCAGGAACCTTTCACTGCTGGTTTGTGTTCTCTGAATAGCCGAAGCAGTGCTTTTTTATGGGGATTTCACTGCCCTTGAACAGGCACCGTATGTGCAGGCAATCCGCCAGGATTTGGCTAATTGCCTGCTCTCTGGATAGCCGAATGGCCAAGAAAGGTAACCGACTGCTGATTTTCAGCGTTCGGTTACCTTTCTCCAGCAATTCGGATCTCTTTGAATAATCCTGATAGATTACAAGATCAGAAACAACTTGGGTTTACCTCCGGGAGATCATGTCAAACTAATCTGATTTTTTGATTGAGTAAAGGTGGTGCAGTAGACATTACTCATTTAGATTTCAGTAAAGCTTTTGATACTGTTCAGCATAGAAGATTTATCAATAAATTGCAATCTTTGCGTTTGGGATTGAATGTTGTTGAATGGATTAGGCAGTGGCCGAGTAACAGGCAACAGAGGATTTTGGTCAATGGAGTTTATTCGGCGCAAGGTCTTGTTACCAGTGGGGTACCTCAGGGGTCAGTACTTGGACCCATTCCCTTTAATACTTTTATTAGTGATATTGTAGAAGGTACATCTTAGAGAGAGTTCAGAGAAGGGCTAATAAAATGGTGTACGGCTTGAAGGAGAAAAGTTACCAGGAAAGGCTTAATGATCTTAACATGTACAGCTTGGAAAAAAGACGAGACAGAGGAGATATGATAGAAACCTTTAAATACGTAAAGGGAATCCACAAGGTAGAGGAAGGGAATATATATATATATATTTTTTTTTTTAAATTTAAAGTTTTTTATTTTGAAATAAGTCAGCATTACATCATACTGTAAAATAATGGATGACCTCGCAGGGCCAAACAAGAAGACATAACAAGCAACGGAAACCACACATGGTCAAAAAAGTGTCATCGTAAAAACAGCGAATCGAAAAAATCTAAGGATAGCAATATGTTAGCAGAAAACATCCCTAGACGGGGGGTCTCATCAAGGTGGGAAATCAAACATATATAAATGCAGCCACTTAAGGCCGGCCAAGGTAACTACGGTCAGCTGGTCAAAAAACATGCGTCGCAAAGAAGGACAGGGCGGTAAAAATAAGTAAAAAGGCAGAAAGTACCATGTGCAGGCAAAAAAGCAAAAGCCCTATGCAATGCAGGCTGGGACTGATCAAAACAAATTACGAACCGTCCTGAAAGTCCAGGCACTAGGCCAAGCTAGAGACCAGGGACACGTAAGCATATAAGAGAAATGCAGGGGAGGGGGTGTAATTCAGTAAAGCTCAGACCTGGAGAGGTAGAGGGCATAGAAACCAGCCTTCAATCCGGTCGAGGGTCCGGAGGATCTGGTGAGATTCCCGCAGCCGCAAGGTCAATCCAAGCCACCGCGGGATCCGTGATGGTATAGGGGACATTTGCGTGGGTCACCACCAAAGCTCCTGCCAGACCCCAGCGATATCGGACACCCTGTCGGCGAAGAACTGATGTCACTTCACGAAAACGCCTGCGAGCCATCAGGGTCTGGAATGGGAGATCATGATACAGGGCCAGAGTGGAGCCCTCAAAGCGTACGGGATCCCTCGCGCCCGGAGCAGACATAACCTTGACCTTGAAAGCCACTTCACGGAAGGCCACTACGACGTCTCGAGGAGCCCCAGGTGGGTTTGTCGCAGGTCTCCTGACCCGAAACACCGACCCAAGCATGTCAGGTGTGTCAGGGGGAAGCCCCGTGACCTGAAGCACAAGACGAGTCACGTAGGACGGCAGAGCGTCGGAGGTAATAGAGTCCGGGACACCCCTGACCCTGATGTTTCGGCGTCTTTGTCTCGTTTCAAGCATCTCCACAGAGCGTGTCAGAAGTTCGACTTGGTATCGCAAACCAGCAACCTGACCAGACAGGTGAGTTTGTTCCGTTGTCACAGCAGAAGTCGTCTCCTGTACCACCTTCACCTGAGCACGCATCGCCGCTATCTCCCTGCGGACTGCCGCCACCTCAGGCTGCCACACCTCACGTATCACCCGAAGCTCCTCCAAGATCCTGCGGAGATCCCCCTTCGTGGAGGGGAGATGGTCGTCCTCCTCCTGCACCTGTTGCTGTCGAAGTCCCGTCCCCACTGCAGACCGATGATCCGAGGTCACACTATTACTGGCGGAGGTAAGGGGAATCTCAGTCGGGTCCCCATCAAAAATATCCTCTGTGTCCGGCGTTGCCCCGGACGATGTCCGCATTGCTGATTTTCTCTTCTTCTGTGCCCGTTTCCTAGCAGCCGCCGAGAGGGGTCGGGAGTCAGACGCCGGTGACTGCGGGGCAAGCCAGGGCATCCCAGTAATACCCCCCTGAGGTTCATAGTCGCTGTCAGCCTCCGAGGAGCCATAGCCCGGGGGGAGGGAGGAAGAAGCAGTCAGTCCGTAAAAGCGGACCCACCTCGCAAAACATCCCGAATGTCCCTCTGTCGGGGGCCCGTCGCTGGGAACGACCGGTAGGCATGGTTCCGGAGATGCTGGGCTGGCACGAGGTCGCAGGGCGGTGAGGGAATCTCAATACGCCTCGAGTAGGCTTCCAAGATGGCCGCTGTGACTAGGCCCAAATCGCGCTGCCGGCAGCAATCTGTCCCCGGGCACGAAACTCAGGGCTAAATCAGGTACCTCAACTCTCCAGGATCCCTCTAGCCAACCGGGAAGCTCACAGGGCAGTGCAAACGGCGAAAAAAGCAATAAAATCCGTGGTAGACACAGAGCTCCTCCAAAATGCTGCTGCTCGCTTCCACAGCTAGCTCCGCCTCCCGAAGGGAATATATTTAAACGGAAACAAAGTAGCAAAACAAGAGGACATAGTCTTAGATTAGAGGGGCAAAGGTTTAAAAGTAACATCAGGAAGCATTATTTTACTGAGAGGGTGGTGGATACATGGAACAGCCTTCCAGTTGAAGTGGTAGAGGCCAAAACAGTAATTTAAATTTAAGCAGGCATAGGATAGGCATAAGGCTATCCTAAACAAAAGATAAATCCAGGTAAAGTATCCATGTAATTGGGCAGACTAGATGGGCCGAAAGGGTCTTATCTGCCGACATTTTTCTATGTTTCTATGCATTAATGGAAAATTGTGTCTTTTTGCTGATGACAAAGATTTGCAACAGGGTTGATGTTCTTGAAGAGATCAGCCAAATGATTTAGTTAAACTAAAAAAATGGTCAGAGCTGTGACAATTGAGTTTTAATATGGATAAGTGTAAAATAATGCATCTGGGGCGCAAAAACCCAAAAGGCTGAATATAGAATATTTTATACAGTCCTAACCTCAACATCGAAGGAAAGGGATTAACTCAGGACATACTTAAACTAGAGAAATCTCAATGTATCCTTCCTGGTAAAATACTTTGTAAATAATTTAGGAGTTATTATTGGAGAGTATCAAAGGGTAAGTATACAATGTAATAGAGCAGCAGGAAATGCTGGCAGAATGCTTGGTTGTGTAGGGAGAGGTATTACCAGCAGAAAGAGGGATGTACTCATGCCATTGTACAGAGCACTGGTGAGACCTCACTTGAAGTATTGTGTGCAGCACTGGAGACCGTATCTCCAGAAGGATAAAGACACCTTAGAGTTCAGAGAAGGGCTACTAAATGGTGTACGGCTTGATGGAGAAAAGTTACCATGAACGGGTTAATGATCTTAACATGTATAGCTTGTAAGAAAGACGAGACAGAGGAGATATGAAAGAAACATTTAAACACGTAAAAGGAATCAATAAGGTAGAGGAAGGGAGTCAATTTAAAAGGAAACAAAGTAGCAAAACAAGAGGACATAGTCTTAGATTAGAGGGGCAAAGGTTTAAAAGTAACATCATGAAGTATTATTTTGCTGAGAGGGTAGTGGATACATGGAGTAGCCTTCCAGTGGAAGTGGCAGAGGCTATAACAGTGATTGAATTTAAACAGGCATGGGATAAGCATAAGGCTATCCTAAATAAAAGATAAATCCAGTGAAAGTATCCATATAATTGGGCAGACTAGATGGGCCGAAAGGTTCTTATCTACCGACATATTCTAAGAGTCAATCCAAGAGAGCACAGTGTCACAGAGACCAAGAAAGCTGAGAGTCTGTAGAAGGAGGGGATGGACGACAGTGTCAAAAGCAGCTGAGAGGTTAAGCAGGATGAGAATAGAATAGTGGCTGTGGTTTTTAGCCATTAGGACATCATTGGTGACTGAGGACAGTTTCCGCTTAGCGTAGGGGACTGAAGCCTGATTGCAGAGGGTCAAGTAGGGAATTAGAGGACAGGAAGAGGCGATTGAAAACTAGTTTTTCCAAGAGCTTAGTGGTAAACGGAAGCAGGGATACAGGACGATAGTTGGATGGAGAGTTGGGATTGAAGGAGGGTTTCTTTAGTACAGGGGTATCTGTGCGTGTTTGAAAGTCGATGGGATGGAGCTGGTGGAGAGAGATACGTTGATTGATAGGGGTGAGGGAGGAGGAAAGTGGAAGTATTAGATGTGAGTGTCTGGGCTTGAGGGGCCTTGTAGTGAAATTTGAGGACAGTAAGGACTTTCTCCTCAGTGACTGGGAGGAAGCAGCAGAGTGGACATGTGGAGGTGGTGGATTACTGGTTTGTGTCTTATTTATGAAGTAATCTGCCAGGTCCTGAGCACTAAAGGCAGATGAGGGGAGAGGTGCGGTTGGGTAGTGGAGAGAGTAGAAAGTGGGCCAGAGTCCTTTAGGGTTGGAGGACAGCATAGATCTAATAGATGAGAAGAAGCCTTGAATGGCCAAGTGAAGGGCAGAGTTGTATGACCACAGATAAACTTTCAATTAATGAAATCCGCTTCAGAGTGGGATTTCCTTTAGGCACACTCTGCAGAGCGTGAGCATTTTTGCAGGTAGAGTGTCTGGGATGTGTGCCATAACTGAAGCTGGCGACGTGGGGCCTTACAGAGTTGAGGAGGAGCAAGCGTTTCTAAAGCAGAGATAAGAGTAGAGTTATAGTGATCGGTGGCAGCATCAGGGCAGTTGAATGTTGAGGTGTGCGGGAAATGTTGTAGTTTGGAGGTTAGAGTGATGATTACGGCAATACAAAAGTTGTCCAGATGCTGAATCAGGAAGTACTGCGACTATTTTCTTCTTGCTCATTGTTGTCTCGTGTTAGTGACTTTTTTATACTCCCTTTTGTATCAATAACCCCTTACTGCTGGACGGGTTGTGCTTGGCGGATGGGTATAAACACCAGCAGGGCGTGCTAGTGTGCCCTGGCTCTCCGGCTGCTGCAGCCCAATCTCTGGCCCTCCTATGCAGATTATGCATGGTGCATGCTCACTGGTTTGCCTGCGAGAGGAAGCCCATAGACATCAGAGGGGCCTGCTATGCCGTCCCTGTGGCATTCAGACTCACCTGCCACGGTGTGTGCCATTTAAGTGGTTAAAATGTGTTCTGTTTGTATTGATGTTGGATTATATGTAACTTCTGCACTCTCCTTTATCCCCTGTAGCTCCACCCCCTTTGTCCTTTGTGTCCTGATCCCTGTAAAACCGCAGATCCACCTGGTGAATCAAGAGAGAGGAGATCCATCCTGAGGGTCCTGGGCGTAAACTGCCTTCTTGTAAGTATATCCATATATTGCTGATTATCACCTGTATCGGCTGGATAATGATGTGTGTGAATTCAGAAATCAAATGTCTCCCAGCCATGGGAATAAGGCAATGCTTCATCTATAAGAAGCCCCTGTGTGACAATGACATCTTGGCCAGAATGACTGATATGGAGCTTTCTGGGAGGGAATGAGTTATTTGTGTCCTATTAGTAAGTAAAGGGTTAAGTGTTTCAGGGAAGAGCTGAATATTTGCCAGACAAGAGGTTAGATATCTGGAGTGTGATATAGAGCGTTAGCGGGCCTCGACCAATTTTGACAAACTGGAAACCATAGGCATGCCCAGGGGGTGTGCCCAATGGAGGTACGTGTCCATCCATGTCTTAATCCAGACTCTGCTAAAAAGCTCATCCAAGCTCTTATTATCTTCCACCTTGATTACTGTAACCTCCTTCTCTCTGGCCTTAAGAGGTCCCAGATTCTCCCTCTGCAGTCTGTTATGAATGCCTGTGTTAGACTCATCTACCGCACCTTTTGCACCTCTCCCCTTTGCCAATCTCTACACTGGCTCCGTTTCCTTTAGAATCCAATTCAAAATATTGGTGCTCACGTACAAAGCACTCTATAACTGCGCCCCTGCCTACATCTCCACCCATATTAACAGGTACATCCCGTCCTGACCAATTTACTCTGCCAATGATCTGATGCTATTAGTTCCTGGTATCCTCACACCTAACTCCCACCTTCAGGACTTCTCCCGAGCTGCCCTATGTTTATGGAACTCCCTCCGCCGCAACATTAGACTCTCCTGGTCTCTAGTCCTTCTTGAAGTCTATATAAACACATTACTTTAGAGAAGCCTATCGGCTCCCCCCATAATCCCCCACTATACAATAATTGCACCACCACCTTCATCTGGTTCATGATGAGCAGCATAAAATCTGGCTGTATCTCTGTATTACAGGTTTGTTATTTCTAATAAAAATTGTGCATTTTGTGCAAAATCTTCTAAACCTAAGTTATCAATTAATAAATATTCCATGGGTGCACACCCTAGTGCAACGGGCTTTGTACGCTAGTACTGAATTCCTAAACCTCTCACCCCTCTGAAACACGGAGCCAAAATAGACTTAGAAGGTTTCTCTCCGGTGCCTGTTGGGGTCATTGACATTTTCATCAGCACCTACAGGGAAGGTGATGTCTTTGTCACCTCCATTACTGCCCATCTCCTTCATTGCTTATGCCCCCTCCCCTTTTTGCCTTCTTCTTTATGTGGCTGCGTGACACTAATGGAATTGATGGGTAAGATACCATCAGCATAATGACCAAACATGCGATACCCTCAAGTTGTGACACAAAGTCTATACCTCTACTAGACACTGTATTCTTTTGCAGGAGAAAAGCAAGAGTCTGAAAATGTCTGCAGGAATAATTTTAGGGGAATCGGTATCATTTGTTGAAGAAAACCTCAAGAAGCCTCTGACAGTAAAGCAAGAAGAAATAACTAAAGATGAAACTCTGGATTTCCAAGAATATCAAAAAGAAAGAGAAATGTCCGAGCTGTCACATGGGACTATCCAAAAATATTATCCTTATTCAGACATGTTCGTTCATTCTGATTTTACAAATTCTGTCTTTTCTGGGTCAGAACTTTCACAAACTCACACAGTTCAGATTGAAAGAAAAAACGTTCAATGCCCTGAAAGTGAGAAATGTTTAAGCACAAATGCAAGTCTTGGTATACACTGGAGAGTTCACATAGGAGAGAAGCCGTTTGCATGTTCTGAATGTGGGAAATGTTTTCGCGCAAAGGGTGCACATAGTAGCCATGTGAGAATTCATACAGGAGAGAAGCCGTTTGCTTGTTCTGAATGTGGAAAATGTTTTAGAATCAAGAGTATGCTTACTAGGCATGAGGGAATTCATAAAGGAGGGAAGCCGTTTGTATGTTCTGAATGTAGGAAATGTTTTAGAACAAAGAGTGCGCTTACTCTACATAGGAAAATTCATACAGGAGAGATGTTTGCATGTTCTGAATGTGAGAAATGTTTAAGAACAAAGAGTGAGCTTACTGTACATGAGAGAATTCATACAGGAGAGAAGCCGTTTGCATGTTCTGAATGTCTGAAATGGTTTAGAACAATGGGTATGCTTACTGTACATGAGAGAATTCATACAGGAGAAAAGCCGTTTGCTTGTTCTGAATGTGAGAAATGTTTTAGAACAAGGAGTGAGCTTACTGTACATGAGAGAATTCATACAGGTGAGAAGCCATTTGCATGTTCTGAATGTGAGAAATGTTTTAGAGCAAAGGGTGCACTAACCGCACATAAGAGAATTCATACAGGAGAGAAGTCGTTTGCATGTTCTGAATGTGGGAAATGTTATAGTAGAAAGAGTGCGCTTACTGCACATGAGATAAATCATACAGGAGAGAAACCGTTTGCTTGTTCTGAATGTGGGAAATGTTTTACAACAAAGTGCAGGCTTACTACACATGAGAGAAATCACACAGGAAAGAAGCCGTTTGCCTGTGCCGAATGTGGGAAATGTTTTATATCAAAGGGTGAGCTTACTAAACATGTGAGAATTCATACAGGAGAGAAGCCGTTTGTATGTTCTGAATGTCTGAAATGTTTTACAACAAAGAGTGAGCTAACTGAACATGAGAAAATTCATACAGGAGAGAAGCCGTTTGCATGTTCTGAATGTGGGAAGTGTTTTAGAAGAAAGGATAAGCTTACTGATCATGAGAGAATTCATACAGGAGAGAAGCCGTTTGCTTGTTCTGAATGTGAGAAATGTTTTAGAACAAAGGGTGAGCTTACCATACATGAGAGAATTCATACAGGAGAGAATCCGTTTGCATGTTCTGAATGTGAGAAATGTTTTAAAAGAAAAGGTAAACTTACTGTACATGAGAGAATTCATACAGGAGAGAAGCCGTATGCTTGTTTTGAATGTGAGAAATGTTTTAGAACAAAGGGTGATCTTACTGTACACGAGAGAATTCATACAGGAGAGAAACCGTTTGCATGTTCTGAATGTGAGAAATGTTTTAAAACAAAGAGTAAACTTACTGTACATGAGAGAATTCATACAGGAGAGAAACCGTATGCTTGTTCTGAATGTGGGAAATGTTTTACAACAAAGTGCAAGCTTACTGCACATGAGATAAACCACACAGGAGAGAAGCCGTTTGCATGTGCCGAATGTGAGAAATGTTATAGATCAAAGGATGCACTAACTGTACATGAGAGAATTCATACAGGAGAGAAGCGATTTGCATGTTCTGAGTGTGGGAAATGTTTTAGAAGAAAGCACTCTCTTACTGTACATGAGAGGACTCACAGAGGGGTGTAGCCGTTCATTTTAAGACGTTTCTCGGAATAAACAAACTAGACTGTTTCTGTCCAGTATAGTTTGTATGGGAGAGAAGCTGTTTGAATGGCTTGATTGGGGGAAGGTGTTTTAGAGCAATAGATGGTTACTTTACATGAGATCATTTGTACGGGAGATAAATTGGTAGAGATATGTATATTTAAGCTCATCTCATGGTATCATTCAGGAGAGAAACTCTTTGCATGTCCTGAATGTGGGAAAGGCAGCTACTAAAGCCTGAGATACACTGCAAACGTAGCGAAGCAAAAATTTTGCAGGCTTCACTCCGCTCCGCCTCGCAGCCAGTCTACACTGCATTACGTTTGCTTCTCTCCGCACTGGAAAGGAATCCAATACTTTGCAGATCAAATATATATATATATATATATATTATAGGGAAACTGAGCGCTATGTATAGAGTAGGAATGCATTGATTCCACACACAGACCACATATACATATATATTAACATGAAGTCATATATACAGCCAGATATATGAGAGAAGTCTGACTGTTTTATATTTATTTATAAATGATTTTACCAGGAAGGATACATTGAGAGTTCTGTCGTTTTCAAGTATGTCCTGGGTTCATGTATACCCCCAACTGTGTCCCAATGTTTAATTCTATCATTCTGATCAGTAAGCTTCAATATACCCGACGAAGAGAGGCTCACTCTCGAAAGCTTGTACTTTAAATGTAACGTTAGTCCAATAAAAGTATCACTACAGACTGCTATACTCGTGATATATATAGAAAATACAAAGCGAGAAAGCACTCAATCTTGAAAATTGAAGGGATGTAGGTGGCCCGGGTGCTGGCCAATGAGCGCATATAGAAAATCCAAAAATAAGGCGCACTCCGGGGCTTTGGATAAAATAAAAAACTTTATTAACTAAATAACCGTTTCGGTTCCTAAGAACCTTTATCAAGGAATAAAAACACATTAATAAAGACATGCTTAAATAATGTAAGGTTTGACTCACCCCCCAATCGTGTGTACGCTGCATCTGGGGCCACGCCACGACTCAATTGTCCGGCGTGCCTGTGCTGGGCGCATAGCGTGTGACGCATTGGTGGACTTTGTCATAGTGGGCTGCGGCAGTACTTGTTACCATAGCAACCCATAACATTCGGGGAGCTAGGTACCTTGCCGTAGCGGGCCGTGTGTGCCAGCATGAGAATGGTCGGGCTGAAAGGGAAGAACTTGTCCAGTGCTTGAGAAGGGCGATTATACTGGGTGTATGGGTAGACCATTAAGCACAATGAGTAGACCTGTATATGATAGAAGGAAAAACCGGAAATAAAAATGAATGTGAGTTGCCATAAGTGATGTAAGAACTAGATGCGCAATGCGACATTAATGGAAGATGAAAAGGATATGGATGGAATGAATGTGCAGTGAAAAAGGTGAAAAAAATGTGAAATGAAAAATCTGCAAAACGAAATGTGAAAAATGTATATAAACCTACGCAAAAGTAAAAACTTAGTGATGAATACCAATGAAAGTGAAAAAGTGAATGAAGTGTGTGGTGGATGTGTAATGCAAAGGATGAAAAAGGAAGGAAGATAATAATGTAAATGGGAGATGGGTGAGAGGAATGATATAAGCAACATATGATGCATGTAGTGAAAAATGAGGGCAGAATATATCTGCAAGATTGTGGCGGATGGGGGATGTGTAAGGAAGTCCTGTGAAAAATGATAAATAATTAACACTCATTTAAATAAGATGTATATGAAATATATTCATTTAGGCCATGGGGGGCCAAGGTACGTAAGGTGCTGATCCAGAAAGTTTCTCTTTGTAGAAGGAGCTGGGAACGGTTTTCTCCTCTGATGAGGGGAGGGATGTGATCAATAGCGATGAACTTCAAAGCTGGTAGGCTATGCCCCATCTGTAGAAAATGCTTAGCAACAGGCTTGTCCGTTCGTTGATCACGAAATGCGGTATTGATTGCAGAGCGATGACCCCTAATTCTGTCGCGTAAAGTGAGGTCTGTCTTGCCCACGTAGCCCAGACCACATGGGCAAGTTATTAAATACACAACGTGGTCAGTGGTACAAGATATTCGATGGCGTATCTGAAAACGTTGACCTGTGGTGGGATGAGCGAATGATGGCACGTTACGCATCCCGTGCACTTGAAGCATCCCAATTTCTGAAACTTGCGTGGTGGATCATATGCAACCTTAAGGTCTGTTTTAACTAAGATGTCTTTAAGGTTCCGAGTTCTTTTGAAGCTGAGTAAGGGAGGATGATGAAATTGTTGTGGTAATTGATTATCATACTGAAAAATATGCCAATGTTGACGAATTTTGCGAAGAAGAGGATAGCTATGTTGATGGAAAGTAAGGGGAACCGTGATTCTGGGAGGATGATCAGAAGAAGTCTTCTTAGGTGTAGAAAATTTGACCTGAGCCTGTTGGAGTGCTCTGTCTAAGATTTCACGAAAATAACCCCTGTGGAGAAATTTGGAGGTCATGTCTTCAATTTGCTGAACCCTTTTCGTTGGCTGATTATTGTATCGGAGGACACGTAAGTATTGGGAAAGGGGTAATGACTTTTTTAGGTGAGGGGGATGATGACTATCCGCCCTAAGTATGGTATTCCGATCCGTGGGTTTGCGATACAATGAAAAATCCTGATTTTGCCCATTGCAGGTTATTTTGATGTCTAAGAAGTTGATCATGGTGGTACTGGTTGTAGCTACCAACTTGATAGATGCGAGCAAAGCATTAACATCATTAACCATAGTCAGAAAAGATTGCGGGTTACCACGCCAAATGATAAGAATGTCATCCACGAACCGCATGTAGGTTAGGATGAACGGTTGGTATACATTAACCACTTGGCTGCTATGGACGCGCTCAGCGCACCCAGCCAAGTGGTTCTCCTGTGCTATGGATGCGCTGAGCGCGTCCATGCACAGGAGGCAGCAATCGGCTGGTATTCCGGCCGATTGCTGTACCCCCCGGTGCGGGCTGACATCTTGGATGTCAGCCCAGCACTCCGGGACCGTGGCGGCACGATGACATCTAATTCATGCGCCCCCCCCCACATGTGCGGAGGAGGCGCCTGAAAGGGAGGGGGGTGGTCCTTCGGACCTCCCTCCCGAACGCCGGGGGCCACAGGGTTAAGGCAGGCACTGTTTGGAAGGGCACAGCCTGCCCTTCCAAACGGTGGCTGACATTAACCCCTGGGGAGCCAGATCACGATTCGGCGCTGAAAAGCGCCAGATCGTGATCCTCTCCCGGAGCTGGCCGACATCTTGGATGTCGGCCAAGCCTCCGGGAACTCCCCTTTTAGGACTGGCGTCATTGTGCATAGCACGATGACGACAGTCCTGGAGTTAACCCCTAGTTGCCAGCAATGGTGGAGATTGGGAGTTAGGGGTTTCCAATGAACCCCCTATCTGTGGCAGCTAGGGGTTAATGTTTGATATTGTTGGATCGGCCAGAGCATGGCCTTTCCAATGATACCAAACATGACCATGTAAAAAGTTTTATAAAAAAAAAAAGTTTTTGTTTTGTTAATGCAGCAATATTGTTCCCATTTCAATTATAATGTGAACAATGATGCTGCACTAACGATTTTTGTATGCGGTGCGTTTGTTAAAAATAGCAAAATTTCCCCCCAAAAAAAAAATGTAACGAGTCCCCATTTCTAATTTTTTTAACAAGCGCACCCCATACAAAATATAACTGCAAATGCTCGCATGTTAAAATGTGAAAAAAAAAAACACTTTACACATTGTAAATTATTGAAAATTCAAATTTTATTGCATTTTTTGTTATAATATACAGACAGGACATAACGTATACATATAATAATGACATATTATGAGTCTGCCGGAAAGAACGATATATAATATGTCTGGGTCATATATTAAAATATGGCTTCAAAACGCGGTTAAACATGATGTGCGAAAGCGGTAAAAATGACCTCAGCACAGAGGTGTGAAATGCCTCAGCAGCGAAAGGGTTAAGTATATTACGCTGCTCAAATTCTGACATGTAAAAATTGGCATACACCGAAGCCATGGCTGCACCCATTGCGTTTCCAGATAGCTGCAAGTAGAAATACTTTTCAAAACGAAAATAATTGCATTCTAAAGTCAGACGTAACATTTCAACCATAAATTCAATAGGTGGTCCGGAATAGGTAGTTGATTGTGCCAACGTAGTTCTAAAGGCAGCGATGCCCTCTTCATGGGGGATAACCGTGAAGAGGCTGGTAACATCGAGGGTGGCCAGAGTGATTTTACCCTCCGGGATATGGAGATCTTGCAAAATAGATAAAAGGTGAAGAGTATCTTTCAAAACTGTAGGCAGATTGATCTTCTATGCAAAGATACTATGCTCAATGTACTTTCCCAGAGGCTCGAGTAATCCTCCCCGGGCCGAAACTATCGGTCGTCCGGGTGGTTGGCAGGCATCTTTATGTATCTTGGGGATTGTGTACATGATAGGTGTGCGAGGATGTTTAACTTGTACGTATCTGGCTGTGGTCTCTGTGATGTAATTAACTTGGAGGTCTATATCAATGATTTCAGATATTTTCTTTGAAAAGATTTGCGTGGTGTCATAGGTTAAGATGCGGTATGTATGGCAATCTGCCAGTTGGTGTAAGATTTCCTCACGGTAGTACCCATAGTCTAAGATGAAAATGCCGCCCCCTTTGTCTGCTGAGCGTATGGTTATGGTAGGATCGTTAGCACGATCCTGGAGTGCCTGGCGTTGGTTAAAGGTCAAGTTGTTAATGGGTTTGAAGGTTTGCGTGGTGTCAGAATGAACTTGTGCCTTAGAGATCATTTTATTAAAGGCTTGTACAAAGTGATTGGTTGCTTTAACTTCATGAGTGCTCTTAAGCTTAAGAGCAGATTTATTGTGGGAATCCGCTTTTTGAAAATTTTCTTGTAAAGCAAGTGTTCTTTGAATACGATAAAATTCGACTTCCTGCTGAAAAGGTGATAAATGCCTAGTTTGGACAAACGAAAGGCCTTTGGATAGAACACTAATGTGGTGTTCTGTGAGTTGTTTGCGCGATAGGTTGAAGATTTCTTGAATAGGGGTGGTTTGTCCTTGTAATTGGTGTACTTTGCCTTTCTGCCCTCGTCGCGTAGGTCTTCGGCGCTGCTTGCGTCGGATAGAGCTTGCTTGCATATCCGTGGGGCCAGTGGAATTGGAGGCTTGGGGTCTGCATTGTCTAAAAAAGGTTGAGCATTGATAAATGCTGGTGCATGGGATTGGGCCTCCACATCAGAGGCAGATTCGCCTGAGGTATGGTGGGTAGGATATGCAAATGTAAAGTGAGACAGAGGTCATTTGCATATCCTACCCAGAGTTCCTTGCTGCATATGGGGAATGTGGCACAGGAGCTCTGGGATGCAATTCATCGAATTGCTCTGATGTGCAGGTGGCTTCGGCAATAATAAACACACTTATTATAGTGTGGAGGCTTTTTATCTCACTTTTAGTCCTTCACCACAACCCTGTAGACACTAATTATATATATATATACACAAACAGAAGATGGGAGCACTCACGGTTTGTATATAAAAAATAACAAAGTTTATTCATTCCACATTAAAATTCTACGTTTTGGCTCACTCACAAGCCTTAATCATGTACGAGCCTTAATCATTGATAAAAATGTTTTATCCATGAATAAGGCTCGTGAGTGAGCCGAAACGGAGATTTTTAATGTGGAACCAATAAACTTTGTTGTATATAAAAAATAAGACCGTGAGTGCTCCCATCTTCTTTTTGTATACATATTCTATTGGGATTTGTACTGCATCACGGCATGGGATATCGTTAATGCCGTAGCTTGAGTGCTGGATATTCGGATGTATGTATATATATATCACAGTCAGTTTGGTCTGCACTTACGGTTCACTGTTACGCCACACACCCGGTGTTTGATGATGGCCTCTTGAACGTATAAAGATGTATAAAATCACCAGCACTGCAGGATTTTTCACGTTAATTCACTTTATTAGAACATGTTGATATCCAAAGGGAAGAAACCACTGTGGTACTCTGCAGAAGTGGCCAAAATAGTGAAGAGCAAAAAGATAGCATTCAATAATAATAAAAAAACTCAAACCTATATTAGGCAGAAACCTATTAGGCAGAAAGAGGCAAAGCACTTTATAAGAGCTTCCAAAGCACACGCAGAAGAGAAAATAGCTCAGTCAGTAAAAAAGGGGGACAAAACATTTTTTAGATACATAAACGAGAAAAGAAAAGTAAAACAAGGATTAGTTAGATTAAAAACAAAGGAAGGAAGGTATGTAGAAGAGGATAAAAGTCTCGCTGACTGCCTCAATGAATATTTTTGTTCAGTCTTTGCAGAAGAAAAGGAAGGAAAGGGACCTCAGTTAGGAGGAAACACTAACGAGACATGTACATATGAGTTTACAGAGGAGGAGGTTCTACAGCAGCTGTCTAAAGTAAAGACAAATAAGTCAATGGGGCCTGATGGGATCCACCCTAAATTATTAAAAGAGCTCAGTGATGTAATAGCAAAACCGTTAACAGATTTATTTAACCAATCCTTGTTAACGGGAGTCGTCCCAGAAGACTGGAAATTAGCAAATGTTGTGCCCATTTACAAGAAGGGTAGTATTACATAGATTACATGATAAGAAACAACATGGGTTTACCTCAGGGAGATCATGCCAAACTAATCTTATTGATTTTTTTGATTGGGTAACAAAAATAATAGACACAGGTGGTGCAGTAGACATTGCTTATTTAGATTTCAGTAAGGCTTTTGATACTGTTCCGCATAGAAGGCTTATCAATAAATTGCAAACTTTGAGCTTGGATTCCAATATTGTTGAATGGATTAGGCAGTGGCTGAGTGACAGGCAACAGAGGGTTGTGGTAAATGGAGTTTATTCGGCGCAAGGTCTTTTTACCAGTGGGGTACCTCAGGGGTCAGTGCTTGGACCCATTCTCTTTAATATTTTTAATAGTGATATTGCAGAAGGTATTAATGGAAAAGTATGTATTTTTGCTGATGACACAAAGATTTGCAACAGGGTTGACGTTCCTGGAGGGATCAGCCAAATGACAAATGATTTAGGTAAACTAAAAAAATGGTCGGAGCTGTGG
>CM019068.1:146068596-146241281 GCA_009667805.1 Leptobrachium leishanense | reverse complement strand
CTATACTTTGGATTGCATCAGATGCGTTTTCCGGTGAATTTTTGGGTGCGCTCCCTGCACTCCGGGGACCCTGCGGTGAATGCTGAAATTTGATTCCCCGAAGTGCAGGGAAAGAGAGAGCACGGAATTGTCTGCAACATTTTGGTGCTCTTTGAATAACCCCTTAAGATCTCTCGTTTGTTTGAGATGTCTTTCTGGGGCTACGGCTTGTAGAGACAGGAGGCTTTTTCTTAATATTGTTAAACAAACAAAGCAGGAGGGGGAAGTGGATGTACTAGTCCATCTAGGGACAAATGACTTGGCTAGCAAGGATGTTTCAGAGATAAAGGAAGATTTTTGTGTTCTCGGAGATGACATACGGCAGATTGCGTCCACATTGTCATTCTCTGAATTTCTGCCTGTGCATAACATTCTGAATAACAGGCAGATGCGCATTAGGGAATTTAAGCTTTGGCTTTGTGAATGTGTCGGGAGCAAGGATTTGGCTTTGTGCTAAAAAAAATTACAAGCTCAGAGTCGAATCTATAAATGCTCGCATTTTAGTCAATAAAGTCCATGAACTCGATTATTTAAAGGTGGCATTATTGAAGGCTACCGGCTAGGTGGAGTAGAGTTATGATCACTGCTCTATAACTGTGGAGACACAGGTTCGAATCCCAGGAAGAGCACCTCTCCAGTAAGTGTCCTTGGGCAAGACACTTGATGGTACATACTCACCACCCAGGAAATACTTGAAAACTAGAGAAATCTCAGTGTATCCTTCCTGGTAAATTACTTTCTCAAAACAAAAAAAAATTGCATTGCATGCTTGTTGGCAAAAGCAAAAAAGGGAAGAAACCACTGTGGTCTCTACAGAAGTGGCCAAAAGAATGAAGAACAAAAAGATAGCACGCAATAATTATATAAAAAAAAAACAAGCACACCTATAAGATTAGGCAGAAAGAGGCAAAGGGACTTATAAGAGCCTCCAAAGCACACGTGGAAGAGAAAATAGCCCAGTCAGTAAAAAAAAGGAACAAAACATTTTTTAGATACATATACGAGAAAAGTAAAACCAGGATTAGTGAGCTTAAAAACAAAGGAAGGTATGTAGAAGAGGATAAAAGTCTAGCTGACTGCCTCAATGAATATTTTTGTTCAGTCTTTACAGAAGGAAAGGAAGAAAAGGGACCTCAGTTAGGAGAAAACACTAAAGAGACATTTCCATATGAGTTTACAGGGGAGGAGAATCTACTTCAGCTTTTAGCATAAAGACAAATAAGTCAAAGAGGCCTGATGGGATTCACCCAAAGCTATTAAAAGAACTCAGTGGTGTAATAGCAAAATCGTTAGCAGATTTATGTAACCAATCTTTGCTAGCGGGAGTCATCCCAGAAGACTGGAACTTAACAAATGTTGTGCCCATTTACAAGAAGGGTATTCGGGAGGAATCGGGAAACTATAGGCCAGTTTTAATTCGGTAGTGGGGAAATTAATGGAAACCATGTTAAACATTGTTGAACATCTATAAACACATACAGGGTAATTCAAAGAGAATCAAAAAGTCACCGCACGTTCGGTGACTTTTCATTCTCTTCAATTCGGTTCGTTTTGCCGATCCCATTTCGGCGACCCTGCGGTGTATTCAGCAAGCACTACAGGGTCCCCGAATTGCAGGGAAAGGCCGCCGCAAAACCGACGAAAACTAACCGCAAAACCCGGCGAATGCACTCCGAAAACCCGCAAAAACATCTGGATTAACCCGCCGAAAACGCATGAAAAACCCGAGCAGGAGCCGATCACTCACAGTGAAGCCACAGGAAAAAGCCGACACCGCAGACGAAGGCAGTGAATAAATTAGCAAAACAGTTTGCTTGAATGTTTGAAAAGTGAAACGCTGTTTGCAAAGAAACTACTGAGTGAAAATGTCTGAAATTTACATATGAGGCCCAGGGAATGATAATAAAAAGGGCTGTTACAGAAAAATTAAGTAAACTTAAAAAAAATTGCAATTTTTTAAAAAAAAATCCAGAAAAATGCTTAAAATATCCTAAAAAATCTATAAATAGAGAGACTCTTTACTGCAGAATTTTATAATGTATGGTTTATTAGATATTGAATTAAAACGGGAATATTTTTAACATTGAAGCCTATGGGATTCGCCTGAATAAACCTGCCGAATTAAACCACCGAATGGCAGAGCATTTCGGGAACCTTTCACTGCTGGTTTGTGTGTTCTCTGAATAGCCGAAGCAGTGCTTTTTTATGGGGATTTCACTGCCCTCGAACAGGCACCGTATGTGCAGGCAATCTCTGGATAGCCGAATGGCCAAGAAAGGTAACCGACTGCTGATTTTCAGCGTTCAGTTACCTTTCTCCAGCAATTCGGATCTCTTTGAATAATCCTGATAGATTACAAGATCAGAAACAACTTGGGTTTACCTCCGGGAGATCATGTCAAACTAATCTGATTTTTTGATTGAGTAAAGGTGGTGCAGTAGACATTACTCATTTAGATTTCAGTAAAGCTTTTGATACTGTTCAGCATAGAAGATTTATCAAGAAATTGCAATCTTTGCGTTTGGGATTGAATGTTGTTGAATGGATTAGACAGTGGCTGAGTAACAGGCAACAGAGGATTTTGGTCAATGGAGTATATTCAGCGCAAGGTTTTGTTACCAGTGGGGTACCTCAGGAGTCAGTACTTGGACCCATTCCCTTTAATACTTTTATTAGTGATATTGTAGAAGGTATTAATGGAAAATTGTGTCTTTTTGCTGATGACAAAGATTTGCAACAGGGTTGATGTTCCTGAAGAGATCTACCAAATGATTTAGTTAAACTAAAACAATGGTCAGAGCTGTGACAATTGAGTTTAATATGGATAAGTGTAAGATAATGCATCTGGGGCGCAAAACCCCAAAAGGCTGAATATAGAATATTTTATACAGTCCTAACCTCAACATCTAAGGAAAGGGATTAACTCAGGACATACTTAAACTAGAGAAATCTCAATGTATCCTTCCTGGTAAAATACCTGTAAATAATTTAGGAGTTATTATTGGAGAGTATCAAAGGGTAAGTATACAATGTAATAGAGCAGCAGGAAATGCTGGCAGAATGCTTGGTTGTGTAGGGAGAGGTATTACCAGCAGAAAGAGGGATGTACTCATGCCATTGTACAGAGCACTGGTGAGACCTCACTTGAAGTATTGTATGCAGCACTGGAGACCGTATCTCCAGAAGGATAAAGACACCTTAGAGAGAGTTCAGAGAAGGGCTACTAAATGGTGTATGGCTTGATGGAGAAAAGTTACCATGAAAGGGATAATGATCTTAACATGTATAGCTTGTAAGAAAGACGAGACAGAGGAGATATGAAAGAAACATTTAAATACGTAAAGGGAATCAATAAGGTAGAGGAAGGGAGTAAATTTAAAAGGAAACAAAGTAGCAAAACAAGAGGACATAGTCTTAGATTAGAGGGGCAAAGGTTTAAAAGTAACCTCATGAAGTATTATTTTGCTGAGAGGGTAGTGGATACATGGAGCAGCCTTCCAGTAGAAGTGGTAGAGGCTATAACAGTGATTGAATTTAAACAGGCATGGGATAGGCTATCCTAAATAAAAGATAAATCCAGTGAAAGAATCCATATAATTGGGCAGACTAGATGGGCCGCGGGGTTCTTATCTACCGACATATTCTAAGAGTCAATCCAAGAGAGCACAGTGTCACAGAGACCAAGAAAGCTGAGAGTCTGTAGAAGGAGGGGATGGACGACAGTGTCAAAAGCAGCTGAGAGGTTAAGCAGGATGAGAATAGAATAGTGGCTGTGGTTTTTAGCCATTAGGACATCATTGGTGACTGAGGACAGTTTCCGCTTAGCGTAGGGGACGGAAGCCTGATTGCAGAGGGTCAAGTAGGGAATTAGAGGACAGAAAGAGGGAGAGGCGGTTGAAAACTAGTTTTTCCAAGAGCTTAGTGGTAAACGGAAGCAGGGATACAGGACGATAGTTGGACAGTTGGGATTGAAGGAGGGTTTGTTTAGTACAGGGTTATCTGTGCGTGTTTGAAAGTCGATGGGATGGAGCCAGTGGAGAGAGATACGTTGATTGATAGGGGTGAGGGAGGAGGAAAGTGGAGGTATTAGATGTGAGTGTCTGGGCTTGAGGGGCCTTGTAGTGAAATTTGAGGACAGTAAGGACTTTCTCCTCAGTGACTGGGAGGAAGCAGCAGAGGGGGCATGTGGAGGTGGTGGATTACTGGTTTGTGTCTTATTTATGAAGTAATCTGCCAGGTCCTGAGCACTAAAGGCAGATGAGGGGAGAGGTGCGGTTGGGTAGTGGAGAGATTTGAAAGTGGACCAGAGTCATTTAGGGTTGGAGGACAGCATAGATATAATAGATGAGAAGAAGTCTTGAATTGCCAAGTGAAGGGCAGAGTTGTATGACCACAGATAAACTTTCAATTAATGAAATCCGCTTCAGAGTGGGATTTCCTTTAGGCACACTCTGCAGAGCGTGAGCATTTTTGCAGGTAGAGTGTCTGGGATGTGTGCCATAACTGAAGCTGGCGACGTGGGGCCTTACAGAGTTGAGGAGGAGCAAGCGTTTCTAAAGCAGAGATAAGAGTAGAGTTATAGTGATCGGTGGCAGCATCAGGGCAGTTGAATGTTGAGGTGTGCGGGAAATGTTGTAGTTTGGAGGTTAGAGTGATGATTACGGCAATACAAAAGTTGTCCAGATGCTGAATCAGGAAGTACTGCGACTATTTTCTTCTTGCTCATTGTTGTCTCGTGTTAGTGACTTTTTTATACTCCCTTTTGTATCAATAACCCCTTACTGCTGGACGGGTTGTGCTTGGCGGATGGGTATAAACACCAGCAGGGCGTGCTAGTGTGCCCTGGCTCTCCGGCTGCTGCAGCCCAATCTCTGGCCCTCCTATGCAGATTATGCATGGTGCATGCTCACTGGTTTGCCTGCGAGAGGAAGCCCATAGACATCAGAGGGGCCTGCTATGCCGTCCCTGTGGCATTCAGACTCACCTGCCACGGTGTGTGCCATTTAAGTGGTTAAAATGTGTTCTGTTTGTATTGATGTTGGATTATATGTAACTTCTGCACTCTCCTTTATCCCCTGTAGCTCCACCCCCTTTGTCCTTTGTGTCCTGATCCCTGTAAAACCGCAGATCCACCTGGTGAATCAAGAGAGAGGAGATCCATCCTGAGGGTCCTGGGCGTAAACTGCCTTCTTGTAAGTATATCCATATATTGCTGATTATCACCTGTATCGGCTGGATAATGATGTGTGTGAATTCAGAAATCAAATGTCTCCCAGCCATGGGAATAAGGCAATGCTTCATCTATAAGAAGCCCCTGTGTGACAATGACATCTTGGCCAGAATGACTGATATGGAGCTTTCTGGGAGGGAATGAGTTATTTGTGTCCTATTAGTAAGTAAAGGGTTAAGTGTTTCAGGGAAGAGCTGAATATTTGCCAGACAAGAGGTTAGATATCTGGAGTGTGATATAGAGCGTTAGCGGGCCTCGACCAATTTTGACAAACTGGAAACCATAGGCATGCCCAGGGGGTGTGCCCAATGGAGGTACGTGTCCATCCATGTCTTAATCCAGACTCTGCTAAAAAGCTCATCCAAGCTCTTATTATCTTCCACCTTGATTACTGTAACCTCCTTCTCTCTGGCCTTAAGAGGTCCCAGATTCTCCCTCTGCAGTCTGTTATGAATGCCTGTGTTAGACTCATCTACCGCACCTTTTGCACCTCTCCCCTTTGCCAATCTCTACACTGGCTCCGTTTCCTTTAGAATCCAATTCAAAATATTGGTGCTCACGTACAAAGCACTCTATAACTGCGCCCCTGCCTACATCTCCACCCATATTAACAGGTACATCCCGTCCTGACCAATTTACTCTGCCAATGATCTGATGCTATTAGTTCCTGGTATCCTCACACCTAACTCCCACCTTCAGGACTTCTCCCGAGCTGCCCTATGTTTATGGAACTCCCTCCGCCGCAACATTAGACTCTCCTGGTCTCTAGTCCTTCTTGAAGTCTATATAAACACATTACTTTAGAGAAGCCTATCGGCTCCCCCCATAATCCCCCACTATACAATAATTGCACCACCACCTTCATCTGGTTCATGATGAGCAGCATAAAATCTGGCTGTATCTCTGTATTACAGGTTTGTTATTTCTAATAAAAATTGTGCATTTTGTGCAAAATCTTCTAAACCTAAGTTATCAATTAATAAATATTCCATGGGTGCACACCCTAGTGCAACGGGCTTTGTACGCTAGTACTGAATTCCTAAACCTCTCACCCCTCTGAAACACGGAGCCAAAATAGACTTAGAAGGTTTCTCTCCGGTGCCTGTTGGGGTCATTGACATTTTCATCAGCACCTACAGGGAAGGTGATGTCTTTGTCACCTCCATTACTGCCCATCTCCTTCATTGCTTATGCCCCCTCCCCTTTTTGCCTTCTTCTTTATGTGGCTGCGTGACACTAATGGAATTGATGGGTAAGATACCATCAGCATAATGACCAAACATGCGATACCCTCAAGTTGTGACACAAAGTCTATACCTCTACTAGACACTGTATTCTTTTGCAGGAGAAAAGCAAGAGTCTGAAAATGTCTGCAGGAATAATTTTAGGGGAATCGGTATCATTTGTTGAAGAAAACCTCAAGAAGCCTCTGACAGTAAAGCAAGAAGAAATAACTAAAGATGAAACTCTGGATTTCCAAGAATATCAAAAAGAAAGAGAAATGTCCGAGCTGTCACATGGGACTATCCAAAAATATTATCCTTATTCAGACATGTTCGTTCATTCTGATTTTACAAATTCTGTCTTTTCTGGGTCAGAACTTTCACAAACTCACACAGTTCAGATTGAAAGAAAAAACGTTCAATGCCCTGAAAGTGAGAAATGTTTAAGCACAAATGCAAGTCTTGGTATACACTGGAGAGTTCACATAGGAGAGAAGCCGTTTGCATGTTCTGAATGTGGGAAATGTTTTCGCGCAAAGGGTGCACATAGTAGCCATGTGAGAATTCATACAGGAGAGAAGCCGTTTGCTTGTTCTGAATGTGGAAAATGTTTTAGAATCAAGAGTATGCTTACTAGGCATGAGGGAATTCATAAAGGAGGGAAGCCGTTTGTATGTTCTGAATGTAGGAAATGTTTTAGAACAAAGAGTGCGCTTACTCTACATAGGAAAATTCATACAGGAGAGATGTTTGCATGTTCTGAATGTGAGAAATGTTTAAGAACAAAGAGTGAGCTTACTGTACATGAGAGAATTCATACAGGAGAGAAGCCGTTTGCATGTTCTGAATGTCTGAAATGGTTTAGAACAATGGGTATGCTTACTGTACATGAGAGAATTCATACAGGAGAAAAGCCGTTTGCATGTTCTGAATGTCTGAAATGTTTTAGAAGAAAGAATGCGCTTACTATACATGAGAGAATTCATACAGGAGAGAAGCCGTTTGCATGTTCTGAATGTCTGAATTGTTATAGGACTAAGAGTGAACTAACCACACATAAGAGAATTCATACAGGAGAGAAGTCGTTTGCATGTTCTGAATGTGGGAAATGTTATAGCAGAAAGAGTGCGCTTACTGCACATGAGATAAATCATACAGGAGAAAAACCGTTTGCTTGTTCTGAATGTGGGAAATGTTTTACAACAAAGTGCAGGCTTACTACACATGAGAGAAATCACACAGGAAAGAAGCCATTTTCATGTGCCGAATGTGGGAAATGTTTTATATCAAAGGGTGAGCTTACTAAACGTGAGAATTCATACAGGAGAGAGGCCGTTTGTATGTTCTGAATGTCTGAAATGTTTTACAACAAAGAGTGAGCTAACTGAACATGAGAAAATTCATACAGGAGAGAAGCCGTTTGCATGTTCTGAATGTGGGAAGTGTTTTAGAAGAAAGGATAAGCTTACTGATCATGAGAGAATTCATACAGGAGAGAAGCCGTTTGCTTGTTCTGAATGTGAGAAATGTTTTAGAACAAAGGGTGAGCTTACCATACATGAGAGAATTCATACAGGAGAGAATCCGTTTGCATGTTCTGAATGTGAGAAATGTTTTAAAAGAAAAGGTAAACTTACTGTACATGAGAGAATTCATACAGGAGAGAAGCCGTATGCTTGTTTTGAATGTGAGAAATGTTTTAGAACAAAGGGTGATCTTACTGTACACGAGAGAATTCATACAGGAGAGAAACCGTTTGCATGTTCTGAATGTGAGAAATGTTTTAAAACAAAGAGTAAACTTACTGTACATGAGAGAATTCATACAGGAGAGAAACCGTATGCTTGTTCTGAATGTGGGAAATGTTTTACAACAAAGTACAAGCTTACTGCACATGAGATAAACCACACAGGAGAGAAGCCGTTTGCATGTGCCGAATGTGAGAAATGTTATAGATCTAAGGATGCACTAACTGTACATGAGAGAATTCATACAGGAGAGAAGCGATTTGCCTGTTCTGAGTGTGGGAAATGTTTTAGAAGAAAGCACTCTCTTACTGTACATGAGAGGACTCACAGAGGAGTGTAGCCGTTCATTTTAAGACGTTTCTCGGAATAAACAAACTAGACTGTTTCTGTCCAATATAGTTTGTATGGGAGAGAAGCTGTTTGAATGGTTTGATTGGGGGAAGGTGTTTTAGAGCAATAGATGGTTACTTTACATGAGATCATTTGTACGGGAGATAAATTGGTAGATATATGTATATTTAAGCTCATCTCATGGTATCATTCAGGAGAGAAACTTTTTGCATGTCCTGAATGTGGGAAAGGCAGCTACTAAAGCCTGAGATACACTGCAAGCGTAGCGATGCACAGCCAGCGTGGCGAAACAAAAACTTTGCAGGCTTCACTCCGCTCCGCCTCGCAGCCAGTCTACACTGCATTACGTTTGCTTCTCTCCGCACTGGACAGGAATCCAATACTTTGCAGATCAAATATATATATAGATATATATATATTATAGGGAAACGGAGCGCTATGTATAGAGTAGGAATGCATTGATTCCACACACAGACCACATATACATATATATTAACATGCAGTCATATATACAGCCAGATATATGAGAGAAGTCTGACTGTTTTATATTTATTTATAAATGATTTTACCAGGAAGGATACATTGAGAGTTCTCTCGTTTTCAAGTATGTCCTGGGTTCATGTATACCCCCAACTGTGTCCCAATGTTTAATTCTATCATTCTGATCAGTAAGCTTCAATATACCTGACGAAGAGAGGCTCACTCTCGAAAGCTTGTACTTTAAATGTAACGTTAGTCCAATAAAAGTATCACTACAGACTGCTATACTCGTGATATATATATAATATATATAGAAAATACAAAGCGAGAAAGCACTCAATCTTGAAAATTGAAGGGATGTAGGTGGCCCGGGTGCTGGCCAATGAGCGCATATAGAAAATCCAAAAATAAGGCGCACTCCGGGGCTTTGGATAAAATAAAAAACTTTATTAACTAAATAACCGACGTTTCGGTTCCTAAGAACCTTTATCAAGGAATAAAAACACATTAATAAAAGACATGCTTAAATAATGTAAGGTTTGACTCACCCCCCAATCGTGTGTACGCTGCATCTGGGGCCACGCCACGACTCAATTGATCGGCGTGCCTGTGCTGGGCGCATAGCGTGTGACGCATTGGTGGACTATGTCATAGTGGGCGGCGGCAGTACTTGTTACCATAGCAACCCATAACATTCGGGGAGCTAGGTACCTTGCCGTAGCGGGCCGTGTGTGCCAGCATGAGAATGGTCGGGCTGAAAGGGAAGGACTTGTCCAGTGCTTGAGAAGGGCGATTATACTGGGTGTATGGGTAGACCAATAAGCACAATGAGTAGACCTGTATATGATAGAAGGAAAAACCGGAAAGAAAAATGAAAAATTAATGTGAGTTGCACTAGGTGATGTAAGAACTAGATGCGCAATGCGACATTAATGGAAGATGAAAAGGATATGGATGGAATGAATGTGCAGTGAAAAAAATGTGAAATGAAAAATCTGCAAAACGAAATGTGAAAAATGGATATAAACCTACGCAAAAGTAAAAAGCTAGTGATGAATACCAATGAAAGTGAAAAAGTGAATGAAATGTGTGGTGGATGTGTAATGCAAAGGATGAAAAAGTAAAGAAGATAATAATGTAAATGTGAGATGGGTGAGAGGAATGATATAAGCAACATATGATGCATGTAGTGAAAAATGAGGGCAGAAGATCACTGCAAGATAGTGGCGGATGGGGGGTGTGTAAGGAAGTCCTGTGAAAAATGATAAATAATTAACACTCATTTAAATAAGATGTATATGAAATATTTTCATTTAGGCCATGGGGGGCCAAGGTACGTAAGGTGCTGATCCAGAAAGTTTCTCTTTGTAGAAGGAGCTGGGAACGGTTTTCTCCTCTGATGAGGGGAGGGATGTGATCAATAGCGATGAACTTCAAAGCTGGAAGGCGATGCCCCATCTGTAGAAAATGCTTAGCAACAGGCTTGTCCATTCGTTGATCACGAAATGCGGTATTGATGGCAGAGCGATGGCCCCTAATTCTGTCGCGTAAAGTGAGGTCTGTCTTGCCCACGTAGCCCAGACCACATGGGCAAGTTATTAAATACACGACGTGGTCAGTTGTACAAGAAATTCGATGGCGTATCTGAAAACGTTGACCTGTGGTGGGATGAACGAAGGAGGCACCTGAGAGCATAGGATTACGCATCCCGTGCACTTAAAGCATCCCAATTTCTGAAACTTGCGTGGTGGATCATATGCAACCTTAAGGTCTGTTTTAACTAAGATGTCTTTAAGGTTCCGAGTTCTTTTGAAGCTGAGTAAGGGAGGTTGATGAAGTTGTTGTGGTAGTTGATTATCATAATGAAAAATATGCCAATGTTGATGAATTTTGCGAACAAGAGGATAGCTATGTTGATGGAAAGTAAGGGGAACTGTGATTCTGGGAGGATGATCAGAAGAAGTCTTCTTTAGGTGTAGAAAATTTGACCTGAGCCTGTTGGAGTGCTCTGTCTAAGATTTCACGAGAATAACCCCTGTGGAGAAATTTGGAGGTCATTTCTTCAATTTGCTGAACCCTTTTCGTTGGCTGATTATTGTATCGGAGGACACGTAAGTATTGGGAAATGGGTAATGATTTTTTTTAGGTGAGGGGGATGATGACTATCCGCCCTAAGTATGGTATTCCGATCCGTGGGTTTGCGATATAATGAAAAATCCAGATTTTGCCCATTGCGGGTTATTTCGATGTCTAAGAAGTTGATCATGGTGGTACTGGTTGTAGCTACCAACTTGATAGATGCGGGCAAAGCATTAACATCATTAACCATAGTCAGAAAAGATTGCGGGTTACCACGCCAAATGATAAGAATGTCATCCACGAACCACATGTAGGTTAGGATGAACGGTTGGTATACATTAACCACTTGGCTGCTATGGACGCGCTCAGCGCGCCCAGCCAAGTGGTTCTCCTGTGCTATGGACGCGCTGAGCGCGTCCATGCACAGGAGGCAGCAATCGGCCTGGATTCCGGCCCATTGCTGCGCACCCCGCTGCGGGCTGACATCTTGGATGTCAGTCCAGCACTCTGGGACCCCGGCGGGGTATTACATGTCATCGCGGCGGCACGATGACATCTAATTCAGTCCCCCCCCACGTGTGCGGAGGAGGTGCCTGAAAGGGAGGGGGAGGTCCTTAGGACCTCTTTCCCTCCCGATCACCGGCGGCCACAGGGTTAAGGAAGGCACCGTTTGGAAGGGCACAGCCTGCCCTTCCAATCGGTGGCTGACATTAACCCCTGGGGAGCCGGATCACGATTCGGCGCTGAAAAGCGCCGGATCGTGATCCTCTCCCGGAGCTGGCCGACATCTTGGATGTCGGCCAAGCCTCCGAGAACTCCCCCTGAGGACTGGCGTCATCGTGCATAGCACGATGACGCCAGTCCTGGAGTTAACCCCTAGCTGCCAGCAATGGTGGAGATAAGGGTTTCCTATGAACCCCCTATCTCCCAATCCGTGGCAGCTAGGGGTTAATGTTTGATATCGTTGGATTGGTCACAGCATGGCCAATGATACCAAACATGACCATGTAAAAAGTTTTATATAAAAAAAAAATTAAAAAAATATTTTATTTTTTTTAAATTATGAAAACAAATAAACCATTTTTTTTTTTGTTAATGCAGCAATATTTTTCCCATTTCAATTATAATGTGAACAATGATGCTGCATTAACGATTTTTGTATGTGGTGCGTTTGTTAAAAATAGCAAAATTTTCCCCAAAAATGCAACGAGTCCCCATTTCTAATTTTTTTAACAAGCGCACCCCATAGAAAATATAACCGCAAATGCTCGCATGTTAAAATGTGAAAAAAAACACTTTACACGTTTTAAATTATTAAATTCAAATTTTATTGCATTTTTTGTTATAATATACAGACAGGACATGACGTATACATATAATGACATATTATGAGTCTGCCGGAAAGAACGATATATAATATGTCTGGGTCATATATTAAAATATGGCTTCAAAACGTGGTTAAACATGATGAGCAAAAGCGGTAAAAATGACCTCAGCACAGAGGTGTGAAATGCCTCAGCAGCGAAAGGGTTAAGTATATTACGCTGCTCAAAATCTGACATGTAAAAATTGGTATACACCGAAGCCATGGCTGCACCCATTGCGGTTCCAGATAGCCGCAAGTAGAAATACTTTTCAAAACGAAAATAATTGAATTCTAAAGTCAGACGTAACATTTCAACCATAAATTCAATAGGTGGTCCGGAATAGGTAGTTGATTGTGCCAACGTAGTTCTAAAGGCAGCGATGCCCTCTTCATGGGGGATAACCGTGAAGAGGCTGGTAACATCGAGGGTGGCCAGAGTGATTTCACCCACCGGGATATGGATATCTTGCAAAATACGGTAGATAAAAGGTGAGGAGTATCTTTCAAAACAGTAGGCAGATTGATCATCTATGCAAAGATACTATGCTCAATGTACTTTCCCAGAGGCTTGAGTAATCCTCCCCGGGCCGAAACTATCGGTCGTCCGGGTGGTTGGCAGGCATCTTTATGTATCTTGGGGATTGTGTACATGATAGGTGTGCGAGGATGTTTAACTTGTACGTATCTGGCTGTGGTCTCTGTGATGTAATTAGCTTGGAGGCCTATATCAATGATTTCAGATATTTTCTTTGAAAAGATTTGCGTGGGATCATAGGTTAAGATGCGGTATGTATGGCAATCTGCCAGTTGGTGTAAGATTTCCTCACGGTAGTACCCATAGTCTAAGATGAAAATGCCGCCCCCTTTGTCTGCTGAGCGTATGGTTATGGTGGATCGTTAGCAAGATCCTGGAGTGCCTGGCATGGGTTAAAGGTCAAGTTGTTAATGGGTTTGAAGGTTTGCGTGGTGTCAGAATGAACTTGTGCCTTAGAGATCATTTTATTAAAGCCTTGTACAAAGTGATTGGTTGCTTTAACTTCGTGAGTGCTCTTAAGCTTAATAGCAGATTTATTGTGGGAATCAGCTTTTTGAAAATTTTCTTGTAAAGCAAGTGTTCTTTGAATACGATAAAATTCGACTTCCTGCTGAAAAGGTGATAAATGCCTAGTTGGGACAAACGAAAGGCCTTTGGATAGAACACTAATGTGGTGTTCTGTGAGTTGTTTGCGCGATAGGCATAATTTCTTGAATAGGGGTGGTTTGCCCTTGTAATTGGTGTACTTTGCCTTTCTGCCCTCGTCGCGTAGGTCTTCGGCGCTGCTTGCGTGGGATAGAGCTTGCGTGCATATCCGTGGGGCCAGTGGAATTGGAGGCGTGGGGTCTGCATTGTCTAAAAAAGGTTGAGCATTGATAGATGCTGGTGCATGGGATTGGGCCTCCACATCAGAGGCAGATTCGCCTGAGGTATAGTCAATGGTGCTGATATTAGGCTTGGATATTTTAGGTTTTGGGCGACGTCGTTGAGGGCGTGGGCGAGAGCCGCTGAGCCATGGATAAACTTGATGCGCCATGTAATCATAATTCACGCGCTCCATTTTTTGTCTCTTAGAGACCTCTTCATCAGTTTTAGTTTTAAATGAAGCAAATGCAGTTAATACTGTCTCGTGTGATGATTCAAATTTGGCAAGGTTGTTAAGCAGTTCTTGTAGCTCAATACCAACTCCCTCTATGATGATGACTATCCAATCTAATGAGCATTTATTGGCGATGGCTAGCCATTTCTTGCAAAGCTCTGGTTTATTGCGGCCAATAGTGGGAGAGTTCTTAACCCTAAAGCCTCGTGTGATTCGTTTAGCCCGATAGAAATCTGACAAAATAACACCGTGCAAGTCCAGATCCACTTCTCTTTTCTTAAATTTGAGAAGATCGAAATATTTATCTTTATGTGCCAATTGGTATCTCAATTGATCCGGTGTGTGCGGCCACAATACCTTTCTTGCATACTCAGATATATGCATGGTGTCCGCTTGGTCTGCATGGTGTCCGCATCTCACATTTACATTATTATCTTCCTTCCTTTTTCATCCTTTGCATTACACATCCACCACACATTTCATTCACTTTTTCACTTTCATTGGTATTCATCACAAGCTTTTTACTATTGCGTAGGTTTACATACATTTTTCATTTCACATTTTTTTCACCTTTTTCACTGCACTTCCACATTCATTCCATCCATATCCTTTTCATCTTCCATTAATGTCGCATTGCGCATCTAGTTCTTACATCACTTGGTGCATTACATAGCATACATTCACATATGGCAACTCACATTCATTTTTATTTCCGGTTTTTCCTTCTATCATATACAGGTCTACTCATTGTGCTTATTGGTCTACCCATACACCCAGTATAATCGCCCTTCTCAAGCACTGGACAAGTCCTTCCCTTTCAGCCTGGCCATTCTCATGCTGGCACACACGGCCCGCTACAGCAAGGTACCTAGCTCCCCGAATGTTATGAGTTGCTATGGTAACAAGTACTGCCGCCGCCCACTATGACAAAGTCCACCAATGCGTCACACGCTATGCGCCCAGCACAGGCGCGCCGATCAAGTGAGTCGTGGCGTGGCCCCAGATGCAGCGTACACACGATTGGGGGGTGAGTCAAACCTTACATTATTTAAGCATGTCTTTATTAATGTGTTTTTATTCCTTGATAAAGGTTCTTAGGAACCGAAACGTCGGTTATTAAGTTAATGTTTTTTATTTTATCCAAAGCCGCGGAGTACGCCTTATTTTTGGATTATATATATATTATATATACCAACTGGAGGAACCGCACACGAGGGCTTGGTACAATAAAATAAAGTTTATTTAACCCCTTAAGGACGCAGGGCGTACCATGCCGTCCTGCACCACGTGGGCTTTAATGCTGCAGGACGGCATGGTACGCCCCGCGGCGTTTGGTGCCTCTGCGCACCGAAAAACGGGCCGCCTCCCTTCCCACAATGCCGATCGCTGGCTGGGGGTCTGCCTAACACCCGGGCAGACCCTCCCAGCTGGCGATCGGCATTGTGAGAAGGGAGGCGGGCCGTTTCCCTCGTGGAAAGATCCAAGCTGCCAATCCAGCGCTTGGATATGACAGTTGCAGCGGTGACAAGCTGTCACCTCTGCAACTGTCAGAATGTCTCAGCCAATGATTGTTGCATTGGCTGAGACATTGCCCCTTTCTCCTGCTCCTCTTTGCGATCTGTGGAGCAGAGAGAGAGAGAGAGAGGCAGAGAACGGAGCAGAGAGAGAAAAAAAACGAAAACCCCAAACCCTAGGCACTGTACCCCCCCCAGGCACTGTACCCCCCCAGGCACTGTACCCCCCAGGCACTGTACCCACCTGGCACTGTACCCCCCTGGCACTGTACCCACCCAGGCACTGTACCCACCTGGCACTGTACCCACCTGGCACTGTAACCCCCTGGCACTGTATCCCCCAGGCACTGTACCCCCCCAGGCACCTACTGACACTGTACCTACTGGCACTGTACCGCCCAGGCACTGTACCCTCCTGGCACAGTACCCCCTGGCTGAAAATAAAAACCCCAGGCACAGTACCCCCTGGCTGAAAAAAAATAAATAAATAAAAAAAAAACAGGTACAGTACCCTCTGGCTGGCACTGTACTCTCCTGGCAGGCACTGTACCCCCTGGCTGAAAAAAAAATAACTGAAAAAAAGCCTGACTAAAAAAAACCTGAAAAAAAACCGAGGCACTGTACCCCCTGGCCTGCAGTGTACCCCTGATTGAGAACCCGCATTGGCATACGACCCTTTGGCATTTCTGACTACCTGCATTGGCATACGACCCCCTGGCATTTCTGACTACCCGCATTGGCATACGACCCCTGGCATTTCTGACTACCCGCATTGGCATACGACCCTTTGGCATTTCTGACTACCCGCATTGGCATACGACCCCCTGGCATTTCTGACTACCCGCATTGGCATACGACCCCTGGCATTTCTGACTACCCGCATTGGCATACGACCCTTGGCATTTCTGACTACCCGCATTGGCATACGACCCCGTGGCATTCCTGACTACCCACATTGGCATACGACCCCCCTTGGAATATTCTTACCTTGTCTAGATAGATAGAAGTACCGGCCACTACAAGGTCCGGAAGGGCTTAGTTTAGGTGCTCTAATATTTTAGCTGTGTACTTGACCCCATCAGTTCCCCCGACCTCCCATTTAATTTAGTTATAACAAGATCCCCATAAAAATGTCCTCCCGCTTTTATTCCCCAGAAGAGGCATATGAGATCCTGGCCGCCTCTGAGAGCGACGCTCTCGCCGACAGTGACACCCTCACAGCCTCTGATATAGAGCCTCTTAGTGAACCCTCCAGTGATGGTGACCCCCCACCATCTACTGGGAGGCGCGAGAGCAATTGGGTACCCCCAAATATGGCTGCCCCAGAAATACCCCCATTTATAGCAACTCCTGGCATCACAGTAAGGGTAGAGGACTGTGAGCCAGTGAGCTTTTTTAATCTCTTTATGTCCGACGACGTAAATCGAGATGGTGGTTGAGCAAATCAACCTGTTTGCCAACCAGTATCTTGATGCGCATCCGGATTCACATCACCACAGACGTAACAAGTGGCACCCAACGGATGTGATAGAGTTAAAAAAAATTTGGGCTCTAACCCTCGTAATGGGAATAGTGAAGAAGCCAAGTATCCGGTCTTACTGGCACAAAAACCCCATCCTGGCTACCCCACTATTCCCAAGGGTTATGAAGAGGGAGAGATACGAAAATCTCATGCGATTCCACCATTTTAATGACAACGCACTGTGCCCACCAAGAAACGACCCAATGCATGACCGCCTCTATAAAATTCGGCCCCTTATCAGTCTTATGTCTGCCAAATTCACCGATAATTATGTTTCCGACCAAAATATATCTGTAGACGAGTCCCTTATGAAATTCAAAGGCAGACTGCTCTTCAAGCAGTATATCCCAAGCAAGCGATCCCGGTATGGCGTCAAATTTTATAAATTGTGTGAGTCCACAACAGGCTACACCTGGGCGTTTAGAATATACGAAGGGAAAGATAGCCACCTTGACCCCCCAGGATGCCCCGATTGTATTGGCACCAGTGGAAAAATTGTGTGGGATCTGGTCTATCCCCTATTCAACAAGGGCTATCATTTATGGGTCGATAACTATTACACCAGTATCGACCTATTTAAAAATTTATATTGTTTTGAGACCCTTGCGTGTGGCACAGTGTGGAAGAATCGCAGAGGTTTTCCCCAAATCCTGACAGCAGGCAAAAGAAGTAGGGGTTCCTCTTCATCTCTACGTCTGGAAGAAGTACTAGCCCTTCGGTTCACCGATAAGAAGGATGTATACATGCTATCTACAGTGCACGACGAAAGTACAGTGCCAGTGCCTGTGAGAGGGAGGACTGAGCCACTGGAAAAGCCGAAGTGCATTGTAGATTACAGCAAGTTTATGGGGGGAGTAGACTTGGCTGATCAATGTATACAGCCTTATCTGGTGAACCGAAAGACTAGGGCATGGTACAAGAAGATTGCCATCTATTTGACCGAGATAGCAATTTTCAATGCGTACGTGCTCTACAAGCAGGCAGCTGTACAAAAGCCATATCCCTTCCTAGAATTCATGCTTGAGATCATATCCCAACTTATCCTAACCCCGGCCCCCGTTACATCCGCTTTGGAATCAGGAGATCTCCAAAGATTAAGCGGCAGACACTTTCCTTCCCGAGTCCCTCCCACCCGCTGTAAAAAGTCCCCCCAGAAAAAGTGTCGTGTCTGCCGCAAGAAAGGAATCCGAAAGGATTCTAGTTATTATTGCCCTACCTGCCCATCTCTACCTGGCCTCTGCATAACCGAGTGCTTCAAAATTTATCATACCGAGCTAAATTACTAAATCCCCTTTTCTGCTTTGTCCCGATTACCCTTTGCTGCCTGTACCGACTCATTGGCTTGTTATACCGACTACTCTTTGTTTGCTGCCTGTACCGACTCACTGGCTTGTTATACCGACTACTCTTTGTTTGCTGCCTGTCCCGACTCATTGGCTTGTTATAACGACTACTTTGACTTCTGGAATCCCCTGAATTTGGCCTGTCCCTGTTTACGTTAAGCCCAGCTATTCTAAAGTGGCTGCACCAAACAACTCAAAATACTAATTTAGAATCATTGGCACGTCATCTTTGGAGCAATATTCTTTCTTGGCGTGCCATGTTCTCTCAAAGTCGACATAAATCCTGAAAATCACTTGTTAAATTACCAAAAAACTAAATAAAAATGTTACATGTGGGGTACCGTTGAATTCGTAACACATTGCCGAACACATATCAATGTTATAGGCTAGTAAAAGGTTGACCAAGCAGGATATTAGCAGCAAAATAACAGTTTTCGTGTAAAACAAATGCAAAACACAATCATGAATACTAAGTGTGGCCAGGGTTTGTGACCAAGTGGCTACTATACAAAACTACTACCCCATTTTCAACACTCTGGGTTGTCTACTTCTCAAAATGATATGCCATGATGGGGTACTTTTCATACCTGGGCTGCCATACCCTCTCAAATTCAACCTAGGCCCAGCAAACCAATCTGGCAAACTCTACATTTGATCGTGTAACTTTCCAAAAAGCAAAATAAAAATGCTAAATGGAGGGTACCGTTGATCTTGTAACACATTGCCGAACACAAATATCAATGTTGTAGGCCAGTAAAAGGTTGACCGAGCAGGATATTAGCAGCAAAATAACAGTTTTTGTGTAAAAAAATGCAAAACACAATCATGAAGACCAAGTTTGCGACTAAGTGGCTACTATAAAAAAACGAAACGTACACGATTTGGAATAGCCTGGGTTGTCTACTTTTCAAAATGGTATGACACGTTGGGGTACTTTTCATACCTGGGCTGCCATAACCTCTCAAAGTCAACATAGGGCCAGGAAACCAATCTGGCAAATTTCAAGTTGTAAAACGTGAAATGGGCAAACTCTATATTTGACCCTGTAACTTTCCAAAACCTCCTAAAACCTCTACATGGGGGGTACCGTTGAACTCGTAAGACATTGCCGACCAGAAATATATATATTTTATTTAATTTAATGCTAAGCGTACAATGTCATTCACACTAAAAATACAATGGAGAACTTTGAAAATTGCAAAATTTCCTTTTTTCTCATAGTTTTTAGGTTTTTTTTCCATACTATAATATATTTTATATATAAATCTTTGATGGAAAATGAAAGCCCTATTTCTCCTGAACAAAATGATATATAATAAGGGTGGGTACACTTAATATGTAAGAGGTAAATTATGGTTGAACAGCGAATAGCTGAAATTCTACTTTTAGAAGTGTTCAAAAGTGTTCCAAACTTGTAAAATTACTCCCGTCCTTAAGGGGTTAAGTTACATTAAAATGACCGTTTCGGCCCAGGCATGGGCCTTTTTCAAGGTAAAAGAACGTAATGTAACAGTTTATTTATATACTATAACAATTAAACAGGATTTACCGAGTTTGTGCCGCGTTTGCCTTCGGAAACCGGAAGTGGTGCACCGTTCATGGGCAAGCGCGTAATATAATGCTCATTCTACTGACAACAAACCCAGGTTGTCATGGAAACACACCTCGGAGTTTAGATTCAGTGCTGGGGACAAGTGGAGGAAGAAAGCACTCATTAGGAAAAAACACAACTGACAGCCTATAAAGCAAACATGAGATTATCGGTTATTGAGAAACGAAGTATAGGAAACATATTCATTCAGTCCATTTGGCATCAGGGTATTCAATGTTCTAATCCAAAATGTCTCTTTGCAAAAGGATCTGTGAACAATGACCCCCTCGCCGAAGAGGCGGGACATGGTCAATACCAATAAATTTAAGTGTGAGCAAACTGTGTCGGCACTCCAAAATATGTTTTGCCACCGGCTTTTCCTTAAAGCCATGTTTATGGCTGATCTATATCCCCTTATGTGGTCACGTAACGTTAAATCAGTCTTGCCTATATAGGCTAAACCACAGGGACAATTGAGTAAATAAATCACAAACTCCGTTTGGCAGGTGATTCTAAAGCAAATTTTGCATCTTTTGCCGTTAGTCGGGTGCACAAAGGAGTTACCCGGCAACATGTGCCTACAGGTTACACAGTCCAGACAGCGGAAACCTCTAATTTTCTGAAGGGTCGGTGTTTTGTCATATGAGTGATGTGGATCTGTTTTAACCAATAGATCACGTAAATTCTTAGTTCTTCGGAAGGAGATTAAGGGGGAGTGTGAAATTGTGTTGGAAAAGATTTATCATATTTGAAGATTTGCCAATGTTGTCGAATCTCTGTGGCAACTTGGTCTCCACCAGTATGGAACGTGAGAGGGAGAACAATTCGAGAGGGTTGCCCTTGATTGGCTACTTTCAGATTATTTATATAGGAGCGATACAATAAAGTTACATTACGTTCTTTTACCTTGAAAAAGGCCCATGTCCGGTTGATAGCTTGCTCTTCTAACCAGTCCTCAAAAAGATAAAAGAGAAAACTTTCATGGTGTAGACCATAGCACTCTCAAGATGTATACCAGGTATTATGGTATTATGGTCTCACTCACATTTGTCTGAGCCACCGGCTGCGGGATCTTACGCCTTAGGGTGATTATTGGCCACCCAATCGCCCTCTTCAGGTCTTGATAGGCTCCGGTAGCTTAAAGAAAAATGCGTACCATAGTGCAGACCATAGCCTTGAATATAATATATAATAAGACAAAGGACCACTCACGTGATTCAGGACCTCAATCCAGGTCCAAGGAATAACGCCTAGGAGGATTGTTTAGAGGGTACAACTTCCATCAAAACCCATGGCCATCGGAAGAAGTCGCAGGTACTCAGCAGTGGATGAATTAAAAAATATTCCATAAAACAAATAAAATAAATTAAATAAAAGAATGCCAAAACACGTTTCACCTGGGGTGTAATATCCTTAGGGCTTCATCAGCCAACTGATGAAGCCCTAAGGATATTACACCCCAGGTGAAACGTGTTTTGGCATTCTTTTATTTAATTTATTTTATTTGTTTTATGGAATAAATGTTTTTTAATATTAAAATGATATGAATCTGGTACAGGCGTCAGTGGCAGTGCACCCAAATATTTTGCCTTTGGTACCAGCAAGTGCCTTCACACCGTCAGTGGCGTCACTAGGGTTGGTGTCACCCCCAGAGTTTTACGTTTATTTTTTTAACTACTCTTACTCATAAAGCAGTACTCCCATATAATACTGAATGCTCATAAATACACGGTGCACATTACTGTGAGGTTTAAAAAATCTAGAAATAAAGAGACTCTTTACTACAGAATATAGTAATAAACGGTTTATTAGATATTGAATTAAAACGGGAATATTTTTAACATTGAAGTCTATGGGGCAAATCATTTCCCACACCGAATACACGAAAATGTCCAAAATCGGAAATTGGCCGACATGATCCGAAATGAAAATTGTCGAATTACGAACGAAACGAGCCGAAATGAAAACTTTATATCAACACGCAGACCTATATATACGTATAAATCAACACGCAGATATATATATATATATACACACGACCACCCACAGACCTCAGACCATATATAAACATACGCACATGGGGAGGTGGCATGTGGACAATCTCAACTAAATGGGCCCCACCCTTCATTTGGCTGATCCCTCCAGAAGAAATGTTGAACCCGACAGAGCAGAGAATATATATATTATTCTCTGCTCTATCGGGTTCAACATTTCTTCTGGAGGGATCAGCCAAATGGGGGGGGGGGGCGATTAGTTGCCAAAATGTGTGTGTAATACAAGTCAAGATAGATATAGATATACTGTATGTGTGTGTATATATATCTATATCATACCTGTCCTTACCTTCCCCTATAAATTTGCTAAAAATATACACACAAAAAAACAAACCACTGCCTGAGACCCCGCGCAGCCCACATGCCACCCCCCTCTACCTGGCTGAATGTATCTAATATATATAATTAAATACATTCACCCAGGTAGAGAAAGAAAAAAAAAAGTTTTATTTTATGTTCCCGGAGACATTTAAAAATGTCCTCAGATTTTATTTTTTTTAGAAATGTGTCGCCTTACCTTAGCCTGGTGGTCAGTGGGGGCTCCCTGGATCCTGGTGGGGGCTGGGGGGGGGGTCTGCCGTGGCCGCAGGTCCAGTGGCTCCCTCCCTGCGCTTAAAGAAGGAGTGTAATGTCAGTGCGGCGCCACTAGATGGCTCTATAAACCAGATAAGGAACATCAGGACACAAAAATAAGTGTGTTATGCAATTAACGAAATTAAGTGGGTAAATAGAAGTGCACAATACTTATCAAATAGGGAAACTATGTTAACTAGTTAGAGGGACCACAGTCTATTATTATCTTATTAAAGTGATATGTGCCTAAACAGTGAAGGACTCAAATTTAATTCTAGAGTCTAATTAATAAGGTACTAATACCGTTGAATTAAAATGCAGATTGCATATAAAGTGTTGTAGGTACAAAGGTTAAAAGTTAAAGAATTGCTAGAATATCGCTATTGGAATTGTCAATGTGTATAAATATATACAAGTATTGCAGTTAAAGTGCTAAATACAGTGTTAGGCAGCATATGAACTAAGGCAGAAACAATGTAAAAGGTCCTAAACATAGAAACACAGTGGAATTACCACTAAGTATGCCAAAATTGTATAAATTTATAAATATATAAGTATAACTCTATATATCCGAAAGGTGGTGAGTAGTCCAAACAGAGTGCAAGAGTGCAAAATTAGCAGCAAACAGTCTTATACTCCAAACACAGAGAGAGTAAACATAAGTAGGGATGCACCGATACCACTTTTTTAAGACAGAGTACGAGTACCGATACTTTTGTTCAAGTACTCACCGATACCAAGTACCGATACTTTTATTTTATGTCATGTGACGCTTTCCAATAAGAACAGACCTCCTATAAAGCCCCCGGGTCTCATGGATATTGCCCCAGCTCATGGATATCCTGCCCCCAGCTCATGGATAATTGCCCCCCAGCTCATGGAAATGCCCCCCCAGCTCATGGATAATTGCCCCCCAGCTCATGGATATCCTGCCCCCCAGCTCATGGATAATTGCCCCCAGCTCATGGATATCCTGCCCCCCAGCTCATGGATAATTGCCCCCCAGCTCATGGATATGCCCCCTGCTCATGGATATGCCCCCTGCTCATGGAAATGCCCCCCCAGCTCATGGATAATTGCCCCCCCAGCTCATGGATAATTGCCCACTGAAGAAGCTTTTATAGCGAAACGCGTTTGAGGTGTTTTAACTTACTTTGTTTATATATGTATTAAACCTTTGACGGATTTATTCAACTCAAGTGTATCCTGCTGATTTAAATCCGTCCGGTATCCTGACTTAACATCTCTACGGCATTGGGAGTGCTGCCCTTCGGATTACAGATAGGGGAATCGGTGCCCCAGACCTAAGAATTCACCGATCTGTGTGCGGTTTGGTGCCTATTTGATAGAATTGGCACCTTAAAATGTGAGTACCCCTTTTTTGATGTACTTATCCTAATTGTGTGTTAGATTCTGCACAAAATATTTTTCTATCCCTACACTTTTTTCATATCCGTGGAGGACGTGAGGAGTGGGCTAGAGAGCCCTGACCGGAGTTAAAGAGAAAGTTTTTTTGCCAGCGCCTGACACCAGCTTGTATATCCTCCCTCCCTGCGCTGCCTGTCTCTGCCACATGCACCTGGGCGGCTAGCCCGCACAGTCACAGCTCTGTCATCCGGCGGCCGCATGCTCCTTGCTCCTCAAGGGGATCTTTGGGAGGCCCCTGCAGGCTGCCCTCTACAGTGCCTGATTAGAGGGCCGTGTCTGCCTGATGTTTTAGTAACAAGAATGTTTTATCCCATAGGCTTCAATGTTAAAAATATTCCCGTTTTAATTCAATATCTCATAATAAACCGTTGCTTATAATATTCTGCAGTAAAGAGTCTCTTTATTGCTAGATTTTTTAGTATTTAAGCATTTTTTATACTTTTCAGAAAAAAAAATTCGACCTCGAACGGAACCCGCCAAAAAGTTCTAAGTTCGCGAACTTTCGAACTGCCAATGTTCGAATCGAACTCCGAACTGATCAAACCGAACAGCTCATCCCTAATTCATTTATACATGAGGGGGCTGGAGGTTATAATATATGTGGGGGGTCTGTGGAGTATTATACTTGGGTAGGGCCTGAGGGTTATTAATTTATACATGGGGTCTGGGGATTTTACATTTATACATGGGGACTTTGGGTATTATACATGGGGGGGCCTGAGGGTTATGAAGTTATACATGGGGGGAGCTGGGGATTTTAAATTTATATATGAGGACCTGGGGATTACAAATTTATACATGGGGGCCTGGGTGTTATAAATTTACACATAGGAGCTTGGGGGTTATTCATTTATACATGGGGCTGGGCTTATTATATATGTGGGAACTTGGGGAGTATTATATATGGTATGTGGGGCCTGAGGGGTTATTAATTATATATGTGGGGAGAAGAAATATAAGAAATAAATTGTATCAATCATGGCATGGCTGCATTAAGTTCTCGAGCAGGGTACTCTCTCCTATTGTTCTATGTGTTTTGTGTATATATGTTCTCTCTCCCATTGTACAGCGCTACAGAGCTTGTTGGCGCTTTATAAATGCTTGTAACTCTAATTGAAATATTTTTTATATTAATGACATGGCGATTGCCTGCCTTATGTGGGCTTAAAATGATTGTTTTTTTTTTTTTTTAAATATTATCAAAAGTTTAAGTTTAGAGTACTCCTCCCCACCTCATAGCATAAAGGTAAAAAACCATATATGCAGTGTTATCAACATTTTGGATGTCAAAAGGGGTTTGCAGCTGCCAGTGTTTTCTTTTTTGCGAGAAACGGGTCCAAATGGCTCTTTGAGTGTTTAAGGTTGCAGACCCCTGATCTAGACCAAATAGCCGATTTGGAAAGTGAGATAAATGGGAGAATTTTTCTGGTTTGGCTATTTTGACCTAGATTTTTCACTTCTCCAGTCATTCTCCTGAGTTTCACCTTTGTTTGACTAGACCTGCCTCTGCACTTCCTCTTGTGCCGTAATTTCATTAAACAGGTTCCCAAAATTGCTGTGAGTTACATTGCTGTGGATTCGGTAATAGGCTCATACACACTGCACATTACTGTGAGTTTTATTGCTGTGGAGCTCTTGATATAGCTTGGCCTGAGAGCAGCCATTTTGTAACCTATATGTATTCAGATATTATTCTCTCTCCCTTTAAGATGTGTTTAAGAGGCTGCGTTATTGAGAAATTCACAGTCCTCGGAATCACATAAGCATAACAAAAAATGTTCTGAGCTCAAGGCTGCTCGCAGCTTAGTTTCCTGTAAATTGATCACAGATGGCACTGGTATCAACATCTCCTCCTGATGGTTAATTAGTTCCGGTACCTATATATGGTTCAGCCGGACGCGAGTGGGGGGAATAATTGAAGATGAGACGTGTATAAGATATCTTTCTTTCTGTAATGCAAGCACTCAGAATTTCTGTCGGCACCTACGTGTGCCTCTCGGAGTCTGGGTCGACCTAAATAAATGCAATTCCTGAACAAGACCGGCATCCGTCTGGTTTCCTCGCCGATTGCGGCTAATCGCTCGGGCTAGATTCTACTACACTCTGTGATACGCTTATACACACACTGCACATTACTGTGAGTTTTATTGCTGTGGAGCTCTGTGATAAGCTCATAGAAACATAGAAACATAGAAAAATGTCGGCAGATAAGAACCTTTCGGCCCATCTAGTCTGCCCAATTATATGGATACTTGACCTGGATTTATCTTTTGTTTAGGATAGCCTTATGCCTATCCCATGCTTGCTTAAATTCAATTACTGTTTTGGCCTCTACCACTTCAACTGGAAGGCTGTTCCATGTATCCACCACCCTCTCAGTAAAATAATGCTTCCTGATGTTACTTTTAAACCTTTGCCCCTCTAATCTAAGACTATGTCCTCTTGTTTTGCTACTTTGTTTCCTTTTAAATATACTGCCTTCCTCTACCTTGTGGATTCCCTTTACGTATTTAAATGTTTCTATCATATCTCCTCTGTCTCGTCTTTTTTCCAAGCTGTACATGTTAAGATCATTAAGCCTTTCCTGGTAACTTTTCTCCTTCAAGCCGTACACCATTTTAGTAGCCCTTCTCATACACACTGCACATTACTGTGAGTTGTATTGCTGTGGAGCTCTGTGATAAGCTCATACACACTGCACATTACTGTGATTAACGTGGGTACAAATACACAATAAAGTCCTGAAGGGAGAATACTTTATGGCTGAGCTCCTCGGTATTGGGTGATGTTTCACACAGTTTGAATATTTGTAACTGTGTTTGAGACAAGCCTTTTCCTGCACACTAACTACTAGAGTGGAGTTCAAAACAGAGAAGACAATTCCCAACATTAAAGTGTCTCCAGCACCGGTTACTGTACCCGTTCACTTACTGCTGAAGACAATTTAATAGTCACAGAGTTAGTCTTTAGTGTTTGGAACTCTACTAGAGTGTTTCCTGTGAAGAGAAGTTCCCTGCCTTTGTTCATAGCAGAGAGCTCAGTGCTGAGAGGAGGATCCAGGCGGCAGGTCAGAGCTGGCTTTATGTGTCTTAATATACAAATATTAGGGGGAATTTGGGTTTAATAAACATCAATTAGGAAGATCCATAAGATGCCTCCTGCAGAGCAAACACATTGTAAAGGGGAGCGACTAGTTTGAGCCCCTCTACAAGGACCGGTCCCTTCTCAGGGCTGAGCCCGTTCAATACCTCAGCAGCTGTTGAATTGCTGCAGCGCAGCAATTCAGTTTGCTGCAGCAGTGTCATTGAACGCTTTGGATGTGAATTTTGAATCCAAAATGGCCGATTTTTTTAATTAAAGATTCAGATTGTTTTTCGTATGACTCGGACAAAATATGATAAAGAAAAGCAGTCAGCACAATTCCGTTTTGTATGCACACACCACAAATTATAGTTTTTATTGAATAAACATTATGTTTACTTCTGAAACAATCTAAATTGAACTGTAATATGTCTATGTGCAGGGGTAAAAATACATATTTTGTGCTTTGGTGAACAAAAACCTCAAAATTAACATTGCTGTACGGAATTGTTACTTGCTTCATGGCGGCGGCCATCTTTAATATGTCACACTCAGCTACTCGCAGCATCCTCGGGTCACTGCAAGTGCTAAGTTAGCAGTGCTGAACGCTGAGTGGCTGAACGGCGTTCAATGGCAAGTTGCTAACTTAGCACTTGCAGTGGCTGAGGTATTGAACGCGCCTCTGGAGTCAAGCCATCAGACAGATCCAAATCAGTGATCATCAGACAATATTTTTGGGGATATTAAACAGAGAAATAATAGATGGGGCAGTATATAACCTAATATATAATAATGATTACACAGAGCTGTCACACATACATCACCCTCTATAACATCTACAATATGCTATGATTTTACTGTGAAAATGTAAAGATACACAGACCCAAATATCAATCTATTGCTTTCAAAGTGACACGTTTGCAATACGGCTCCCATTGGACCAAGACGTTTACTGGGCAGATACGTCATAGCCCCCCCCCCTCCACAGGGCCGTAGCTAGCTCCTTTTGCACCCAAGGCAAGAATAGAAAATTGTGCCCCCCCACACACACAATATTTTTAGAGGTTATTTAGAGGAAAATAGGTAATAAATAACAAAATTAATAATCCTAAATAACGTTAGTCTCCCCCGTGTTAGTCAGCAGAGGCGGCTCCAGATTTGGAGAGGCCTTAGGCAAAGCTCAGTTATGAGGCTCCTCAGGGCCAGAGACCAAGCTATTCCCAGATGTTTTAGAGGACCGTGTGTGTATGAGTGTATAACAGAGCTCCACAGCAATAAAACTCACGCTTATACACACCGCACATTACTGTGAGTAGTATTGCTGTGCAGCTCTGTGATATGCTCATATACACTGCACATTACTGTATCACAGAGCTGCACAGCAATAACACTCACAGTAATGTGCGGTGTGTATAAGCGTGAGTTTTATTGCTGTGGAGCTCTGTGATACTCACTGCACATTACTGAGTTTTATTACTGTGGAGCTCCGATACGCTCATACACACCGCACATTACTGTGAGAGTTACTGCTGTACAGCTGATACGTTCATACACACTGCACATTTCTGTATCGCAGCGCTCCACAGCAATAAAACTCACAGTAAGGTGCAGTGTGTATGTATGAGTGTATCACAGAGCTGAACAATAGAACCGACAGTAATGTGCAGTGTGAATGAGCGTATCACAGATCTGCACAGCACCAAACCTCTAATATGTGGTGTGTGTGTCAGAGCTCCAAAGCAATAAAACTCACGCTTATACACACGTATATTACTGAGTTTTATTGCTGTGCAGCTCTGAGATACAGTAATATGTGGTGTGTGTATATATCTCAGAGCTGCACAGCAATAAAACGCAAAGTAATGTATGGTGTGCATGAGCGTATCAGACAGGGATGCCATCAGAAATTCTGGGGCCCCTTACTGAAGAACTTGTTGGGGCCCCACCTCTCTCCCCTTTCAACTTCCCTGGATCATAGCTCTGTAATGTGATACATCACATATCATATGTTACACATATGTAATATGTGTGGGTGATGTATTTAATGTATATGTGTAGAGCGTAACTAGACCTCACTGTGCCTTGGGGCAAGGAATGTGTCCTGGGTCCCCCAACATCACTAACCTCCCACCCACTGCATGCATTTACACACACACGCAGACACGGTGTGCATTTGATATTTTAAAAACCATATTGTAGTGGTACACATCATAAATTTTTTTACAAACAAATGACATAAGATTTGAGTGCAAATCTTCAAAGTTCCCTTAAAATCTCATTAAATACTCCAGCTAAAAAGAAAATAGAAAATTGCACATGTGGAAATTTTTTTTGCTACATATTAAACAGTTCTAAAAAAAAATACAGAATGAATATATGTATAGACTAAAAATAAATGCAAGTGGTGCATACTGCAGTATTCCTGATAAGCTTATAATTAAATACAGCATATACCCAATTATATATCGTTAATGCAGTAAAAAAAGACTACAAATGAAACAATACCTCAATTGTGCTTCTTAAAAAAAAATAAACTGCACCTCTCCGAAGAGAAGCTTGATAGTCCAAGGGTACCTATTGTTTTGTCACTATAAATGCCTTTATCTAGGGTTTATTTCTGCAGAGACAGTTTTCAGCTCAGTATATTCCTGCTAAGTGTTTTGAATTTGATTATGTAGGATGTTGAAGATCTGTAACTGTATTTGCAGTTTTTGTATCTGTGCTTATCAGGAATACTGCAGTATGCTCATCCTGTATTCATTCTGTGTGTGTATATACATGTAATGATTCTGTATTTTCTTGTAAAATGATTTGTAAAGCATATATACATTTTGTCCAGGTATACAATTTTTTAATTTTCTGTTTAAGTGTTGCAAGTACACACACACACTGCATACATTTACACAAAACACCAGCATTGCACACTAGATTTATTAAAATGAAATAAACTGGAGTAGCAGAATGTCATCACTAGAGCTCTCATAGGAATCATTTTAACAGGCTGTTTACAGATGAAGACAATTAACTCTCTGGTGCCCCAGACCCTAATTTTCACTTGCAGTCCAGCTGTATCTCCCCCAACTGATGTCTGCCCCCCCCCCATGGCAGTTCAGTCACCTTAAAGGGACACTCTAGGCAACATGACCACCTAAGCTTTTCTAGGTGGTCATGATGCCCAGAGTATGCTGCCCTCTGTCCCCCCTCCCTCCGCTCAGCGGTTCAGCTGTAAATGCTGAAAACAGCTGAGAGAGGCGGAGAACTTTACTCCGCCCTCCCAGCTGTCAGTCAATCATATTTCCCGCTTCTGCCGACTTTTGCCGAGTAGGAGACGTCATCGCGCTTTCAGCGCGATGACGTCTCTAACTCACTGCAGAAGCTGGCGGCTCCCTCTGAGGGTTAGTGTTGCGCGCATCCTCTTGCGCGCAACACTAATCCTCAGAGGGAGCCGGGAGGAAGCCTGCCGATTGGCTGGCTTATGTGAGAGGCACGCATGCGCGCTTCTCACGTAAACCAGAAGCCAAGACGCAGCAAGAAGAAGGACGGGAGCGGAAGAGGAGGGAGGTGAGTATAAAAATAAAAAAAAAAACACTGCTGGAAACCAGAGGATTTTAGGGTAAGTATTACAGTTACAAGTAAAAAAATTAAGATTTATTAAGGGATTAGGGATAGGTTAGGATAAAAAAACGGGGGGGGGGTGATTTTTGAGTAGAGTGTCCCTTTAATGCTGTGTCTCTCTGGGCTGGTCAGCAGCCCCTAATCCAGGTCCCAGCAAGCATGGCACAAATACAGAAGGCAGTGTGTAGAGGAAACCATCACCTGCTACAGATGCCTAGTGTGCTTCGGTCCCCCCTGCAGAATCGCTGCCGTTAAAAGCACCTTGGAAGGCTTGCTGGACCCTCTAGAAGCTGCAAGCACAGCAACCTCTAAAGGGGGAAGCAGGCATCTAGCAGTACCTGGGGGGGGGTAGAAGAAAGTGAGAGGACTGCTGGGGGGTAATAAAGAATGGGGGGGATGTGAGAGGCATGCTGGGGGGGGGGCTGTCAAAAGAATTAGGCCTGCTGGGAAATCCATCCATCCTCCAAAAAAATAACAATGCCACTCACCACAAATTTACTCCACAGTCACTCAGTGCTGCTCTGTGGTCCTGGGCTGCCTCCTCTGTGCCTGTCCTCGGATTTGAGAGCCGCTGCCATGGGAATACAATTTAGAAGCTGCCTGCCTGCAACGGGCGGCGGCCTCTTCCTGTTTGACATGTGGGGATGTCCTGCATCATGTGGTTTTTAAGGGGCATTGTGCTGGTCCCAGCCTTGTGTTGTGATCTGGGAGGCACATTGCAGCGGCTGTCAGCCCGATCTTCACAGACCAGCTTCAGATTCGGACTCCGAGTCTGAATCTGGAGCTGAGAATGAAGAAACCAGCGGGGGCCAGCAAGTGTTTACCTGGGCCGGCCCTATTAACACACGGGATCTATTTTAAAATCTGGCTCCTGCGCCCCGTTGCAGCTGTGCCTGAGGCAGTGCCTCACTGGCCTCACCCTCCCTACGGCCCTGCCCCCCCCCATATGATCTATTACAATATATGATTTTTACTGTGGAAATGTAAAGGTACAAAGCCCCAAATATCAGCCCATTTTTATACAAAGTGACATTTTTGCAAAAACCTATAAGTATATGCACCGTTTTGTCTGTTCACACGAATGAGACTATTGTTCCACAGTTTATAAAGTTTTCCACTATAATTATCACGTTTTTATGTCACTATTTTACACTTTTAGCTCATACACTGTTTTGTGCGCTTTATGAAGTTCTTTTATTTTGCATAATCCATTCGCTGCAGGGAAGAAATCAAAGAGGAATCCCAGGTGACTTGCCTGGATTTCCCTCCTGCAGCATATGAATTATACATGTTGCAGGGCAGGACATTGCACTGTGATCTCTCTCTGCATGACATAGTAATGTGTCCAGGAAACCATGACCGATCTGGCAGCCCTATACAGGAGTCATCCAAAGGTCCCGTCTCCAGAGATTGTTTCAGGATCCTCCCTTATAATCACAGCATTTTAATAAAGACCTGTACCTGGGTATCGCTGCCGGCATCTGAAGGGCCCAACATAGGTGCTGTGTGCAGAAACCTGTGTATCCTGGGAGTGTCCCCCCACTGCCCTGACAGCCGGAGATCCCCACCAGGTTGCAGTGGTGAGTATACAATACTCCATATACACTGCCCTGATAATACTAATTCATGAAGAGTGAGAGCACAGGGCAGGCTGAGCCCTGTAACTTGTATAATTCATATGCTGCAGGAAGAAAATTAAGACCGGTCATGTCGGATTCCTTTCTGATTTCTTACCTGCATATGGATTAAACCAGTGTTTCCCAAACTGTCCTCGGGACCCTCAACCAGGCCAGATTTTGAAGATCACGTTGGGGAAATACAGACTGAATCCTGCAATCATTGAGCAGCAAATCATATCACCTGTGCTGTGCTTCAGATATCTGGCAAACCTGGCGAGGCGGTGGGTCCCGAGGACAGGTTTGGGAAACACTGGATTAAACATACTGCGGGGTGGCATTTTTTATGCACTGTCCATCAGCATGAACAAATTATGTGTCCAGGAAAACATGGTCGATCTGGCAACCCTACTGATACCCCCATATACACCAATGATTTCACCTTCTATATCAGTGGTTCCCAACCCTGGTCCTCAGGACCCCCTAACAGGTCTAGTTTTAAGGATCACCTTGGGGAAATGCAGACTGAATCCTGCAATCACTGAGCAGCAAATCATATCACCTGTGCTGTGCTACAGATATCTGGCAAACCTGGCCTGTTAGTGGGCCCTGAGGACCAGGGTTGGGGACCTGCTCTATAGAGCGAGTTTATAGCTCATACACACTAGTGATTACACATCTTATATACAATATACAGGTTCCAGTGACACTGATCACATATTCTACATGCAGTGTATTTTGTATGTGCGGTATATGGAGTGACGTATGATATGTATATACAGAATTTCTCACATTCTATATCTGGTGTATTTGGTATGTGCGGTATATGGAGTGACTGTGATGTATATACATTATCCCATTCTATATGCAGTGTATTTGGTATGTGCAGTATAATTTATCTTAAATGATTTAAATCTTAGTCAGTTGTGACAGATCTCTGTACCCCAACAGGGTCACATCTGCCAATGCCGCTTCATCGCAGGACCCTGAGTGTTCTATCCCAGCCAGACTCCTGCGCCTTCCTCCAGTCCTTAGACGAAGTTTAAGGACCGGGACCCCATAGAGCCTGCTAGCATCCCCAGAAATAAGGCGACGCTGTAGATCAGTGGTCTTTGGGTTAGAAATGGGACTGGTCTGCTTTAATCAGAGACACATTTATACAGTCACACATTGGTCATTTACATACACAAAATCACAACATCTTTTAAGGGAGGTTTTGGTGTAATCTAATTAGATTTAGGTAGACGGTTATATTAAAAATTACGTAACATTTCTAAAGGAGTCAAAACAAGGGGTTATGATAGCAGGTACACAAGGGCCAGACAATAGATAGATAGTGAGGGAGTATTTGCATAATCCAGATCACACAAACTTGATGACATTGCTCTGGTTCAACAAAGAAAATTCAAACTAAATCTCAAAGACTAGACAATGCATTCCTACATAATCACAAATCACACATTCTGCACACAAGAGGGCAATGAAAATAATAAGAAGCTCTGCACCTCCAAAACACATCTCTAAATTCACATACAGTAATAAAGTACATTTAAAATCACACCACGCAATATTAATGAACATAAAGTCTCTTGGGGTTTGAAGCGTGGAGCGCTACGTCAGTTCCATGACATAATGTGATGGGAACCGTTGTCTTCCGCCTGTCCTGACTCTCCAGACACCCCCTTGCCAAGATCAGCCGGCCTCTGAGTTGCTTGGAGCTCAGTGCCTCGAGCAGCCTGATCTGCAGCTCCAGACCTGCTGGGTCTGAACATCTGCCTTGGAGCCTCTTTGCGTTTCCAGAAGGCTGCTCTGTGCCTTCTGAGGTTGAGTGTAGTGTAGCGTAGCTGAAGGAGACACCAGACGAGCTGTATGTTCCAACAGGATTCTCTCTCATTATGGAAGATTTCACAGGGATATTTATACTAAATACAGCAAGGCACATTCAGACCCCCCCCCCAACAGTTCTGATTGGTTGGTTCCAAGGCCACTGCAGGCTTCCTTCAGGCTTCACTTAGTTCCACTGGCTGTATGCGGATGAAGTCTTGATTCCACAGTGACCACACAGTGATTTACATAACCCAATGTAAAGGGAATCAGTGCGTGGCTGAGACAATGGTGACTCTCATCTGTTGACATGTCTGAGAGGTTAACAGATAATTATTCAAACCTATTTTACAATCTATATGAAAGAAAGCACTTGAATTTGCTGCAGGTTGTATCTTTAAAAAAAACACATTTACCTAAAGAAATATACTTATATTCAGTGCTTTTTTTCTGGAAAAATAGGTGGGGGTACTCTCACGCCCAGGGAAAAACTAATAAGTTTGGACTATTTTTCGTGTCCTAATAAATACACCGCACAAATGTATGTTGCAACCAGCAAGGAACCACCAGTTTGCAGGGACACACTTCCAATCCCAAACACTCCAAAGTAGGGATGCACCAACACCACTTTTTTAAGACCGAGTACGAGTACCGATCCTTTTTTTCAAGTACTCACCGATACTTTTATTTTATGTCATGTGAACGCTTTCCAATAAGAACAGACCTCAAATAAAAATGCCCCCAGCTCACATGTATATATCCCCAGCTCTCATAGATATGCCCCCCAGCTTTCATGGATTATGCCCCCCACTCTCATGGATTATGCCCCCAGCTCATGGATATGCCCCCCCAGCTCGTGGATTTGTCCCCCAGCTCGTGGATTTGCCCCCCAGCTCACCTGGCATCTGGAGCTCTCCGCGATCATACTTGCCTTCCTGAGCGACGCCGGGAAAGTCTTCGTGCGTGCGCTCGTTGGAAGGCCCCCAGCCGCGATCACGTGGTCTCATGTGGTCCCACGTGATCGCGGCTGGGGGCCTTCCAACGAGCTCACGCATGGAAACTTTACCGGCGTCACTCAGGAAGGTAAGTATGATCGCGGAGAGCTCCAGGTGCCTGTCCGAATGCCGATGGCGGCTGTCCAAATGCTCTATCGGCATTCGGACAGGCACCTGGAGCTCTCTGCAATCATACTTACCTTCCTGAGCGACACCGGGAAAGTTTTCGTGCGTACGCTCGTTGGAAGGCCCCCAGCCGCGATCACGTGGGACCACGTGATCGCGGCTGGGGGCCTTCCAACGATCGCACGAGCAAAGACTTTCCCGGCGTCAATCACGAAGGTAAGTATGAAAGAACGCGAAGAGCAGCTGCAGGGCCTGTCAGAGCATTCAGACAGCCGCCCCAGCCCCTCGGATGCCGGCAAGCCGGCTCAATACCGGATTCCAATATCGGGGGTACTGCAGGAGTACTGAGTACTCCTGCAGTACCCGGTATCGGCATACTAGTATCGGTGCAACCCTACTCCAAAGAATAATTACCGACTCCTGAATGTGGTCAATTAGAAAGTATTTAATCCTCAGTGAGCACTAAAAGAAAACGTTTTTGCACAATACACCAAACACACATAAATAGGCAAATGAAACAATCCAATCAGTGACTCAATTATTCATCTATAAGAGAAACCTGTGATATAACCAAAAGAACCTTAATACACCCCCCCTTTTTTTAAAAAAGGGCAATATTCACCTATTAAAAGGGGGAGTAATAAAGAGTGTGTCAGTGTAACATATATATTGTTCTCCTGGGCCGTTGTGGGTACACCACATTGCTGGTACCCCTCCTGGAAAAAGGGCTCGCTGCTGGGGAGAGGTCCCGCCTTTACCTCCGCTCAGGTTATCAAAATACAGTGTGAAAAATGTGCCAACTGCACCCGCTCCTGGTGCTCTACTCAGCAGCGGGTGGGAACATGGGGTGACCGATGACCCCAGCACGGGGGGTTGAAAATCATCTGTCTCCACTCCCGGCATCACAAACTGCCGTGGGGGTGTGGGGGAGCGAGGTCATCTTTATCCGCTCTCTGAAGCGCGCTTTGCTGCTTCAGTGAAGCGGGAAGGATCAGAGAAGAACAGGGGGCAACCAAGGCCTCCGGCACAAGGGGTTGAAAGGATGGGCAGAGACCGACTGTGCTCTGCCCTGTAGCCAGCACTTCTGCTGGGGGGATGGCTTCATTCACTCCCAGTGGGGATACCGACTGCTGGAGAGGCTGCTCCTGGAGATCACCTTCGAGGCTCTCCAGATGTATATTAGGGTGTGGGCAGAGGCCAGCGGCACTCTGCCCCGTAACCATTGCTTCTGCTGGGGGTTGGACACAAGAGTAGTGTCCGCTGGTGGGGACGGGGGGAGGGCTTCCTCCACTCGCAGTGGAGATAGAGATGGAGAGGGCCATCCGGACCCGTCCGTCAGTTGTTCAGGCATGACATTGGCAACCCCAGGCTCATCCTGGCAATTTAGCACCTGCAGTGCTTAGTGCAACAACACCACCTCTTCCATGTCGGGCAAGACGGGAAAATGTAGGAGCACCTCCGGCTCCATTTCCTCAGGTTCCTCTGTCCCATCCAGACTGTCCGCTCCTTCTGCTGGACAGTCCCCGGCCTCTGTCACTGCCATATCCAGGCCTTCAGGCTCCCTCAGCCATCCTTGGCTGGGAGCACATTGGGGCCAATCTGGGTACTCTGCCCCACAACTCTCCTGTGGGGACGTCAGTTTCGCCCCCAGTCCTGAGGCAGTCCTCCTCTAAAAGTGCCCAACCATCCTGCTGGGTCACGCTGGTGGAAACTGCTGTCTCATCCACCATCGTCTGCCAGTAATCCTCTGGTTCTTGGCGGTAGAGGCCAGAGGCATGTTGTGCCGTGGTCCGCACTTCAGCCAGCACCACATTATCGTCCCAATACAGAGGTTCCGGGGCCTCAGACTGCCTCTGCCCACCGCGCAGCTCAGCCACCCAGAGTTCGTGCTGCTGCTCACGCTCCCTCTCCTGGCGATCCAGCTCTCTTTCCAGCACTCTTTCCCGCCGGGCATCCTGCAGCATTATGTCTGAGGCGGCCCAACTAATGGCTTCCTCGGACGTATTACTCCCATACAGGGCCATTAGTTGCCGGACCCTCTGCTGGAATAGCTCCTCAGCTGACCTGGGTCTTTGGTCCATTTCGGTCAGCTTGCTGATTAGGGCATCTTTCTCCTTGGATCCGGCGATCCCTCCTCGGCTCTCCAGCAGGTCTCTCAGGGTGTCTCGCTTAAAGGCTGCATAGTTGGCCATCTTGGGGTGTCTTGGTGTTGGAGTGCCTCTATCCACACCGCTGCCAGCCAATGTGACGGGAACCGTTGTCTTCCGCCTGTCCTGACTCTGCAAACACCCCCTTGCCAAGATCAGCCCGGCCTTTGAGTTGCTTGGAGCTCAGTGCCTCGAGCAGCCTGATCTGCAGCTCCAGACCTGCTGGATCTGAATCTCTGCCTTGGAGCCTCTTTGCATTTCCAGAAGGCTGCTCTGTGCCTTCTGAGGTTGAGTGTAGTGTAGCGTAGCGTAGCGTAGCTGAAGGAGACACCAGATGAGCTGTATGTTCCAACAGGATTCTCTCTCATGGAAGATTTCACAGGGATATTTATACAAAATACAACAAGGCACATTCAGACTTCCTGCCCCCCCCAACAGCTCTGATTGGTTGGTTCCAAGGCCACTGCAGGCTTCCTTCAGGTCCTCTTCAGGCTTCACTTAGGTCCACTGGCTGTATGCAGATGAAGTCTTGACTCCACAGTGACCACACCACACACAGTGATTTACATAACCCATTGTAAAGGGAATCAGATAGTGGGTGGCTGAGACCATGGTGAAATGTCAACAGATAACAGATAACCAAAGAGAAAGCACTTTTGCATAATCCACAAATTACTCAAACCTATTTTACAATCTATATGAAAGAAAGCATTTGAACTCGCTGCAGGTTGTAACTTTAAAAAAAAATATTTACCTAAAGAAATATATTTAAAAGTAAAACCAAGCAATTTACAATACATTTAAAAGCACACAATATAACTGAACATAAAGTCTTTCCCAAGGCAAATGTCTGTGTCTTTTGGGGGTTTCGCCATGGCAATTAAAGTCTTGGGGTTTGACGCGGGGCGCGCTATGTCAGTTCCATGACATCAATATTCCCCCTTTTAGTGCTTAGTTTAAAATCCTTCGTATCCATATCCTGTTGAAACTTAATTAGAACCAGCCACATCCTGTAGCAGGAAGACCACCACACCCTTGTTGCAGGTCAAGGTCAGATATAGTGAAGAAACGTCTTTATGCTATTAATGTGAAGTGGTTAAGCTTATTCATTTGGTATGTGCGGTATATGGAGAGACTGTATGATATGTATATAATCACATTCTATATGCAGTGAATTTGGTATGTGCGGTATATGGAGTGACTGTATGATATGTATATACGTTTTCACAATCTATATGCAGTGTATTTGGTATGTGCGGTATATGGAGTGACTATGATATGTACAGGGCTCGAGTCGAGCGGGAACGCGCGGGAACGGCGTTCCCGCACTTCTCCCACAGCGGGAACGCTGCGGGAACGCAGCGTTCCCGCTGTGGCCCGAGCCCGAACGCTTTAGCAGGCGGCCGCCGCACATTGCCGGTGGCCGCGTGCTTCCTATTATAACGGCCGGTGACCGGAAGTGGAGCCGCTCGCCTGGCTGTTTCATAGATCCCAGGCGAGCGGCTGCACTTCCTGTCAGCGGCCGCTGAAGCAGGAAACACGTGGCCGCCGGCAATGTGCGGCAGCAGCAGCAGAGGTGAGCTGGGCTGGGGGCAGTATCCATGAGACCTGGGGCAGTATCCATGAGACCAGGGGCACTATCCATGAGACCAGGGGCACTATCCATGAGACCAGGGGCAGTATCCATGAGAGCAGGGGCACTATCCATGAGACCAGGGGCACTATCCATGAGACCAGGGGCAGTATCCATGAGACCAGGGGCAGTATCCATGAGACCAGGGGCACTATACATGAGACAAGGGGCAGTATCCATGAGACCAGGGGCAGTATCCATGAGACCAGGGGCACTATCCATGAGACCAGGGGCAGTATCCATGAGACCAGTGGCAGTATCCATGAGACCAGGGGCAGTATCCATGAGACCAGGGGCACTATACATGAGACCAGGGGCAGTATCCATGAGACCAGGGGCAGTATCCATGAGACCAGGAGCACTATCCATGAGACCAGGGGCAGTATCCATGAGACCAGTGGCAGTATCCATGAGACCAGGGGCAGTATCCATGAGACCAGTGGCAGTATCCATGAGACCAGGTGCAGTATCCATGAGACCAGGGGCACTATCCATGAGACCAGGGGCAGTATCCATGAGACCAGGGGGCAGTATCCATGAGACCAGGGGGTAATATCCATGAGACCAGGGGGTAATATCCATGAGACCAGGGGCAATATCCATGAGACCAGGGGGTAATATCCATGAGACCAAGGGGCAGTATCCATGAGACCAGGGGGTAATATCCATGAGACCAGGGGGCAATATCCATGAGACCTGGGGGCAGTATCTATGAGACCAGGGGGTAGTATCCATGAGACCTGGGGGCATTATCCATGAGAGTTGGGGCATTATCCATGAGAGCTGGGGGCATTATCCATGAGAGCTGGGGGCATTATCCATGAGACCTGGGGCATTATCCATGAGAGCTGGGGGCATTATCCATGAGACCTGGGGCATATCCATGAGACCTGGGGCATATCCATGAGACCAGGGGGCAGTATCCATGAGACCAGGGGGTAATATCCATGAGACCAGGGGGTAATATCCATGAGACCTGGGGGCAATATCCATGAGACCAGGGGGTAATATCCATGAGACCAGGGGGTAATATCTATGAGACCAAGGGGCAGTATCCATGAGACCTGGGGGTAATATCCATGAGACCTGGGGGCAATATCCATGAGACCAGGGGGCAGTATCTATGAGACCAGGGGGTAATATCCATGAGACCTGGGGGCATTATCCATGAGAGTTGGGGCATTATCCATGAGCGCTGGGGGCATTATCCATGAGACCTGGGGCATTATCCATGAGAGCTGGGGGCATTATCCATGAGAGCTGGGGCATTATTCATGAGACCTGGGGCATATCCATGAGACCTGGGGCATTATCCATGAGACCTGGGGGCATTATCCATGAGAGCTGGGGGCAATTATATCCATGAGAGCTGGGGCAATTATATCCATGTGAACTGGGGAAAATATATCCATATAACCAGTGCTGTGCATATTATTCTTGGGGTTCAGTGCTGTGTATATTATTCTTGGGGTTCAGTGCTGTGTATATTATTATGGGGGCTCTGTGCTGTGCATGTTAATATGTTATTGTTGGGGCTCAGTGCTGTGTATATTATCCTGGAGGCTCAGTGCTGTGTATATTATTCTGGGGGCTCAGTGCTGTGTATGTTATTCTGGGGGCTCAGTGCTGTGTATATTATTCTTGGGGCTCAGTGCTGGGTATATTATTCTGGAGGCTCAGTGCTGTGTATATTATTCTGGGGGCTCAGTGCTGTGTATATTATTCTGGAGGCTCAGTGCTGTGTATATTATTCTGGAGGCTCAGCGCTGTGTATATTATTCTGGGGGCTCAGCGCTGTGTATGTTATTCTGGGGGCTCAGCGCTGTGTATATTATTCTGGGGGCTCAGCGCTGTGTATGTTATTCTGGGGGCTCAGCGCTGTGTATGTTATTCTGGGGGCTCAGTGCTGTGTATGTTATTCTGGGGGCACAGTGCTGTGTATATTATTCTGGGGGGCCTGTGCCTGGATATATATATATTCTATATAAAATGCGTTAGTCCAGTTGCCAAAATCGCGAGTATACCTGTACGTAGTGATACCTTTCACTGCTCAGTATAGTTTCCAGTTTACACTCTTGAAAGCTTGTCTTTTAAATGTAAAGTTAACCCAATAAAAATGGTATCACCGGCTCGTCCGGCTATACTCGTGATATATATATATATTTTCTTAAGGTAATGGGGGTTGTGGAATTCGTGGGTGAGTTCCCTCACTTTTTTCCCCAGGACTTGACCCCTGGATAGGTATATACGTTTTCACAATCTATATGCAGTGTATTTGGTATGTGCAGTATATGGAGTGACTATGATATGTATATACGTTTTCACATTCTATATGCAGTGTATTTGGTATGTGCGGTATATGGAGTGACTGTATGATATGTATACACGTTATCACATTCTATATGCAGTGTATTTGGTATGTGCGGTATATGGAGTGATAAATACCGTATATACATATCATCCATTCTATACATTATCTATAACATAATACAGTAAGCCTTGGCGTGTCTGTCTCCAAAAAAAGCCTACTGTGCATGCGCGTGCAACCAGCGGCGGTTGGCTGAGTGTGCATGCAACTGCCGCGGCACGTGCCGTCTGTGCGCGTGCCGCACGCTGGATCCGCGCGCAGCCTCTACCCATCGGCCGCACGCGCATCCAGGAGAACAGGATGCGCACGCAGCAGCCGGGTAGAGGCTGCACGCGCATCCTGTAGAGCCGGATGTGCTCGCCGCAGACGGCTATAGGCTGCGTGCGCATCCAGTAGACCAGGCCTGTCGCCGTCTGCTGCGAGCGCATCCGGCCCCCAGACAAACCCATTACAAAGACACCCGCCCGGAGCACACTCCCCGGGGTGCCGGGCCCCACCATCACCCACCCCACAGGGCACCCCACCATATGATGCCCCCCTCATTCCATATACCCATGTGAGCTGAGGGCAATATATCCATGTGAGCTGGGGGCAATTATACCCATGTAAGCAGGGGGCAATTATACCCATGTGAGCTGGGGGCAATTATACCTATGTGAGCAGGGGGCAATTATACCCATTTGAGCTGGGGGCAAATATACCCATGTGAGCTGGGGCAATTATACCCATGTGAGCTGGGGCAAATATACCCATGTGAGCTTGGGCAAATATACCCATGTGAGCTGGGGGCAATTATGCCCATGTGAGCTGGGGCAAATATAGCCATGTGAGCTTGGGGCAATTATACCCATGTGAACTGGGGGCAAATATACCCATGTGAGCTGGGGGCAATTATTCCCATGTGAGCTGGGGGCAATTATAACCATGTGAGCTGGGGGGCAAATATACCCATGTGAGCTGGGGGCAAATATACCCATGTGAGCCGGGGGCAAATATACCCATGTGAGCTGGGGGCAATTATACCCATGTGAGCTGGGGGCAAATATACCCATGTGAGCCGGGGGCAATTATACCCATGTGAGCCGGGGGCAATTATACCCATGTGAGCTGGGGGCAATTATACCCATGTGAACTGGGGGCAAATATACCCATGTGAGTGGGGGCAATTTTACCCATGTGAGCTTGGGACAATTATTCCCATGTGAGCTTGGGGCAATTATTCCCATGTGAGCTGGGGGCAAATATACCCATGTGAGCCGGGAGCAAATATACCCATGTGAGCTGGGGGCAATTATACCCATGTGAGCTTGGGCAATTATACCCATGTGAGCTGGGGCAATTATACCCATGTGAGCTGGGGCAATTATACCCATGTGAACTGGGTCAAATATACCCATGTGAGCTGGGGGAAATTATTCCCATGTGAGCTGGGGCAATTATACCCATTTGAGCTGGGGGCAATTATACCCATTTGAGCTGGGGCAATTATACCCATGTGAGCTGGGGCAATTATACCCATGTGAGCCGGGGGCAAATATACCCATGTGATCTGGGGGGCAAATATACCCATGTGATCTGGGGGGCAAATATACCCATGTGAGCTGGGGGCAATATATATATCCATATGAGCTGCTTTCATTTCGGCGAACATTCATGCACACCTCACTTAACAATAGGCTGCCCTCTGGGCAGGCTTTCCACCTAGTTATTTATGAAGCGCCAGCATTTTCCGCAGCACCTTACAATTTGCACAAAATAGACAGGGTTACAATACGTTGAACAACATTTGAAAAACGAGTACAGGAGGATATTGAGGCTCTATTCCTGTGGTAAATTACAGTCTAGAAGGGTTGGGCGTGGAAACCGTGTATTTGGTGATTTGGTGAAGACCGGTAGTGGGGAGCTGAGTTAGTGAGAACTTTGTAGGTCAGGATAAGGATTTTAAATTTTAATTCTGCAGTGGATGGGGAGCCAGTGAAGGGACTCGCAGAGAGGGGCGGGTTTGGTGAATGAGCCGGGCAGAGGCATTCAAAATGGATTGTAGGGGGGCGAGGCAGGAGAGAGGGAGACCAGCAAGAAAATTATTACAATAGTCAAGTCGGGAGATTACAAGGGCATGGAAGAGTTGCTTTCTGTTGTCAGCGGTAAGAAATGGCAGAATTTTGGAAATATTACGTAGTTGGTACGGCAGGAGGAGGAAAGAGACTAAATGTGGGGGATGAAGGAAATAGAGTCAAGTGTGACTCTGAGATAGTGAACCTGGCTTGATGTGGAGATAGTGGTATCATCGACCATGATGGAGAAGTCAGGAGGTGGGGAGGCATTAGAAGCCGAAATTAGTAGGAGCTCAGTCTTGGACATGTTAATCTTCAGGTGGTGAGCGGCCATCCAGGAAGAGATGCCAGATAAACCGTCACTGACTTTGGAAACGAGAGGAGTGGAGAGATCAGGGATAGAGAGGTAGGTCTGAGTATCATCAGCATAGAGGTGGTAATTAAAGCCAAAGCTGTTAATGATTTTGCCCAAGGAGGAGGTATAGATAAAGAACAGAGGACCTAGGACAGAGCCTTGACGTTGCGGACGTGGCGCACTCCTCACGTCCGTTCTAGCGGTATTACGTTCTTGCCTAACCTGCGTCCGTTTGCTGCGTCCGTCATGCATCCGTTTGCCGCGCCGTCATGCGTCCGTGCGGACATACTTCGTGTGTGGGGCTCCATTGGTCAGAATGCTATGCTGCCACGGATGTTAAAATATGGGGCAACACGGATGTGAACCCTGCGCTCGTCTGACATTAGCCTTACTAGGTATAATTTAGTTCTAGGGTTATGTCAGACACAACCAGTTTGTTTTTGTTCCGTTTACAACAGTAGCAGAACTATAATACAAACAATAGGATACTGCCACTGGGTGAAGGAGCTGTACGCCTATGTTTTATCCTTACTTGAAGCTGGAGCCCTGTGCCACCACCCCACCCTCCCTGCCACACCCTTTTTGGTCCGGAACTGCCATTCCCTCCCTTTGGTCTGGTCCCTTTCCCCAAACTCGCTCCCACACTCAGTTCCGGTCTTTTGTCCATACCCACTCCCTCTCACACTCAGCAAAGTCCCTCCCTTCCACCTCCAGTCCCTCCTCCCACTCAGTTCACAAAATTATTAAAAAAGGACACTCTATGCACCCTGACCACGTTAGCTTAGTAACCCCGATTTCTTGCTGACATCATCATTTATGACCAAGTGCTTGTAGCCGCGTTCATTTGAGAAAACAAACATGGGCTTAATCTGCGCATGCAGCATCAACCCATCCCTCTGATCAACCACTAGCATACCTTGTGTGAAAAGTACGCAAGACAGGGGCGTACCTTGAGGGGGCGGCCCGCACCGGGTGACTCCACCCCCTATGGTGACGCCCTTAACCCCTTCACTGCTGAGGCATTTCACCGCTGTGTGATGAGCTAATTTTTACTGGTTTCGCTCATCATGTTTAAATGAGATTTGAAGCCACATTTTAATATATGACCCAGACATATTATATATCGTTCTTTCCGGCATACTCGGTAGATTTATAATATATCATTATATATGTGAGAAACAAGAGGGGTGTTTGTGAGGGTCCTGAGAACGAGCAACAGCACAATGGCCTGCTCTACGGTGGGTGCCCGCTCAGGTCTCACAAACAAGGTTTTAGCTTGCTTGTGCCATTACAGGGATGAATTTTCCATATGCAAATCAGCCTGCTCTCACCCAGAAAGGGTGGCCAGTGCTGATTGCCAAGGACGTCATCCCTGCACGAGAGGTGCAGCAACCCCCGACGATCGTTTCGGCCTTCTTGGGCCTCGTCAGGAGGGTATAGCTGACACCCCTCTAGGCACATCAAGCAAGGGGTCCACATCTGGATGACCCTTTACAATTATAGTGAGAAACAAGAGGGGTGTTTGTGAGGGTCCTGAGAGCGAGCAACAGCACAATGGCCTGCTCTACGGTGGGTGCCCGCTCAGGTCTCACAAACAAGGTTTTAGCTTGCTTGTGCCATTACAGGGATGAATTTTCCATATGCAAATCAGCCTGCTCTCACCCAGAAAGGGTGGCCAGTGCTGATTGCCAAGGACGTCATCCCTGCACGAGATTACAATTATAGTGAGAAACAAGAGGGGTGTTTGTGAGGGTCCTGAGAGCGATCTAAACACTATTTTGTTAAAAAATATTTTTTTATCAGTACAAGTAGATTGTCCTGAGGGACAAGTAGTTTGGCCATCACTTAGTCCTTTGGACAAGTAGATTTTTTTTTAAATTGCCACACCCCTGCGCACACACACAACTCCCATCAAACAAAATCAGCCACCCACACACAACTCCCATCACACAAAACCAGCCACACACAGAACTCCCATCACACAAAACTAGCCACCCACCCACAACTCCCATCACACAAAACTAGCCACCCACACACAACTCCCATCACACAAAACCAGCCACCCATACAACTCCATCACACAAAACCAACCAACACAGAACCCCCATCACACAAAACCAACCACCCCAACACACACACAACTCCCATCAACAAAACCAGCCAAATGTGTACTGTTGTTCATAGCATGAGGATGGATATGTTGTGACTTTGCAAAATCACTTAAAAATGACAATTATTCAAAAAGAATCTATACTCGCCTCTTATTGCACAGCACAGAGGACGCATGATCCACCATCGGCAGATTCATAATATATTATTATTATATGTATACGTCATGTCCTGCCAGGATGCTATAACTGAAAAAAATATTTTTGTAAAGATTAAAAAAGTGTATTTTTTTTTTTGCATTTTAAAGTTGGGGGGTTTGCCAAATATAGGATCCGCCCCGGGTGCCAAATGTTCTAGGTACGCCCATGATGCAAGATACGCAATTTGAATATGTACAAACAAAAGTTACATACACTACGCAGATTGCTTATGAAAAAAGGGGGAGGGGTTGCCTTTTTTTTTTTTTTTTACATTTCCTTAAGTAAACTAATTTTTTTCTAATTTTTTTTATTTTTATCCAGTGAATCCATTAATTGGCCAACTAATCGATTATGAGAATAATTGTTAGTTGCAGCCCTAAATATAATAGTGGCCGTGGTTTTTAGCAGTTAGGAGGACTTTGGCGAGGGCAGTTTCAGTTGAGTGTAGGGGACGGAAGACTGATTTGCAGGGTGTCGAGTAGGGAATTAGAGGACAGGAAGAAGGAGAGGCAGTTGAAAACTAGCTTTTCCAAGAGCTTGGGCTGGGGTCAGACTAACGCATTTTTAACGTGTGTTTAGGCGCACTTTATCACGGCCGCAGTATCGGGCAATGACGGCCAATATACAAAGTACAACGCAAGCGGCAAATGAAGGCATTTTTTCGAGAAAGCAGAACCGCTAGTACTGCCGTACAGAGTGCGCTGCGTCCGCTAGCGGCATGTTTGCATGATTAGGAGACGTCAGACACTGCTAATGTCCGGCCAACATAACGTCCAGACGCAAAAAGTGTTTTATTGATGATCCGTAAAAAAGCACGCCCGAAAATGCGTATCGTATGACCGGTTTCCGCATTCCGTGAAAAAATACTTCAATGCGTTCGGATGCACTTTTTTACAGACGACGCGAAAAATGCGTTTGTTTGACCCTAGCCTTAGAGGTAAATGGAAGTAGGGATACAGGGCGGTAGTTGGATGGAGAGTTGGGATCGAGGGAGGGCTTCTGTAGTAGAGGGGTAACCTGTGTATGGTTGAAGGCGGATGGGAAGGAGCCGGTGGAGAGAGATAAGTTGAAGAGATGTGTGTGTATGAATGAGAGAGAGCAGGGGTGAGGGAGCAGGAGAGTGGAGGATTTAGATGTTAGGAAATGGGGTCAAGCAGGCACGTGGTGAGATGTGAGGATGACAGTAAGGAACGGACTTCCTCAGTGGCTGGGAGGAAGCGGCAGAGGGGGCGTGTGGGAGTGGAGATGGTGAATTAATGGTTTGAGCCAGGATGTTGCTTCTGATGGTAAGAGTTTATTTAAGACGTAATCTGCCAGTTCCTGAGCGCTAAAGGCAGATGAGGGGGGAGGTGCGGGTGGGTAGAGGAGAGAGGTGAAAGTGGACCAGTGTCGTTTAGGGTTGGAGGACAGAGTAGATATCAGAGATGAGAAAGCTTGTCTGGCCAAGTGAAGGGCAGAGGATTATGACCGCAGAATAAACTTGAAATTAATGAAATCAGCTTCAGAGCAGGATTTCCTCCAGGCACGCTCTGCAGTGTGGGAGCATCTTTTCAGGTAGCATGTCTGGAGGGTGTGCCAGGGCTGAAGCTGGCGTCGTGGGGCCTTGCAGAGTCAAGGAGGAGCAAGCGTATCTAGAGCAGAGATTAGGGTAGCATTATAGTGGTCAGGGCAGGTGAAGGTTGGGGTGTGCGGGAGATGTTGAAGTAAATTGGAGAATTGATGAATATCCACAGCATGCAGATTTCTTCGAATGTGGGATGGGGGAGCAGGGAGTTTAGGTAGTCCAGATAGGTTGAAGGAGAGAAGGTAGTGATCAGAGATAGGGAAGGGGCAACAAGTGAACTCAGAAATGGAGCAGAGGTTGGAATAAACAAGGTCAATAGAGTGACCATCACGGTGAGCAGGGAGGACTGCGTAAGTCCCAGGGAGGACGTGAGTGAAAGAAGTTTGGAGGTAGCAGGGACAGAAGGATCATCAATGGGAATGTTGAAGTCCCCGAGAATTAGGCATGGAAGGTTAGTAGACAGAAAGTTAGAAGTGGGCAGTAGAGGACTGTCACCCTGAGAGCCAGGGGAGAGAAAGGGCGGATGCAATGTGCTTCAAAGGAGGAGAAGGAGAGAGATGGGGGAGGAGAGAGATGAGGGAGATGCTGGTAGGTACAGGTGGGAGAGCAAAATTCCAACTCCACCACCATGTCTCTCATCCATTGTGTGGGTCTGGCTGAAGTGTAGACCACCATGTGTGAGAGCAGCACTAGAAGCAGTGTCAGATGGAGTAGGCCAGGTTTCAGTAAGAGCTAATAGGATGAGGGAGTTGGAGATGAAGAGGTTGTGGATAGCTGTGAGTTTATTGCACACAGAGCGAGTGTTCCAGAAGGCGCAGGAGAAAGAGGACAGACACAGAGGGCTTATGGGGATGAGGTTGCTGGGATTGCAGGGAGTTGAGTTGCTTGTGTGGAATATAGAGTGAGAGGGAAGTAGTGGACTTGTGGGGCCAGGGTTAAGAGAGATGTCTCCTGCATAAAGTAACAGCAGGAGAGTGAGAAAGAGAAGGTGGGAATGGAATTTGTGAGTGCGGTTGGTTGTAAGTCAGAGAATTAGAGGGGGCAAAGAAGGAGCTCGTGTGAGGACATCATGTGGGAAGAGAGAAGGGAGGGTGCGAGATGTAGATGGAGGGGTGCAGGTATAGGGGCAAGTGTTCCATTTAAGGAAGATTGCAGAGTAAATGAGTAGAAGAGAAAGAAAAAGCATTGTGTATTTGGTATGTGCGGTATACAGAGTGAATGTATGATATACGTTATTTCTCACATTCTCTATGCAGTGTATTTGATATGCGCGGTATATGGAGTGACTGTATGATATGTATATACGTTATCACATTCTATATGCAGTGTATTTGATATGTGCCATATATGGAGTGACTGTATGATATGTATATACGTTATCACATTCTATATGCAGTGTATTTGATATGTGCCATATATGGAGTGACTGTATGATATGTATATACGTTATCACATTCTATATGCAGTGTATTTGAATGTGCATTATATGGAGTGACTGTATGATATGTATATTCGTTGGCACTGGCAGCTGGTATTATCAGCAAGTCTTTTCAAAGCTTTGCAGGAAGACATCCAGGTCCCCATCTCTGTCCAGGGTGAGAAAATTCTGTTCTCTGCAGGGGTCTAGGTGCATAAACATCTCTGGCATCAGCAGGGGCAGGAGATAAAGTGTTCTCCCCACCTGCAGAGCAAAAATCACTATCTGTCTGCAGTAGACCCAAATTTTGACTATGTAGCACACTATCCCACACCCACTTCCCTTAATTGTTGCCACCATCCGGTCGTTCGCTAATATGTTAAATCGAGTGGTCTGAATTACCCCGTTCAATTATACACACAAAAACAGTTTAGTAGACCGACCCCACAAAACCCACTTTAGTTGATCTTACCGAAACTCAAGGCTATTATAATATTGTCTCTTCAGGGTAATGTGATTCCTAGATCAGACAAAGGCAGAGCTTAATAAATGAATTTTTATTATGCTGAAAAAAGATTAAATCACACAGGGTTATTCAAATAGATATGAATGGCTGCCGAAAGGTAACCGAATGCTGAAAATCAGCTTTCGGTTACCTTTCTTGGCCATTCAGCTATCCAGAGAGCAGGCAGTTCGCCAAATGTTGGCGAATTGCCTGCACATATGGTGCCTGTTCAGTGCCTGTTCGAGGGCAGTGAATTCCCCATAGCTTTGTCTATTCAGAGAACAAAAACCAGCAGTGAAAGTAGCCGAATTGCCCTGCCATTCGGTGGCTTCATGCGGCAGATTTATTCAGGCGAATCCCATAGGCTTCAATGTTAAAAATATTCCCATTTTAATTAGGGATGCACCGATACCGATACTAGTACCGGGGCCGATATTGCCGTTTGTACGAGTACTTGTTACTCGTGCAAACGGCCCGATACATCTCGCCGATACCGGAAGCCGGCGCTGGGCCGGCTTGCCGGTATCTGCGAGGCTGGGGAAGCTGGCCGCGTGCATGAAAAGCATGCGGCCAGCGTTCCCCTCCAGCTCGCTGCATACTCACCCATCCTGAAGGTCCGGTCGCTTGGCAGTGATGTGTTCCCGCGGCCACTGGGCGCTCCTGTGATGCTGCCTCTTGGCTGGAGGCGGCGTCACAGATGCGCCCGGCAGCCACGTGATCGCATCACTGCCAAGCGACCGGACTTTCAGGATGGGTGAGTATCGTGGCGCGCCGGAGGGGAACATGCATGCACGTGGCCAGCTTCCCCAGCGTTCGAGCTGGGGGCAAATCCATGAGAGCTGGGGGCAAATCCATGAGAGCTGGGGGCAAATCCATGAGTGCTGGGGTCATATCCATGAGTGCTGGGGTCATATCCATGAGTGCTGGGGGCATATCCATGAGACCTGGGGGGCAAATCCATGTGAGCTGGGGCCAAATCCATGTGAGCTGGGGCCAAATCCTTGTGAGCTGGGGCCAAATCCATGAGAGCTGGGGGCAAATCTATGTGAGCTGGGGGCAAATCCATGTGAGCTGGGGTCAAATCCATGAGTGCTGGGGGCAAATCCATGTGAGCTGAGGGCAAATCTCATATAAATTTTTATATGAGGTCTGTTCTTATTGGAAAGCGTCACATGACATTAAATAAAAGTATCGGTACTCGGTATCGGTGAGTACTTTTAACCCCTTAGTGACCGGGCGGTTTTACACAAATCCGTCCTTTAGTGACCGCTGCTGTTTTTACGTTTCTGCGCTGTTAGTGTTTAGGTCAAATTTTCCTCTTACTCGTTTATTCAACCCACACATATTATACACCCTTTTCCCCGCCATTAAATGGACTTTCTAGAAATACCATTATTTCCATCATATCCAATAATTTTCTATAAACAAAATATGAAATATGATGAAAAAATGGTAAAAACACACTTTTTTGTAATTTAATCCCCAAAATCTACAACCACCAATAAAGACCCCGGCTAAATAGTTTCAAAATTTTATCCCGAGAATAGAAATACCCAATTTTTACATGTTTTTGCCTTTTAACCCTTTCACTGCTGAGCCAGTTCACCTATGTGCACTGCGCTCATTCTGACCATTTTGTGCTAATTATTTTGAGATGACAGCCTAGGTCCTATTTAATTAACCCCCCCCCCCGACAAAAAAAACTTTAAAAAAAAAACATTTTTTTATTTTATTTAATTTTTTTTTTTTTTTTTATTTTTTTTATTAAAACCAAACCTGGTCATGTTTGGTATCATTGGAAAGGCCATGATCAGGCCTGTCAAATATGACCATCTAGCTGTCACGGATCGGGAGATAAGGGGATCCTTATGATCCCCTTATCTCTACATGGCAGCTAGATGGTTAACTGGCCCACTGACATCCTCACACATATGGTGAGGTTGTCAGTGGGTGGGGGGGACCTGGAGGCTTGGCTGACATCCAAGATGTCAGCCCCCCTCCAGGTTCGAATCGCGTTTTGGCGCCAATTAGCGCCGAAACGTGATTCGGCGGCGAAACGGTTAATCTCCCTAGCTTCAATGGTTGGGGAGATAGAGGGCTCCAAAGGAGCCCCCCCTCCCCTCCATTGATTTGCATGGGGACGCCTGCTGATGATGTCACCACGCAGCGTGGTGACGTCATCAGCCTCGCCTGCCCATGTAAATCACATGGGCAGGCTTCCTACCTGCCAGATCGGCGAGGGAGGTAAGTATCGGGCGGGAGGGAGGTTAGGCGCCGCTGACGTACCCTGTACGTCCGCGGGTCTAAGGGAGACCCGTGGACAGGACGTACAGGGTACGTCAGCGGTCCTTAAGGGGTTAAAAAGTTTTCCCTGCATTATGACGGCCCTGTGGTGCTTGCTGAATACACCGCAGGGTCGCCGAAATGGGATTGCCAAATCGTGCCGAATTGAAGAGAACGAAAAGTCACCGAACGTGCGGTGACTTTTCGATTCTCTTTGAATAACCCTGACAGTGCATATACAGATAAAAAAATATATTACAATTAATAGTTACATTAACAAGCAGAAAAACTGATGGAATTAAAAAAACAGATGTTAAAGAGATCTGCCCCCTGAGGCTGGGTTGGAAACACAGCAGTTACTTTCCACTGATATTACCTCAAACAAGTAAGCCCCTGGCATTTCTTTGGCTGCTCAGACTTCACGGACGAAGAACTGTCCAGCCCATCCACTTGGCTTCCCAGAACCCACTTCACATTTAAGGCCCGTGTCAGACGAACGCAGTGATCACGTCCGTGTCGCCGCACAGTTTAACGTCCGTCGTAGCATAGAATCATGAGCAATAGAGACCCACACACGAAGAACATGTGCACCGAACTGCAAACGCACGTGGCACCGGACGCAATTTGCGCAAGAAAGTAAAACTGCTAGAACTGACGCGCAGAGTGCACCAGGTCCGCGTAGCGTTGTGTGTGTGTAATGGAACGAAGTCAGACGGACCGCATTTGCGACGTCCAGCACCTTGACGCAAGAAATGGCTTTTCATATCATGTATAAATTTTTATCCTTTTTCATATTAATTTTGTTTCCCATAGTTCCCCCTTTTTTTTTTTCGATGTCCGTCAAGTAAAACGGATCGTGTGGTGTCTGCAGTATCTTCCATCAGTACGTACGTCCGATGTGCACGGACGCACAGTGCGCTCAGAATGTGCTCGTCTGACATTAGCCTTACTCCCAGGAATGCTGAGTACATTCCTCAACCAATTTTTACGATACCTTTTTGATTATTTAAATCACTTTAATTCTGGTTACAGACGGCTCTGATCAGGCTGGGGGAACAGTCCTTGATGTGTACACTGGCCTTCCTTTAACACCTTGAAGTTGCCAGATTGGCCTCCCTGCTGTGGAGGAACACAGGACAAGGCTTCCCCACCTCCTGGCTCAATAGGATGATGTCACGGAACCCCTTGCTCAGAGACTGTGGACTGTACTAAAACCTTGCTTCTCTGCTATTCCCTCATGTAAGCTATTTGTCTGTTTATGTTTTAAGGTTAAAAGTGATGTTTTTGTGACATTCCCCCAGCAGAACATAATCTAAAATGCCTTTAAGCCTGTCCCTTATGCTCACTGTGTTATCTGACACCAGGGGAAACCTGGGATTGAAAGCAAGAGCTGGGTTTGAAACCCCAGCCAATCACAATCCAAGGAGCTAGATGGACCAACCCATCCCATTCAAAGACTGCACAGCATTTATTTTAATGGAACCATACGCAGAAACTTTAAACCTTGGTGCCCTGAAAACCATTTGTTCCAGCAGGTGGGCGGGGTTAGGGTCCTCCTCATGGGAGCTACCGTTATGGTGATTTTCAGGGGGGAGCTCCATTGGGAACCCACGTTGCTGAGCCTTTCTTGGCCACAGGAGCTCAGGCAGCAGCGACCATGTGGCATCAGCTGTGGTTCACTGTCACGCTGCCATCTTTGCCCCTGCCTGCACATCTGGGTGCATTTTGGACTGTGACACCATAGGGACCTGAGCTATCAAACGGTAGCCCTGGATTGCCGCTGCTCCCCTGGCATCCCCCCCAAAGAAGGACCCTTGCTCTGTATGACTGCAGTTAGTTATTTACAAGGAGCCACCAGGTGCCGTGGCGCTGTACAATGGGAGAGAGGGAATGGCCAATATGCATCTAAGTTAAAACACATAGAACAGTATCCGAGAAGCCCCTGCTCAAGAGCTTACAATTAGGGATGAGCTGTTCGGGTTTGATCAGTTCGGAGTTTGAATCGAATATCGGCTGTTCGAAAGTTCGCGAATTTCGAACTTTTTGGGCCGTTTGCAAAAAGTTCGAAAAAAAAATGCTTAAAAAATCTAAAAATAAAGAGACTCTTTACTGCATAATATTATAAGCAACGGTTTATTAGATATTGATTTAAAACGGGAATATTTTTAACATTGAAGCCTATGGGATAAAACATTTTTGTTACTAAAACATCAGGCAGACATGGCCCTCTAATATCCATGAGTGCTGGGGGCAAATCCATGAGAGCTGGGGGCAAATCCATGAGTGCTGGGAGCAAATCCATGAGTGCTGGGGCAAATCCATGTGAGCTGGGGGCAATATCCATGAGTGCTGGGGGCAAATCCATGAGTGCTGAGGCAAATCCATGAGAGCTGGGGGAAAATCCATGAGTGCTGGGGGGCAAATCCATGAGAGCTGGGGGGCAAATCCATAAAAGCAGGGGGCAAATCCATGAGTGCTGGGGCAAATCCATGTGAGCTGTGGGCAATATCCATGAGTGCTGGGGGAAAATCCATGAGTGCTGGGGCAAATCCATGAGTGCTGGGGCAAATCCATGAGAGCTGGGGGGCAAATCCATGAGAGCTGGGGGCAAATCCATGAGTGCTGGGGGCAAATCCATGAGTGCTGGGGCAAATCCATGAGTGCTGGGGCAAATCCATGAGAGCTGGGGGCAAATCCATGAGTGCTGGGGACATGGGCTGGAGGCGCAACACTTCCCTAGACATGGGTTGAAGGCGCAACACTTCCCTAAACATGGGTTGAAGGCACAACACTTCCCTGGACATGGGCCAAAGGCGCAACACTTCCCTGGACATGGGCCAAAGGCGCAACACTTCCCTGGACATGGGCCGAAGGCGCAACACTTCACTGGACATGGGCCAAAGGCGCAACACTGCCCTGGGCCTGGACATGGGCGAAGGCGCAACACTTCCCTGGTCCTGGACATGGGCCGAAGGCGCAACACTTCCCTGGGCCTGGACATGGGCCGAAGGCGCAACACTTCCCAGGGCCTGGACATGGGCCGAAGGCGCAACACTTCCCTGGACATGTGCTGAAGGCGCAACACTTCTCTGGACATGGGCCGAAGGCGCAACACTTCCCTGGACATGGGCTGGAGGCGCAACACTTCCCTGGACATGGGTCAAAGGCGCAACACTTCCCTGGACATGGGCCACCGTGACATTACCGTCATTTGAAATGTCATTTTTTTGTTTTTAAATGTTTCTATACATCCTACAAATCCGCCACTTCACGGGCGGGTTATGGGGACCTCCTAGGCACGATATTTGAAGGAATTTTTCGTTTTTATTTTTAACCCTTATATCATGGAAAACTCACTGTTCCTTTAAAAACTTTTTTTTTTTTACTTTTTTTCCTGGTTTCCTGTCCCCCAGGGCACTACCCGGACCCCCATACACCTTTTATGGCAAATATCTTGCATATATGCCCTCTTGGGGCACTCTAAAAATCTAACTTTGAGTCCCATTGATTTGCATTGAGTTTGGTTCAGGTTCGAACTCGAACTTTTGAAAAAGTTTGGGTTCAGGTTCGAACTCGAACTTTTGAAAAAGTTTGAGTTCAAATTCGAACCGAACACGGGGGTGTTCGGCTCATCACTACTTACAATCTGTGAGGACCTGATGGAGAGCAGGCTGAATGGCAGTGCCGAGATGTCTGTGGGGCGGGAATGTTAACTGTTATCTGATTCTGAACCAAATAAAAGCAGGCCATGTGAAATGGTCAGAGGTATCTGCTTAACCCATTATGAACGGTGTCGTCTGCTTTAATGGGGGAAATTAAGATCTGACATTGTTCCAGCACTGCAGGCTGAAGGGAGAATCCAGGAACTGGCGAAGGCGAACGACTCGAGACGGCCGACGGAATATATTTGACCTGGGCATCTCATAACAGATGACTTCCCCTGGATGAAGGAAGTTTACACACTGTAATTCACAAGAGCTTTGAGGTCGCCTCCACGAAAGGAATCTCCTGCTGGGACAGTGAATAGATTACATCAAAAGGAACTTAATTGCTTTGAGGCAAAAGGTTTGTCACATTCCCATTAGGGCTGGGAAGTGAATAACTTAATCATAAAGGCACACGCTGGGAGATATCACAGTGTCCTATTAAAGATATTAAAATACTGATAATGACCATCTTGCCTGTCTTGCAATCAACCTTTTGGCATCCCCTATATAAGTCAAATTTTTATGGTCTGTGATGATCACGACTGGAACACTGGACTCCTCCAGAAGGTGCTGCCACTCAGACAATGCAGACACCACTGCCAATAACTCACGATTCCCAATGTCATAATTCATTTCGGCCTGAGACATCTTACAGGAAAAGAACTCACACTGATGTAGTGGTTTATCGGGTGTCTCCCTTTGGGACAAAACAGCTCCTATACCTATTTCAGAGGCATCTTCCTCTAACTGAAAAGGCAGTCTGGGGTCTGGGTGTCTTAACACTGGGGCAGTGGTGAAAGCTTTCTTAACCTCCCTGTCTATATATTTATGACAATATTTTGAATGTCAAAGAGGTACATTGTTTTGCATGGAAATTTGTTGTTTCATATTATAGGCCTGTAATTCTTAGGAATAACTTCCTTAAATCTGTCCAAACAAGAATCTAGTAAATATACCGTGTCTGATAAACTTTTAAACGCGAAATCATAATTTATTATATAATAATTATAAAAAATAATATAATAATTTAATTCAATAATGTGGAAAAAGAGTGTCATCTGCGCTCGTTTCTATGTGTTCCATGTACAACAAAAATGAGGTTTTTGTTTGTTTCAATGGCCATTGCAACGTAAGCCCACTCGCCACTTCAAGGCACCTCTTTAGAGTGGGTACCTAACAATTGTAACCAAAAGGCCGCTCAACTGAGCAGTTCCAAGCCCCTCCAGCTGCTTTTCAGCCAAGGAGAGACAAAGATGGTGGGTTTTATTTATACACGCAACAAACACTTCCCATTTGGGATCAAAAACAAAAACATGGAAAGAGGAACAGCTGCAGAACGACGGACTGGTGTTACAACCATAAAACCCACCATCTTTGTCTCTCCTTGGCTGAAAAGCAGCTGGAGGGGCTTGGAGCTGCTCAGTAGAGCGGCCTTTTGGTTACAATTGTTAGGTACCCACTCTAAAGAGGTGCCTTGAAGTGGCGAGTGGGCTTACGTTGCAATGGCCATTGAAACCAACAAAAACCTCATTTTTGTTGTACATGGAACACATAGAAACGAGCGCAGATGACACTCTTTTTCCTTGTTATGTTTTATACATTGACTGGGCTGTTACTCCTGGCAGTTGCTGCCGCTCCGAAAATAAGTGAGTATGGGCGCGACGCCATTTTTTCTGTATTTATGTAATTCAATAATGTAATCAAACCAAAAACACTGAAATTTATAAAAAAAACAAGGGTGTAATATTACCAGTCACTGTAATACTAGACACTGCATATAACTTTAGTAAACATCCCGGCTTTGACATATTTTGAAACATGGGACTGCAAAAAGTCCAACGGCACAATCAGGACAATGGAACCTGGTTTCCTTTCTAATTTTCTTTCCCCTGTCATCTCGCTTCGAGCAACAAACCACGCACATCCTTGTGGGTGCTGACTTTTTCTTTTCCACCTTTCGTGCGTACCACAACAGTGGAAGTATTATGGATTGTACTCATTAGACACAAATGGTGCACAGAAATGGAAATTTCCGTCCGATACTGAAAATTCGGGATCGGTTCGGCCGAAAATCAGACATGAGACCTGGAGACCATGGAGGCCGGGCCGGGGACTTGCCTGATCCCGAAGGCTGGCCAAGCAAGCTGCTCGGCCGGCCTCCAGGCTCAGGCGAGCCCCTGGGCTTGCTCGGCCAGGCCTCCAGGCCCAGGTTCGCATGGCTGACTCGTTGCACCTACATCCTCCTACTTCGGCCCTGAGCTCCAGCGGTGACAGTCCTCCAGCTGTCGCAGGCTGCTCGGCCAGCCTCAAGGCTCAGGTGAGCTCCCGGCTTGGCCTGGGCCTAGAGGCCCAGCTGAGCCTAGAGGCCCAGCTGAGCCTGGGTCTTGCCTGAGCCTGGAGGCCGGCCATGCAGCCTGCGACAGCCGGAGGACTGTCACCGCTGGAGCTCAGTGCCGAAGTAGGAGGATGTAGGTGAGTTTGTTACCTACACATACTCACCTGCATCGGCCCTGAGTCCTCCAGCGGTGGCAGTCCTCCTGCATCCAGTGTCCGCTCTCTGTGTCGGTTGCCGGGATGATGTCATGAAAGCATTTGATCCAGGGTCAAAGGCTTCCGTAACGTCATACCATCGACCAACAGAGAGAGGACACTGGAAGCAGGAGGACTGCCACCGCTGGAGGACTCGCTCGGGGCCGATGTAGGTGAGTATGTGCAACGGTCTCTACCCCCCTCAACAAAATACGTCGACTGGGCCAGGAGGCTCAGCCAGCCTTCAGACTCAGTTCGAGCCCCCTGCTCGGCCTGGAGGCCCAGCCGAGCCAGAGACTCGCCTGAGCCTGGTGGCTGGCCGAGCAGGTAACTCGGCCAGCCTCCAAGCTCAGGCCAGGTCCAGGCTCAGCTGGGCCTCTAGGCCCAGGCCAAGCCGGGAGCTCGCCTGAGCTTGGAAGACGGCCGAGCAGGCAGCTCAAATGGGATTAATAAATAAAACCATTAAGAAATTCTGGCCCACCTTAAAAGGTGACAGAACACTGGATAACATTATAGGGGAGCCAAAAATGTAAAACACTCACTTGTTCAGAGCTGTAGGATTAAGTCCGTTAAAAATATGTTTAATCTCTCTGAGGGTTTTTATGGACGTGGGACGTGCGTAGCTTGTAAAAACATTAAATTGAAAAAAGGTTTTTGAGCGAGTTCCACCTTGAAAAAAGTTTTAGAATAAAAGGAATACTTACATGTCAATCCAAAAATATAATTTATGCCATTATTTGTCCGTGCAATTTAGTTTATATAGGTAGAACTATTAGGCCATTATATGTAAGGATAATGGAACACGTCAGGAATATAAAACGGGGATTTGACCAACATTCACTATCAGCCCATTTTAAAAACAATCATAATTGCATTATTGTTGGAATGGTTTTCTGGCACTTAAACAAGTGACCAAACATTGGTGGGGTGAAGATTTTATTAAAAAATTAAATCAGGAGGAGATGAGGTTAATTTTTAGTTTAGACACATTAATACCACGAGATCTTAACAAAGACTTTAAATCGTGCCATTTCTACTATTAAAAACACATTACTAAGGAGGAAATAAAGGTCGAAGTCCGTTTTTCTGATTGGTTTCTACATGCGGATATAACTCCGAGGACATTAGCGAAACTGAAAATGAAAAAGACGCCGTAAGAATGCGCCTCCGAGACGTCGGGGACGTGATGACGTAATCAATATGCGACGGAGAAAATGCCACGAATCTGGCAGTCGGTAATTGTAACCAGATGGGGAGAACTATATAAGACTCATAGGGCAGTATTACAAAGCTGGTGCTAACTTAACCAGAGCTGTTGTTAACTTAACAGCTCCATAGGCTATAATGGCTCTGGTAAGTTTACAACAGCTCTGGTTAAGTTGCCACCAAGTATGTAATATGGCCCATAGTTGGTTAAGTGCTTTATTTCATTTCTTTCCACTGATTTAGCCTATCTATTAACCCCTTAAGGACCGCTGACGTACTATGTACATCCTGCCCACGGGTCTCCCTTAGACCCGCGGACGTACACAGTACGTCAGCGGCTCTTAATCTTCCTCCCGCCCGTTACTTACCTCCCTCGCTGGATCCCTCGCAGATCTGGCAGGGAGGAAGCCTGGCTCCGTGATCTAGATGGGCCGGCGAGCTCGATGATGTCACCACGCTGTGTGGTGATGTCATCAGCAGGTGCCCCAATTGAAATCAATGGTGGGGAGGGGGGATCTTTCGGAGCCCTCTATCTCCCCAATCATTGAAGATAGAGTGCTGCATGTTGCACCGCTGGAAAGGGGAGAGTCTACCCTTTTCAGCGGTGTGCAGCATTAACCATTTCGCTGCTGGATCGCGATTTTGCACAAATTTGCGCCAAATCGCGATTCGAACCTGGAGGGGGGCTGACATCGTGGATGTCAGCCAAGCCTCCAGGTCACCCCTACTCACTGACACCCCCACCATATGTGTGAGGATGTCAGTGGGCCAGTTAACCCCCTAGCTGCCAAGGGGAGATAGGGGATCCTTTGGATGCCCCTATCTCCCGATCCATGGCAGCTAAAGGGTACTCTTGTGGATTTTTCCACAAAAATCCATGGGCGGTCCACTCAGAGCTATGGTAGCTCCACCAAGAGTAAGTCTTGATTCAGCAGAATAAGTCTTGCTAATTTTTAAGACAGATTTACACTAGGAGAGTGCTCTTTGTTTTGCCTTTTCCAATTTTATATACCTCCGTATGGTGCCTGAAGATTGTTACCACGCAAAGGTGGGGGTCACCTGCAAACAAGGAAGAAGACAAACTACCCAGAGGCGAAGTTCCACTTAGAGCCAGTGTTGAGGCTCTATGTTTGTGAGTGGGACATCTTGTATATTATATTGTCTCTACAACTGTTTTATACAATCTGCACTATATTTTCGTATGTTTGCTTCTTTCATGTAACCATATGAAGAATTGCGGGGCCGCACGAGTCATCTGAACTCCAGAGCATCCAATTTGCGCTTATCAGATACGTATATTTATTTCTCCACCACTCCCTGAAGTATTTTTAGGCCCAGAATTTCCAAATGTCATCTTTGATCACTGGTTCCCACTTTCTGCTTCTTGCAAACTTCTGATGCCGAGTAACCAATTGTTGCTCTTGGTGTCAGTTTGTCTATTTTTTTTCAATAACCTCATTGGTAAGAACTAATTGCAAGTGTGCCAAGGAGTCGTCGTGTTCAATGTCTACTTTCATACCAGATGCTCCAGTAAATGGGAATCTTGGAGGGCGCTGCCTGATTTGCACCATAGTCAATAGAGCACCAAGTTCACACGTCACTTTCAGTGTCTGATGACGAATTTCCCCACAAATCACTATCGCTCAATTCTGCGATTCTAATTCGCTGTCTGCTTTCTAGCTGGTCTAAAACCGCTTTTGACCTACAGGGATGCTTTTTGGATGCCATGGGTATTCAAAAGTGCAGGCAGGGCACTGGACAAAGCACTAGGGAGAAACCTGAGGTGAAATGGATTGACACAATGTAATCCTGACAGGTTACAATTTATTCTGTGTGAAGTTTTTTTATTTGCTGCCAGGTCCCGCCTCCCTGCATCGTGGCACTCGCAGGGAAGGGAACCCGGAAGCGGTATGCCACGATCGACCAGAGGAGACAGTGGGAGGACATCGAGGGAACGCAGGGACAAGGTATGCACCAGCCTGATTGTCGCTCAGGGTTACCGTTTTTGGTACTGAAAATTAACCCCAAGTCACACTCGGGATTACCTCCAGGGAGGTTAAGTGTCTCAAAAGCCTGTTTGACCAAAGGAGTCCACGTTTGGTTCTGGGCACCTTTTTTAATCATCGAGGTTATTGGGACAACCAGAGAGGAAAAATTCTTAATGAATCTTCTGTAATGATTTGTGAACCCCATGAACCTCTGCATGGCTTTTAACCCCTGAGGTAGTTGTTAAATTATAACCTTAAGCAAACAAAAACAAGTTTCCTATTATAATTACCATATATGGAATGCCATAAACCTTTTTCAAGTTTCTTCTTATATAACAAAAAGAAAGGACGCGCGCACGCCATGACGGAGACAGTAAAACCAGCCACACACAAGATAGCTGCAATAATGTCTGCCTTTCTTTGTAGACAAACCAATTTATTAGAGTTCAAAGAACTTATAGCCAATCAACATACAGATATATTTCTACGTTAGAGTCTAACCAACAGTGAGGCATAAGCACTTATTACCATATATGGTTCACAAGAAATCTTTTTCCTATCTTCCTGCTTTTGCGCACATTTGCTGCACTGAACATAACAGGAAATCGGCCTGAGACCATATCCTATAGAAGGAACAACTGTCTATATGCAGAATTGACACTTAGAAAAGAAGGGGGAAAGTCACAGCCCATTTTATCAGAACAGGCTTTTCAGACTAATGCATATTGAAATATAATACGTATTTCAATCACAGGAAATTTATATTCATACAGAAAATTGAAATCTAACAATAGTGACCATTCTAGTATGGAGGACAATTTAGAGGGATTCAACTGGAAACCCTCTGATGTAATCACATATCCATGGTGAGGTGCTCAAGTCAAACATGCATTTCTCAAGCTTACAATAGTCTGTTCTTGAAGAGCCATTTAAGAACGGTACATACATGTCTGTGATGGGTCTCAATATCTGGAGAATTAATCAATAGTAGGGATGTGCATTTCGGGTTTCAGAATTTTGGAATTTTCACGAAATTTCCCGATTCGTGTTTTCGGATGCAGCCGAATTTCCGAAAAGTTTTCCGAGCCGAAACGAAATATTTTCGGAATTTTCGAATGGACTTGAAATGTGTCAAATTGAAATTTATTGCTTTGAAACGAGGAGAACAGACGTCCCGTAAAAACGAAAATTTCCAAAATTACGAAAAGTCGATACAAAAAACGAGCAAAGTGACACGAAAATACGAAAAATGGTCGATATTCCGAAAACATGTACAATTCCGAAAAACGAACATTTCCGAAGTCACGAAAAGTCGATACAAAAAACGAGCTAAGTGACACGAAAATACGAAAAATGGTCGATATTCCGAAAAAAAATGTACACGAAAAACGAATCGAGCCGAACCGAATCGAAACAGAAATCGGTCGAAACGAGCCGAATCGAAAAGGTTAAAAATCTGAAAAATCGAACCAAATCGAACTGAAAAAAAAATCGGTGCACAAGCCTAATCATTAGGTCATCCAGATAAACGTTCACAAACACCTGCAAGAAATCCTTGAATACATCAGTAATGAAATATTGGAACACAGCTGGGGCGTTGCAGAGCCAGAAAGGCATCACTAAATATTCATAGTGTCCACTCCGAGTATTAAATGCCATTTTCCACTCATGGCCCTCTTTATCTTGGACTGGATTATAGGCACCACGTAGATCCAACTTGGTATATACCTTGGCACCCTTCAACCTGAGTGATATGGGAAACACATTTCTGATCGTGATTCGGTTTAAACCCGAATAATAAATACACAGACACAAATCCCCCTCTTTTTTTTAGAGAAGAAAAAAATCCTGCGCCAGCAGGGGAGGAAGAGCGCCGTATAAAACCTCTAGCCAGGTTCTCCCTTATGTAGTCCTCCATGATATCGTTCTCTCTCTGGTACAGTGGATAAAAATGACCCCTGGGTGGCATAGTAGCTGGGAGTAGGTCAATGATACAATCATACGGCCTGTGAGGAGGCAGGATTTCTGAATTTCTTATATCAAATGCTGCCCTCAGATCCTCATACCACTTGGGCACCTCTGAATAAGGAAGGAGCAGTGGGCACATTTAAGCTATCAACCATACTGACTGTTAGGAGGCATTGTGACCAACACTGAGTTCCAAAACGTGATTTTCCCCTTGCTCCCAATCCAATATGGGATGTGGAAGGCAGATTTCCAGGAGCTGCGAGCTGAGGTTGTGGAGGTGAGGTGCCGGTTGACGGTGGCCATGTGTCGAGCTGCCGCGGACTTGCCCGAGGATCCGTCGACCGTGGCCCTGATGGCGGGCTGCTCTCTCCTGCAGAGGAGGATGGAGAGCGGTGCACCGGGAGCATCGAGACAATGCAGGATTCCTGGCTGCAGCTGGAGGGAGATAGGTTGTACGCCGCGGCACGGACTGATGGGGACGGGCGGCCAGCTGAGACGCTGACTGCCGAGACTGTGGTGTCTCTCGGAGGTTTGGGCCTTTCTGCTGCGGAGATCCAGCGTCCATCAGGGGAGGTGGCGATGCGGAGGATCCTTTCCCCTATTCTTGGAGTGGAGCGCTGTGGGGTTTTGCCCCCTTACGGAGCTAGTGGACGTGGGGAAATTATGTGCCTTAGTTTCCCAGTCACTGTGCCTGGATGGGCTGACTCTTTGGTCCCCCTCGAGTTCCGTGACACTGGCTGAGGCCTCTATGCTGGACTTTGGATGGATCGGCTATCACTTTTCTTTTGACGAGACCCCCCCATTTGAAGCTGATGGTCTACCCCCCAATGACACCCCCTTACTGATGACACCACCTCACTGATGTCTGCAAATTTAACCCCCCACTTATTTTATTTTATTTTTCCCCCATTCGTTCGATGACTTTGATGCTATCGCTCTCTCCCCGATGTCGCCCCCCATTATGAGAATATGATGTCCCCCTGATGGTTGTTACATTTTGCACACCACCTCGTGCTCCAGTCCCCTCCCCCCTTTTTTATTTTTTTTAATTTTATCTCTCCTTTTCCTTTTCTTTTGGCGTTTGGGGCCTACTCGGGGAGTGCCATTGTGGTGGCCACCATGGCTCTGCCTGCCACACCTGGCCCTCGAGTGCCCCGGCCTTGTGACCTGCACATTTCCATGGCCTCCTACGGTCCTTGGACCTTTAGGAGCGAGCCAGGAAAGTCACATATATGGCCTTTGCCACTTTTTTCATTTTTCTCCCCCCTTTTTTTTGGGGGGGTCCTGGAGCACCTTTTGGTGTGTTTTCCCTCCCTCATCTCCCTCTTTTGGATATCCCCTGCAACACTATGTGTCTGTGTTCTTGAATTTTGTTCTGCGGTGTGTTTCTCTTTGGTTACTATATTTCTCATGCTGTATTCTCCTAGATGACCTTGTGCGGTCCTGCGAGGCCCTCTATTTCTTTCTATTTGATTGCCCGATGACATTTTACAAAATAAAATTGTGAATTAAAAAAAAGTGGTTAATCAGAAACCCCCTTTAGCCTTGTCAGATGGGCACACACCTGGATTAAGGTCTAAGTGTATCTCAACTTGTATAAAAAAAAACTACAATCACTCGGTTCTATCAAAATGCATGGGAACAGTCATATGAATGTGGCGAGCAGGAGTGCTGGGTATAGCAGAAGTACTCAACTTATGTACCAGAGCAGGGGCCAGGGATGGTGCTTTGCTTGGCTGGTTCAGGAGTGCATGCAAGGCCTGAGCGATCTGATCCATCCGGTGGTCCTGCTCCCCTTGCCGAGCAGCTATTTTGGCCAGTTGAGCGGATTGGTCTGCGGGATCCATTGGCCCTGAAGTAATCTCACGATTCCTCCTGATATCGATGAAGCAGATCCCTATACACAGCACATCTATCCTAACGGTTACGTCCTCAGCCCCTGCTGCTCTCCCTGGGGGGTCCAGGTATGGTTGTGTGCCGCTGGCTGGCCGGGTGCCAGCACAGACTGATGGCTGATCGGCGTCTGAGGGGGCGGGGTCTGGTGTGGTCATGAGCCGCCGGGTTTAAAGCAGGGCACGAGGAGTTGCCTTGTCGCCCTGATGTGGAGTCTAGTTCCTGCATCGCCTGCTATTGCTTTGAGTGTGTTTCTGTCTACGATTCCTGCTCCTGCTTTTGACCCAGCTTGTATTTGACTATTCTTCTGTTTCTACCCATATCGGTTGCTAGTGCTGACCGTTGTTTGTTTAACCCCATGCATGCCGCTTGGGGTTTAACTCGCTACCTGGGGATATTCCCATCTCGCTCTGGGGTAATATCTACAGTCTTATCGGGGTTGTGTTCCAGACCCAAGGTTTCCGATTTGTTGTTATTATGTATTGATGTGCAATCAGCAAAAGAAAAGTACCGTTTGTTTTCTGATACGTATTATCGTATTCAACCCGCCAAGTGTACCCCGGTTCTTACTAGCTCTATACCCTTACGTGTGTCAGCTGACCCTGGTTATAACAAGGTACTACATACCCGGTTGAGCTTATCAGAAAACGCTAAGTCTGTCAGTTCTGTGACTGCCCTGCAGTCTGCACAATTCATTGACTGTCGAACTATTCTTCTAGAAAACCAGCTCGATAAAACTACTCAGGTATTGAAGTCATCTGTATTGTTTTCTGTTTCTGAAGGCGCACTAAGTTGTCTTTTGGTCTTGAAACCATTTGAGCTTAGATGCGAATCAGTTGTGCTTTTGTACTCCTTCGCTTTGGAGAATAAGTCTGTTTATACTGAGTATTTTGTAACCGTCAAGCAGATTCTCTGTCCATTAAGATCTCTACTCCGCTACTCTTGTGTGAGCGCTACAGTAACCAGATACACAAGATAGACAGGAGATTGACACACAGGGTTAATGGTGGAATGCCAGAGGTCAGGATTGCCAGAGAGTGTGTTAGCTGTATGCCAGCGGTCAATATCACCAGAGAGAATGTCAGCCGTATGCCAGGGGTCAGTGTATCGCCAGAGAGAGTTTCAGCCATACGCAAGGAGTCCGTATCACCAGAGAGTGTCAGCCGTATGCCAGGGTTCGGTATCGCCAGGTAGTAAGAGTAGTCAAAATGGGAGCCAAGAGGTTAAGAGCCAGAAGAGTAGGAGCGTGTCTGTTCAATTTGGAGGGGAAGCAGCCATCCTGCTGCGCTCTGTGCCGTGTCGCTGGATTTTTTTTGACACCACGAATGGTCATCAGCTTTGACTCTTGCGTGCTCTCTCCGGAAAGGTTGCTGTTCTGACTGGGCACCTTTTGCATCCACCCTGTGGCCGTTGCAGGTGGTGTTTGGAACGATTTCTCCCCTGCTGCCTGTCGAGCGCGGTGGCCATTTTGCAGCCTATACCTTTGTCTGCGCAGCCTGGACTCTGCCTGCTCACCTTTAATGTACCCGAATGGGACTGAAAACCAAAAAAGCTGGAGAGGCGGAGGGCCCTCACCTGACAGATATCAGATTGTACCTGGGTGCCGGACGCGTTGGAGATGAATGGAGTGGCAGACGTTAGGTGCTTTTCTGCTCAAAGTCCTCTGATGATGTCGGCCCTCCTTCGTCCATATGGGTTCTGGTGGCACAGGCCTCTGTACAAATTCTCACTTCCGCGGATCTTCACAAGGTGATGTAGGATTTTTAAGGTTCTCTGGTGGCAGGATCTGCGGAAAGCAATCTCTGCCCTGGAGCCCTTGCGAACCCAGATCGTGGAGGTGCAGAGCCGGTCGCAGGAGAAGGCAAAGGCGCATGCTGCTGTGACTGCTGTGGTTACCGATCTTCAATCTCAGGTCGTCCATCATGGCGCTGCTGTACTATCCCTGGAGGCCCGTTACCGCCTTAAGAACCATGTCTTGCGGGGAATCCCAGAAGACATGAGTCAGGTGGGACTCCTTAAATATGTTGTAGGCTTGGTGGCCCATCTTCTGCCAGATTGTGAGGACTGTCTGGACTCGCTGATTCGTCTGATGAATGCCGCTACTGTGCTGGTGAAGGCTCCCCGGGATGTCGTTGTGGTTACCAGGGATGTAGATGTCCATTCCCGGATCCTCGCTGTGGTTGGCCCTACGTTCCAGGTCACCTATGCCTCCTGCTGCGCACCTTTTTTCAGGACTTACCCTTTTTAACACTGGTTTCTCGGCAGCGTTTCTGGGTGATCACTTCTCTGCTCCGTGCCCGCAGGTTCCAATACCATTGGGGGTCTTTAGGCTCCCTTGTTGTCTGTTCTGAGGGCAGGTTCCATCTGGCGATGACCCTAGAGGAGGCACTCGTTGTACTTTCCACACTAGGAATCATGGCTGAGCCACAGGGTTCCACTGATTTGATACGTGAACCCAGTTGAATGCCCCTCTGCTTTTTAAATTTGTTTCCTCATTTATTCTTCTTCTGGTTACTGCCCTTGGATCCAAAGCACTTTTTTTCCCGCGGACTGGCAGGGTTTGGCTCTATGTACAGCGTGTCTGGTTTTGTGGTCCCCCCTTTTTTTTTCCCCTTTGGGTGCGGAACATGGGTAGACTGTATACGGCCACCATGGCTCTGTCCACATGTCTTGGACCCGGGATGCCCGGCCACATGGCCCCTTCTTTGGCCTCTGATTACCCGCTGGAGCGCACCAGGTATGCCATATTTTTGGGCAGTTTCCCCACTCCCCCTCCCCACCCCCTTTTTTTGTGTTGGGACCCAAAGAACCCCATATCTTCCTTTCCGCAGACTCGCCAACCCTCCTGCACGTAGTCTAAGTGTTGTACCCCTCCTCTCTTCTCATTACTTCATCTGCTGGCCCTGTGTGGTTGCTTTTTCTTTTGACGCTTTGTGTCTTTACTGACGTTTATTTTCCTGCCATGATTTTTTGTGCATTGCTGACCTGGCCCTGTGAGGCCCTTACTCCTTGTTTGCTGTAATGCTGGCGTTTTTACAAAATAAAAATTATTAATATTAAAAAAAAAAGAGCCAGAAGAGTAGTCAGACAAGCAGAGGTCTTGCACAGGTATCTATAATGACTTCTAACACAAGCGCTGAGAGGAGGTAAAACCATGTCAGGGTGACGCGTGGCTCACAACCAAGTGATTTTTAAATCTGGCGGCACCGCGTCATCATGCATGCTGTCGGGTATTTTCATAGGAAAACAAAATGGATGTTTGTAGCCATTTTGTGTACAGTCATTCTAATCCATATTTTTCTTCTAATACATTTTTTTAAAAATTACCATTCACCTACTTTTGAGAAGTAGCCTGACCTTTCCAGCGATGTATGGGGGTTAACCCATGAGTTGCCAGGTCGCGACCGGGCACTAATTTGTGCCCGATCGCGGCCTATTTCCGGTGGGGGCCGCCATCTTGGATGGCAGCCCCCACCTCTGGGTCCCCCCCCCCGCGTCAACTGACTCATCGCGCCATGCGCGATGATGTCAGTTAACTGGGGAAGCCCCTAGCTGCAAAGGGATTTCCTATGGAAATCCCTTGCAGGAGATAGGGGGGTTCTTTGAACCCCTTTATCTCCTGATCGGTGGCAGCTAGGGGGTCATGCCTGATATCGATGGAAAGGTCTGAGCATGGCCTTTCCAACGATATCAAACATGACAATGAAAAAAGTAAAATAAAAGTGTAAAAAATAAAAATTAAAAAACAATTAATTAATTAATAAAAAAATAAAAACGTGCTGTTTTTTTTTTTGATGCAGCATTATTGTTCACATTTCAATTATAATGTGAACAATGATGCTTCACCAATGATTTTTTTTTTTGGGGGGGGGGGTTTAGCTAAAATCACGTAATTCCCCCCCCAAAAAAAAAAATGGGTTCCCAAGTGTACCCCATAGAATATAACCGCAAAGGATCGGATAATAAAATGTGAAAAAAAAAACACTTTACACACTGTGGATGATTGAAATTTTATTGAAAATTCTAATTTTTTTACATTTTTTGTTATAGCATTCTGGCAGGACATGACGTATATATATAATTATGATATATTATTAATCTGCCGAGTCTGCCGGAAAGAACGATATATAATTTGTCTGGGTGGTATAATAATACGTTACTTAAAACCGCGTTTAAACATGATGAGCAAAAACATCAGCAAACTTCACTTCCGAAAGAGCGCCAAAGTCGTAAAATTACTCCCGTCCTTAAGGGGTTAAAAGTTAGAAATCTATGTGCTGATGGTTGTTGTTTTTATAAATCCTTGATTTTTGTTGTGAGAATAAGTCATTTTGCATACGTAATAAATATATATATTTTTACCTAGTTTGGTTGCGGTTAAATTTTTGAAACAAACGTACAAGTGAAAACAGACTCAGGAAACGTTTCTGAGAAATTGTTGACGAGATAGTTTTATTATTGTTTATATCTTGTATAAATTTCTTATTTGAATAAACTCTCCGACAGTGCCCTGCCCCGCTCCCTGACATCCCACGTGACCGCAGCGACTCATCATTCATTATTCGGCGCCCGGCCAGCGACCAACCCTGACTGTGGGGGGGAGGGATCTGTCCCAGCCCATCCCTTTTGTATGTGTTATGTGTTTGTACCAGATATCTGCTATCTTTATGTAACAGAGATAGCCAGTTATGGGGGGGGGGCTCGTTTGTTTTTATCCACACAGAGGTATGCCATCATACATTGTGTTGTTATTGTTCAGGGCTTGCTGCCTGTGGGGCTGGTTTATAGGCCATGTAATGTAGTAGCAAAACCGTTAACAGATTTATTTAACCAATCCTTGCTAACGGGAGTCGTCCCAGAAGACTGGAAATTAGCAAATGTTGTGCCCATTTACAAGAAGGGTAGTAGGGAGGAATCTGGGAACTATAGGCCAGTTAGTCTTACGTCAGTAGTGGGGAAATTAATGGAAACCATGTTAAAGGAAAGGATTGTTGAACATCTAAAAACACATAGATTACAGGATCAGAAACAACATGGGTTTACCTCAGGGAGATCATGCCAAACTAATCTTATTGATTTTTTTGATTGGGTAACAAAAATAATAGGTGGTGCAGTAGACATTGCTTATTTAGATTTCAGTAAGGCTTTTGATACTGTTCCGCATAGAAGGCTTATCAATAAATTGCAATCTTTGAGCTTGGATTCCAATATTGTTGAATGGATTAGGCAGTGGCTGAGTGACAGGCAACAGAGGGTTGTGGTAAATGGAGTTTATTCGGCGCAAGGTCTTGTTACCAGTGGGGTACCTCAGGGGTCAGTACTTGGACCCATTCTATTTAATATTTTTATTAGTGATATTGCAGAAGGTATTAATGGAAAAGTATGTCTTTTTGCTGATGACACAAAGATTTGCAACAGGGTTGACGTTCCTGGAGGGATCAGCCAAATGACAAATGATTTAGGTAAACTAAAAAAATGGTCGGAGCTGTGGCAATTGAGTTTTAACGTGGATAAGTGCAAGATAATGCACCTGGGACGTAAAAACCCAAGGGCTGAATATGGAATATTTGATACAGTCCTAACCTCAACATCTGAGGAAAGGGATTTAGGGGTTATTATTTCAGAGGATCTAAGGGTAAGTAGTCAATGTAATAGAGCAGCAGGAAATGCTAGCAGAATGCTTGGTTGTGTAGGGAGAGGTATTAGCAGTAGGAAAAGGGAAGTGCTCATGCCACTGTACAGAGCACTGGTGAGACCTCACTTGGAGTACTGTGTGCAGTACTGGAGACCGTATCTCCAGAAGGACATAGACACCTTAGAGAGAGTTCAGAGAAGGGCTACTAAAATGGTGTACGGCTTGAAGGAGAAAAGTTACCAGGAAAGGCTTAATGATCTTAACATGTACAGCTTGGAAAAAAGACGAGACAGAGGAGATATGATAGAAACATTTAAATACGTAAAGGGAATCCACAAGGTAGAGGAAGGGAGTATATTTAAAAGGAAACAAAGTAGCAAAACAAGAGGACATAGTCTTAGATTAGAGGGGCAAAGGTTTAAAGGTAACATCAGGAAGCATTATTTTACTGAGAGGGTGGTGGATACATGGAACAGTCTTCCAGTTGAAGTGGTAGAGGCCAAAACAGTAATTGAATTTAAGCAAGCATGGGATAGGCATAAGGCTATCCTAAACAAAAGATAAATCCAGGTAAAGTATCCATGTAATGGGGCAGACTAGATGGGCCGAAAGGTTCTTATCTGCCGACATCTTTCTATGTTTCTATGTTTCTATGTATAAACTGTTGCTCTTCTTTCTGTTTATCTGTCACAATGCTGTATTTATACCAAAGCCTCGGCTGTATCTGGATACCTGGGTAACATTGATCTGGCGTCTAAGCAATTCTAGGCAGTGCTAATAACGGAGGTACACAGCCAAAGAACAGGAGTCTGTTACAGTTATCTTTGTCCCTGTGCTTTTGTCTGTCCTACTCTTTGACCCTCATGTTAGTCTCTGTGCTTCTCTCTGTTCTCTCTGTCCCTGTGCCTCTGTCTGTCCTATTGTCTGACCATCCTGGCTAATTAAGTTTAGACTAATGATGATGACGACAAAACAAACATTGTCCAGATGCTGACTCAGGAAGTGCTGCGAATATTTTCCTTGTGCTCATTCTTGTCTCGTGTTAGTGACTTTTTATACTCCCCTTTTGTATCTTTAACCCCTTACCGTTGAACGAGTTGTTCCCGGCCGGTGGGTATAAACGCCAGCGGGGCCTACTAGTATGTCCTGGCTTCCCATCTGCTGCTGCGACCCCTCCTCCGGCCCTCCTTTGCAGATAATGTGTGGCGCTTGCTCATTGGTATGCAGGCCGTAGGCAGCCCATAGATGCCAGAGGAGGAGCTTTCTATGCCGTCCCCGCAACACTCAGGCCAGCTTGCTGTGGGGTGTGCCATTTAAGTTGTTAAAATGTGTTTTGGTTTTGTTTTCTATTAACCTCCCTGGCGGTCTAATTTTTGCCGAATTTCTTGTCTAAAAGTGGTCTTTTTTTATTATTATATTGCCCCCCCTAGCGGAATCCCGAGTGTGGCTCGGGGTTAAATTCCTATGTTGGAAGCGGTAACCCCGAGCAACACCCGGTATGCCGCTGGATAAATCACCTGTCCCTGCGCTCCCTCGATGTCCCCTGCAGCCTCCTCCGGCAATCGCGACCCTCATACTTTCTGGTTCCCTCCTCGCGAGAAGGGAATCCAGGAGGTAAAACATTGCAATTGCCGGCGGAGACTGCGGGGGACATCGAGGGAGCACAGGGAAAGGTGATGTATACAGCCCGAGTGTGGCTCGGGGTTACCGCTTTCAGCAGTGAAATTTAACCCCGAGCCACACTCGGGATAACCGTCAGGCTGGTTAATGTGGGATTAAATGTAATTCCTGCATCTCCTTTATCCTCTGTAGCTCTATCCCCTTTGTCCTTTGTGTCCTGAGCCCTGTGAGGACGCAGATCCACCTGGTAAATCCAGAGAGGAGATCCAGCCTCAGGGTCCTGGGAGTGAGCGGCCTTCTTGTAAGTAAATCCATATATTGCTGATTATAACCTGTATCCGCTGTATAATGATGTGTGTGAATTCAGAAATGAAATGTCTCCCAGCCATGGGAATAAGGCGATGCTTAATCTATAAGAAACTCCTGTGTGACAATCACCCCCAGGGCCAGAATTACTGTTATGGAGATTTCTGGTAGGGAATGCGTTATTTGTGCCCTATTAGTATTATTTCCTGTTTCAGGAAACAGTTGAATCTTTGCCAGACAAAAGACTAAGGGGAGTATTACAAAGTTGGTGCTAACTTAGCTAGCTGTTGTAAACCTAGCAACCCATAGACTATAATGGCTCTGGTAAGTTTACAACAGCTCTGGTTAAGTTATCACCAACTTTGTAATACTGCCCTAAATGTCTGGAGTGCGATATAGAGCACTAGTGGGCCTCAATCAATTTTGACAAATTGGAAACCATAGATGTGCACATGGGGTGTGCCTGGTGTGCCCAGGCACACCCTAATGGTGGGTGAAGAGGTCCTCTTTCATCTCTTACATTGACATTTTATATTTCCTGTTATCTGGTTCATGATGAATAGCATAAAAGACTGTACACCCTACGATTTCTGCTACACTCTCCAGAAAAACACACCTATTGTCCCCCTGGCCCTTGCCACTTTTACCACTCTGCCATCTACTGGCATTTTCCCCAGAAGCTATACCCGACTCCCCACCTCGACACGCCACAACCTACACTAGCAACCCACTTTATTGAGAGTGACGCCTTTCAGTGGCGTCACTAGGGTTGATGTCACCCGGTGCGGTAATTTATGGTGTCACCCCCCCCCCAAGTTTTACGGGGGTTTTTTTAACTACTTTTACTCATAAATTAGTACTCCCATATAACACTGAATGCTCATAATAGATGGTGCACATTACTGTGAGGTTTATTGCTGTGGAGCTCTCTCATATGCTCATACACAAATTTTGGCAAACTGACAGCAAGTACGGTGCCTGTTCGAAGGCAGTGAAAGTCCCCATAGAGAAGTAATGGTTAATCTGTTCAGAGATACTGAACAGCAAAGAAATGTCATGGTGTCCGGTGTTTTCATTTGGCAGGTTTATTCAGGGCGAACGAACACCATAGGTTTCAATGTTAAAAATATTCCTGTTTTTATCCAATATCTAATAAACCGTTTATTCCTTTAATCCATAGTAAAAAATCACTTTATTTATTGATTTTATTGTTTTTGTATCTTTTAGGCATTTTTTAAAAAAAAAAAACAACATTTTTTTTTTCCTAATACCAATTTTTCTTTTTTTTCTGTAACAGACCTTTTTATTATCATTCATCAGAACTTACCGGTGAAACCCGAAAAATTTGAATATGGTGCAAAAGTTGATTTATTTCAGTAATGCAACTTAAAAGGTGAAACTAATATGAGACTCATTACATGCAAAGCAAGATAGTTCAAGCCGTGATTTGTCATAATTGTGGGGATTCTGGTTACAGCTCATGAAAACCCCAAATCCACAATCTCAGAAAATGAGAATATTCCATGCAATCAATAAAACAACGATTGTACATAGAACAATATGGGACCTCTGAAAAGTATAAGCTGCAGATGTACTCAGTACTTGGTTTGGGCCCCTTCCTTTTGCAGCAATTACTGCCTCAATGCGGCGTGGAAGCTATCAGCCTGTGGCACTGCTGAGGTGTTATGGAAGACCAGGATGCTTCAATAGCAGCCTTCAGCTCTTCTGCATTGTTCTGTCTCATGTCTCTCATCTTTCTCTTGGCAATGCCCCATAGATTCTCCAAGGGGGTTCAGGTCAGGTGAGTTTGCTGGCCAATCAAGCACAATAATCCCATGGTCATTGAACCAAGTTTTGGTGCTTTTGGCAGTGTGGGCAGGTGCCAAGTCCTGCTGGAAAATGAAATCAGCATCCCCTTAAAGCTGGTGTGCGGAAGGAAGCATGAAGTGCTCCAAAATCTCCTGGTAGATGGCTGCGTTGACCCTGGACTTAATGAAGCACAGTGAACCAACACCAGCAGCAGATGACATGGCTCCCCAAATCAACACAGACTGTGGAAACTTCACACTGGACTTCAAGCATCTTGCAGTGTGTGCCTCTCCATTCTTCCTCCATACTCTGGCTCCTTGGTTTCCAAAGGAGATGCAAAAGTTGCTCTCATCAGAAAAGAGGACTTTGGACTCGGAGCCACTGGGCAACAGACCAGGTCTGTTTTTCTTTAGCCCAGGTAAGACGCTTCTGACTTTGTTTGTTGTTCAGGAGTGGCTTGACAAGAGGAATACGACATTTGAAGCCCATGTCCAGGATCCGTCTGTGTTTGGTGGCTCTTGATGCACTGACTCCAGCCTCAGTCCACTCCTTGTGAAAGTCCCCAACACTTTTGAATGGCTTTTTCCTGACAATCCTCTCCAGGCTGCGGTCATTCCTTCTGCTTGTGCACCTTTTTCTTCCACACTTTTCCCTTCCACATAACTTTCTATTAATGTGCTTTGATACAGCACTTTGGGAACATCCAACTTCTTTTGCAATGACCTTTTGAGGCTTTCCCTCCTTATGGAGGGGGTCAATGATGGTTTTCTGCACAACAGTCAGGTCAGCAGTCTTTCCCATGATTGTGATTCCTACTGAACCAGACTGAGAGACCATTTAAAGGCTCAGGAACCCTTTGCAGGTGTTATGGCTGAATTAGCGGATTAGAGTGGGACACTTTGAGCCTAGAATATATTGCACCTTTTCACAATATTCTAATTTTCTAAGATTGTGGATTTGGGGTTTTCATGAGCTGTAACCAGAATCATCATAATTATGACAAATCACGGCTTGAACTATCTTGCTTTGCATGTAATGAGTCTACCACATATATTCGTTTCACCTTTTAAGTTGCATTACTGAAATAAATGAACTTTTGCACGATATTCTAATTTTTTCAAGTTTCACCTGTTAATTCCAGATATTTTCATTCAGTAGTTCTTTTTAAAACAGCAGGCTACAGGTTTGCGGCAGCATTCGGTGGCTGGTTCCCTGCACTTCAGGGACCCTGATTCACTGGGGAAATTTGATTCCCCAAAGTGCGTGGAACAACAGAACACTGAAATGTCTGCGTCATTTCGGTGCTCTGTGAATATTTTGTGGTGTTTTTTTTTGCCACCCCCTGGAAAGTGTCAGCCTAGGTCTTGCCTACCCAGGACATACTTGAAAATGAGAGAATTCTCAATGTATCCTTCCTGGTAAAATATTTTTGTGTAAAAAAAAATAAATACATTTTTAGGGTGTCACCCTAGAGGGTGGTGTCACCTGGTGCGGGCCGCACCCCCCACACCCCCCTAGCGACACCACTGACGCCTTTAAACCCCCAACAGATATCCCGTTGACACTCCTGCCTTACCAAATTTCACCTATACTGCCTTACTTTGCATCTACGCTTCTTGGCCCCTTTGCCCCACTTCATGCGCCGTTGACCCAATTCGAGATGCTTAACCAAAAATCCCACTCCCCGAGCCACAGCATTTCAGTTATGTATGAATTATAACAATCTATTGCCTGCCGTACCCCATCCTATCAGACCAAACAGGAGGAAGACCTACAAACGTCTCCCACGTCAGAGGAATGGGAACAAATTTCTACCCTGACCACGTCGTGTTCAACCGGCACTAAATCGCAAGAAACCGCTTATAAACTCATCTCACGATGCGGTACCCCAGCGACACTACCTGCATTTGACCCCAACATTAATGGCTCTTGCTGGAAATGCAAGTCGCTGCAGACTGACCTACTTCAAATGTGGTGGTCCTGCCCTTTAATTCAACCCTATTATTATTATTTTAGTATTATCCTTTATTTATAAAGCGCCAGCATATTCCATAGCGCTGTACAATGGGGAAGCACAAACATGAGACATACATGATAAATAAGGAAAAGACAACCCTGCCCAAAGGATAGCTTGTCTAGGAAGTACAGCACTTTAAACAAGTGCTCGGCCAGACATCCTGTGAGCTTACAATCTAAGGGACGGGGGTATGTGAAACAGATGGGAGCAGAGGGAAGGTGAAGTTGGTTGCTAGAAGAAATGTTGTGACTGTTGGATGGGAAGGACCAGAAGCTTGGGCTGAGTAAAGGTAATTAGAGAAGTGGAAACAGCTGTAAATGAGCCCTTAAATTATGGACCAGGCCTGGGTGGGTGTGACAGCAGAGTGGAGAATCTTGTGGTCTGTGTTGGTCAGTGTATGCTAGAAAATAGAATGGAGATTTTCTAAGTGTGCTTGTAAGAAACTACATGGTAGGAGGGGGGAGGAGCAGGAAGCAGGGGGAGGGTGAGAGGCAGAGGAGAAGACCAAGTAAAAAAATAAGTAAAAAGGAGGGAACATTGAAACATGGAATCAGCCAAAAATTAATACATTTAGAAATAAAATACAGTTGCATGAATGGCGTTCTTTGGAGGATGGCGTGGGATGGCATTCTGAATTCCTGCTACCTTATGCTCGTTCCGGGGTGTTGGTCAGTGTATGCTTATGCTGGTTCCGGGGTGCAGAGTGGAGAATCTTGTTGTCTGTGTTGGTCAGTGTATGCTTATGCTCGTTCTGGGGTGTTGGTCAGTGTATGCTTATGCTGGTTCCAGGGTGCAGAGTGGAATATCTTGTGGTCTGTGTTGGTCAGTGTATGCTGGTGATTGGTTCATAATGTTATCTGCAAGGTTTCAGCGTCACCACCTGACTTTACTCCAGGCGCTATGCCACTGCACCACACCTCAGCTGACCCATCAGCTTATAAACGCCCTATAGATATCCGACTTCTAAATGCTGCAAAAGCGGTGCTGCCCAGACACTGGAAATCCTCTTCTGTCCCCACAATCCGCGAATGGCTCCAGGAGGTCCATAGTTTTCTTGATATAGAAGACCTCAGCCATGGAGCTTCTCGTACCTCTGAATTTCATTTGTGTCGCTGGTTTTACTGGTCTGCCATGTGCCCCTCCTGTAAAATTCTCCATCCCCAAAGTTTAAATTGCACTGGTTACCTCCTGACTTCCATTGATATCTATATGCCCCCTTAGTCATCGTACCACACACCCAGTCATGTACTCCCCCTTTTTTTTTTTATATATATTTTATTTATTTTTCTCTTCCCCCCACACCCCCTCCACGCATGTTACTTGCATTCTTTACTTAATTTTTCTAAAACTATTTTGATTTCAAGCTTTGTTGATGTTCAACATTCTTGCTGTTTACCATTCCTGAACACTTTAACTTAGATAGATTGTTTACCCTGGTACATTATCTGTGACTCATCTATTGCGTGTGTTGTTCTTGAAATGTTTAATAAACACTTATTACGATTAAAAAAAAATCTGTCTCTGTATTAGAGGCTTGTTATTTTATGCAAACATCTTCTAAACCTAAGTTTTCAATTAATAAATTAATTTTCCATGGGTGTACATCCTAGCTCAAAGGGCTGCGCACACTAGTGTTGGAAATCCTGAACCTCTCACCCCTTTAAAACACAGCGCCAAAATAGACTAAAAAGGAGAGGGTTTTTATCCGGTATCTGACATTTGCATCAATACCTACAGGGAAGGTGATGTCTTTGTCACCTCCATTACTGCCATTCTCCTTCATTGCTTATGCCCCTCCCCCTTTTCCTTCTTTCTGTGGCAGCCTACTCTACTGGAATTCAGGGGTAAGATACCATCAGTATAATGACCAAACCTGCCCTACCCTCAAGTTATTACACAAAGTCTATACCACTATTAGAAACTATATTCTTTTGCAGGAGTACAGCAAGAGTCTGAAAATGTCTGCAGGAATAATGTATGAGGAATCTGTATCATCATATGTTAAAGAAAACCTCTTGAAGCCTATGTCAGTAAAGCAAGAGGAAATAATCAAAGATGAAACAATGGATTTCAAAGAAAATCAAAAAGAACCAGAGAATTCTGAGCTGTCACATCGGACTGTCCAAAAAAATGATCCTTATTCAGACATGATGGTTCATTTTGATTTTACAAATTCTGAGTCTTGTGGGTCAGAACTTACCCAAACTCACACAGCTCATATTGGAAGAAAAACATTTCAATGGCCTGAAAGTGAGAAATGTTTAAGCCCAAATGGTCACATAGGAGAGAAGACGTTTACATGTTCTAAATGTGAGAAATGTTTTAAATCAGAGGGTGAAATTACTGTACATGCGAGAATTCATACAGGAGAGAAGCCGTTTGCATGTTCTGAATGTGAGAAATGTTTTAAAATAAAGGGTGCGCTTACTTCACATGTGAGAATTCATACAGGAGAGGAGCAGTTTGCATGTTCGGAATGTGGGAAATGTTTTAGAAGAAAGGCTGCCCTTACTCGACATGAGAGAATTCATACAGGAGAGAAGCCATTTGCATGTTCTGAATGTGAGAAATGTTTTAGAACAAAGGATGAGTTTACTCTACATGTGAGAATTCATACAGGAGAGAAGCCATTTGCATGTTCTGAATGTGAGAAATGTTTTAGAAGAAAGAGTCATCTTACTGAACATGAAAGAATTCATACAGGAGAGAAGCCGTTTGCATGTTCTGAATGTGGGAAATGTTTTTGTTTAAAGGATTCTCTTACTAAACATGAGAGAATTCATACAAGAGAGAAGCAGTTTGCATGTTCTGAATGTGGGAAATGTTTTAGAACAAAGGGTGAACTTACTCAACATGAGAGAATTCATACAGGAGAGAAGCCTTTTGCATGTTCTGTATGTGGGAAATGTTTTAGAAGAAAGGGTGAGTTTACTCTACATGAGAGAATTCATACAGGAGAGAAGCCATTTGCATGTTCTGAATGTGGGAAATGTTTTAAATCAAAGCGTGAGCTTACTGTACATGAGAGAATTCATACAGGAGAGCAGCCATTTGCATGTTCTGAATGTGAAAAATGTTTTAAATCAAAGCATGAGCTTACTGTACATGAGAGAATTCATAAAGGAGAGAAGCCATTTGCATGTTCTGAATGTGGGAAATGTTTTAGAACAAAGGATGGCCTTACTCGACATGAGATAATTCATACAGGAGAGAAGCCATTTGCATGTTCTGAATGTGAGAAATGTTTTGGAAGAAAGAGTCATTTTACTGAACATGAAAGAATTCATACAGGAGAGAAGCCTTTTGCATGTTCTGAATGTGGGAAATGTTTTAGAAGAAAGGGTGAGTTTACTCTACATGAGAGAATTCATACAGGAGAGAAGCCATTTGCATGTTCTGAATGCGTGAAATGTTTTAAATCAAAGCGTGAGCTTACTGTACATGAGAGAATTCATACAGGAGAGCAGCCGTTTGCATGTTCTGAATGTGGGAAATGTTTTTGTTTAAAGGATTCTCTTACTGTACATGTGAGAATTCATACAGGAGAGGAGCCATTTGCATGTTCTGAATGTGGGAAATGTTTTAGAAGAAAGGATGCCCTTACTCGACATGAGAGAATTCATACAGGAGAGAAGCCATTTGTATGTTCTGAATGTGAGAAATGTTTTAGAAGAAAGAGTCATCGTACTGAACATGAAAGAATTCATACAGGAGAGAAGCCATTTGCATGTTCTGAATGTGGAAAATGTTTTAGAACAATGGGTGAGTTTACTCTACATGTGAGAATTCATACAGGAGAGAAGCCATTTGCATGTTCTGAATGTGAGAAATGTTTTAGAAGAAAGAGTCATCGTACTGAACATGAAAGAATTCATACAGGAGAGAAGCCGTTTGCATGTTCTGAATGTGGGAAATGTTTTAGTTTAAAGGATTCTCTTACTAAACATGAGAGAATTCATACAAGAGAGAATCCATTTGCATGTTCTGAATGTGGGAAATGTTTTAGAGCAGAGAGTCATCTTACTGCACATGAGAGAATTCATTTATCTATTCATTCACATTGATGCAAAGTCATTTTCATGGCATGAATGTGGGAAGGATTTTGGAAAAAGTAGCAGAGTTACACACCTAAATGCAAACAGAAAAGAATTTACTCATATCCACAATATGGACAAATGTATCTGGACACACATCTTATGTTTAGGTACATGGACCTAAAGATGCATTTGAAAGGCGTGGGCCTGATGTGTTATATTGTTTTCCAGCACTTTACTATGTTGAAGACACCCTGTACTTACAATTCTAGGTGCAGGGTGCCCATCCCCCTGATGTCTGTTATATTATTACTATTACCTTATGTGTTTATTGCAGTGTCATGTTATATTATACAGTTTTGTTTCCCTTATGTGCATCTGTAAGTAATGGATTCCTTTGTTTCTCCTGATTCCATCCAACCCCCAGGATCTGGCTTAAACCAGATTTATCTGCCCCTTTCCCAGCCATTGTCTTTTATATGAGGGTGGGAAGGGGAAGGTTATTCAGTATTGAAATGTTGGGGCGTGTTTTAGCAATGTATTCTGCACCTCCCCCTGTCTGTGTATTGTCAGGTATATTATAATGGAAAAATAAATTGGATGCCTGTCGCCATCTTGTTTTATTGTAAAGTCTTTTCTTTTTCAATTTTCACCTAGTTTTAGAAATGGACAGATTTTTTTTAATAGTTCATGGCTAGGTGAACTATAAGAGTTATGGGTGTTTTTATAAATGCTATAGACGATAAAATGTCTTTATTTGATATAATGCTGAGCTAAGTGCCAGACATGTCATATTTAAATTTATTGGTTTGTTTTAACAAGTCCTTGAATTAAAGATATTTATCTTTTTGGGTATAGAAACATATTTAAAATCTCTATCCAAGTGTATAAATATATTCACGAAATATATTTTTATAATCCATATATTCTATATATTCATAGTAAAAAAAAATAGATGTTCCAAATATTTGTAGAGTATAACTGGTAAATAGTATAATTACTGAAGAATAGAATTTCGGTTGATTTTAACTAGAAAGGAAGCTAAGTTTTGAAGTGTCTATGAGAGTAGAGATATTAATTCAAATTTTGACAACCCGAGACGCACTGTCTGGAATAACCATAGTTGTTCTTTGTTCAAACTAAGATAGTGAATTGACATCTGACCCAAGATAAGGGAAATAAAATTAAATTGTGAAATTATTATTATTATTATTATTATTCTTTATTTATAAAGCGCCAGCATATTCCGCAGCGCTGTACAATAAGCACAGTATAGACAGGGTTACAATACATTGAACAACATTTGACAAACAGTACAGGAGGAGATGAGGGCCCTATTCCCGTAGGAACTCACAATCTGGGAGGGTTGGGGTTGGAAACAGGAGGAGAGGACTGTAAGGTGAGAGTGATTGATGGTTGCGTCAGTGAGTTGGGTGGTAGGCTTCCCTAAATAGGAATGTTTTCAGGGAGCGTTTGAAGGAAGAGAAGTTAGGGGAAAGTCTGACAGTACGAGGGAGAGCGTTCCAGAGAGTGGGGGCTGCGCGTGAGAAATCCTGCAGTCTATCATGGGAAGAGGTGATGCGGGGAGAAGCTAGGCGCAGGTCACTGTTTGACCTTAGGGAGCGGGCTGGGGTGTATTTGGTGATTAGTGAGGACAGGTAGTGGGGAGCTGAGTTAGTGAGGGTTTTGTAGGTAAGGATAAGGATTTTGAACTTAATTCTGCAGTGGATGGGGAGCCAGTGAAGGGACTCGCAGAGGGGAGCGGCAGAGACAGAGCGGCGGGTGAGGTGAATTAGCCTGGCGGAGGCGTTCAGGATGGATTGTAGGGGGGAGAGGTGGGACAGAGGGAGGCCAGATAAGAGATTATTGCAATAGTCGAGTCGGGAGATTACCAGGGCGTGTATGAGTTGTTTTGTGGCGACAGCGGTAAGAAATGGCCGAATTCTGTAAATATTACGCAGTTGATATCGGCAGGAGGAGGAAAGAGACTTGATGTGGGGGATGAAGGAAAGAGCAGAGTCAAGTGTAACTCCAAGACAGCGAACTTGGTTTGATGGGGAGATGGTGATACCCTCCACCGTGATCGAGAAGTCAGGAGGTGGGGCGGCATTAGAGGGAGGAATAAGTAGGAGCTCAGTCTTTGACATGTTGATCTTTAGGTGGTGGGAGGCCATCCAGGAGGAGATGCCAGATAAACAGTCACTGACTTTGGAAAGGACAGGGGGAGAGAGATCAGGGGTAGAGAGGTAGATCTGAGTGTCATCAGCGTAGAGGTGGTAATTAAAGCCAAAGCTGTTGATGATTTTGCCCAGGGAGGAGGTGTAGATGGAAAAGAGCAGAGGACCAAGGACAGAGCCTTGAGGTACACCAACAGATAGAGGCAATGAGGAGGAGGAGTTACCAGCAAAGGACACACAGAAGGACCTGTTGGATAAATAGGAGTCAATCCAAGCAAGTGCAGTGTCACCGAGACCCAGAGAGTTGAGGGTCTGTAGAAGGAGGGGGTGGTCAACAGTGTCAAAAGCAGCCGAGAGGTCAAGCAGGATGAGAATAGAATAGTGGCCATGTTTTTTAGCAGTTAGGAGGTCGTTGGTGACTTTGGTGAGGGCAGTTTCAGTTGAGTGTAGCGGACGGAAGCCAGATTGCAGGGGGTCAAGTAGTGAATTGGAGGACAGGAAGAGGGAGAGGCGGTTGAAGACTAGTTTTTCTAAGAGCTTAGAGGTAAAGGGAAGCAGGGATACAGGACGGTAGTTGGATGGAGAGTTGGGATCTAGGGATGGTTTCTTTAGTAAAGGGGTAACTAGCGCGTGTTTGAAGGCGATGGAAAGGAGCCAGTGGAGAGAGATAGGTTGAAGATGTGTGTGAGAGCAGGGGTGAGGGAGGAGGAGAGGGGAGGAATTAGATGTGAGGGAATGGGGTCGAGCGGGCACGTGGTGAGATGTGAGGAGGACAATAAGGAATTGACTTCCTCCTCAGTGGTTGGGAGGAAGCGGCAGAGGGTGGCAGATGGGACCTGTGGGAGTGGAGGTGGCAGATAACTATCTTGTGTTGGGATGTTGCTTCTGATAGTTAAAGTTTTACTGAGGAAGTAGTCTGCCAGCTCTTGAGCGCTGAAGGCAGCTGAGGGGGGAGGTGCAGGTGGGTAGAGGAGGGTGTTGAAGGTGGACCAGAGCCGTTTAGGGTTGGAGGACAGCGTAGATATAAGAGATGAGAAGAAGGATTGTTTGGCCAAGTGGAGGGCAGAGGTGTATGACCGGAGAATAAACTTGAAGTGAACAAAATCAGCTTCAGAGCGGGATTTCCTCCAGGCACGCTCTGCGGTGCGGGAGCATCTTTGCAGGTAGCGAGTCTGGAGGGTGTGCCAGGGCTGAAGCTGGCGGCGTGGGGCCTTACAGAGTCGAAGAGGAGCAAGAGTGTCTAGAGCAGAGATAAGCGTAGTGTTGTAGTGATTAGTGGCAGCATCAGGGCAGGTAAAGGATGAGGTATGAGGGAGGTGGTGAAGTAGGTTGGAGAATTGATGGGGGTCCACAGCCTGTAGATTTCTGCGAGTGTGTGTGCGGGGTGGGGGAGCAGGGTGTTTAGGAAGTCCAGATAGGTTGAAAGAGAGAAGGTGGTGGTCAGAGATGGGGAAAGGCGACAGTTGAACTCAGAAATGGAGCAGAGGTTGGAAAAGACAAGGTCAATAGCGTGACCATCGCGGTGGGTAGGGAGGAGGGAGGATTGTGTGAGTCCAAGGGAGGACGTGAGTGAAAGAAGTTTGGAGGCAGCAGGGGCGGAAGGATCGTCAATGGGAATGTTGAAGTCCCCGAGAACTAGGCATGGAAGATTAGAAGACAGAAAGTGAGAGAGCCAGGTAGCAAAGTGGTCAAAGAACTGGGAGGTTGGTCCCGGTGGGCGGTAGATGACTGCCACCCTGAGAGCCAGAGGAGAGAACAGGCGGATGCAGTGTGTCTCGAAGGAGGAGAAGGAGAGGGATGGGGGTGGAGGGAGATGCTGGTAGGTGCAGGTGGGAGAGAGCAGGATTCCGACCCCGCCACCATTTCTCTCACCCGGTCTGGGGGTATGACTCAAGTGTAGACCGCCATGTGAGAGAGCAGCAACGGAGGCCGTGTCAGAGGGAGTTAACCAGGTTTCAGTTAAAGCTAGGAGGTTGAAGGAGTTTGAAAGGAAGAGGTCATGGATTGCTGTGAGTTTGTTGCACACAGAGCGAGCGTTCCAGAGGGCGCAGGAGAAAGCGGACAGGCGCTGAGGGATTATGGGGATGAGGTTGCTGGGCTTGCAGGGAGGTGATTTATGTGCGATGGAGATAGGATGAGAGGGAAGTATTGGATGTGTTGTGGGGCCAGGGTTAGGGGATATGTCACCTGAATAGAGTAGCAGCAGGAGGGTGAGAAAGAGAAGGTGGGAATGGGATTTGTGGGAGTGATTGGCAGCGCGAGAGTTAGAGGGAGACCATGTTCTGAGGAAACAAAGGAGCTCATGCGAGGCCATCATGTGGGACGAGAGGAGGGAGGGAGAGATGCAGATAGTGTAGGGGTCGGTGGTAGAGGGGCAGGAGTTCCATTTAAGGAGAAAAGTAGAAGTAAAGAGTAGAAGCGTCAGAGAAAGCATGATATAGACGTGCGTTTACCCAGAGTAAAAGTGGGCCTTGCAGTTCCTTCCTCCAGTCCCGCAGCTCCAGGAAACAACTCTGTATGTCCACTTAAAAATGCCACTTGCAAATGACACTCAGAGCCTGGCTCAAAGAGCCTGGGATAGTAGTGATATAGGGCGGGCTGATTGCATTCAGGCAGTTAGAAGGTAAACACCTGAAGCTGGATGGGCTGTGTCAATAGGATAGGAGATTCACATGCTAATTAGCAAAGCAAATGGTGGAGAAAAACAAAAATAAATATAAATAAAAAATAGAAAATACCAATATGCAGGCGATCAGATGATCAGATGAGATGTGGGTGTCTGAATAATGGGTGATAATGTCTTACCAGCAAAAGTATGCAGGCGATCAGATGAGATGTGGGTGACTGTGGATGATGGGTGATAATGTCCTACCAGCAAAAGTATGCAGGCGATCAGATGAGATGTGGGTGACTGTGGATGATGGGTGATAATGTCCTACCTGTGGAGAGAGGAGACACAGGACTTAGGGATCGTGATGGCGTAGGGGATCTTGGATGAAGCTCCAGGAAACAACTCTGTATGTCCACTTAAAAATGCCACTTGCAAATGACACTCAGAGCCTGGCTCAAAGAGCCTGGGATAGTAGTGATATAGGGCGGGCTGATTGCATTCAGGCAGTTAGAAGGTAAACACCTGAAGCTGGATGGGCTGTGTCAATAGGATAGGAGATTCACATGCTAATTAGCAAAGCAAATGGTGGAGAAAAACAAAAATTATATTTGAAGAGCAACACTGCCCTCTTGAGGTATAGTAAATATTATATTTTAGAGAAAGTAATATTTAAATGAAGGGGTAGATTTTCCGTGATGTCAAATTTACTATAACTGGATCTGTATTGTTCGTTGAATTCATTCAGGTCATCCCAACACACAATGCATTGATTCAGATCATTCCAACACACAATGCATTCAGGATATTACATCTCACTTAATTAGGACCACACCTAAATTTTCCCTCATGGGAATGCACAATTCTAACTCTTATGCATTGATTATCTGACATCGATAATTATATCCAAAGAATATTGCTGCTGTAACTACAGAAACATTGAATCCAGATTGGACAGGTAATGTATGAGAAAGCAAAATTAAGGGATTAATGTAAGAAATATATATATATATATGAGCGTGTACTTTGCAATGAAATAGATTGAGGTATATCTCAAGTACTGTTAAATCCAGAGTCTTCAAAATATTTCTAAATCTGCAAATAGAGATTTTAAGAATAATCGGATATAAGGATTTTATCCTAAAGTATTTGTTGCAATAGTATATGCATAAATATATACTGAAATTGGAAGTTACTGTGATTGAAATTAATAAGCAAGGAATTATATAACTACAATATAAAAAGCAGAAGATTAGAAGTTTAATTCTCAATATTAGGGGAGGATTCACTAAAGAAGTTTTTATTTCTTATCATTCTAGAAATAGAATAAGTGATAGCTCATCTTTTGTTGATCCACGTAGCATAGAGAGATATTTATATCTCTACAAGATCTAGCTTGTTAAACATTGGTTTGCTGGGAAATACATGTTAATTGTTTTTATTAAGCAGAAATGTTTATTAACCATCTGTGTATTGTTACTAACTGATAAAGTAAATGATATTAATTATATATGCAGTTACTAACAGGAGATACATATATTGGGAAGCTAGTAGTCTATGTGCTGATGGATGGATGTTTATGATATGAGATTTGAAACTTTTTTGTATATGTAATAAATATATATATGTTTTTATCCGGTTGTTGATTATTATATTTTTCAAAGCAAAACATACAATTAAAAGAATTTAGGAGAATTTCTAGGAAATATAAACGATTGATATTTATATTTCGTATAAGTTTCTTATTTGAATATATCTCGACCGTATGTAATTGGAGACCTTAAACAAAGTCATTCCCAGTTTTTTTTTCACTCTGCAAGGAGATCCAGATGTTGACTAGATGTGTTTGGGCCAGAATTGGTACTCCTTCTGTATACTGACCGTATGGGACTTTGTGTTAAGGGTCGACCGATTATCGGTGCTACCGAAAATCGTGGCCGATATTCAGTAATTTTCCCCTTCTCTGTATCGACCTGCTACCTTGCCGGTTTACCGATAACTCCCAGAAGCTGCAATCCCTCTGAGCATGCGTCACAAAACACAGAGTCCCGACACTGTCTAAGCGTCTCCTTCAGCCACCCTGGCCAGCAACCCAACGCAGTGATGAGGTCACCCTGAGGTCTCCCCCTTCCATCTGCTTGCCACAGTAAGAGAAACAAAAGGGGAGGAAGATCATTTAATTGTAAAAGAGAGGATGGTCGACAGCTGTCTCACTCTCCCTGCCCGCTTGTTCATATGTTACTGTGCCACTTGCTAGTCTGTAAAACTCCCCATCCGACTTCAGACTGGCTGCATAAAGCATAAATCTTGCTCATCTCTACTGCCTGGACAAGGAGAAGAAATAAATAAATGCCCCAAATAGTTCACAACACCCTTTATCTGCCTGCATACTGCAAAGTAAACCTTGCCAAGCTCCTCACTGGAAGTGGAGGGGAATATTACCGTAGATACTCAAGTATACCGCGACCCGAATATAACGCAATGGAGATTTATTATTATGGAAATGAGAGAATACTCAAGACTCAAATGTAACGCGCGGAGCAAAATTATAAAAGTATACTGTACTCGTAAACAATTAAAATCCTTCCAGGTTCTCTTAACAGTCAGGCTACCCCTCAGGCCAGGGTGCTCTGCTCTAGAATGATTGTAGTTGTTACTAAGTATGGCGCCTGGCCACTTCTCTTTACTTGCGATAAGATTGCCGGCGGATCGAGGTGACCAACGTAGTGAATCATTCACTGATAGCCAAAACACCAGGAGGTGTAGTTTTCTGACCTCCGGCTCCAGCAGGCAGGCTCATCCACAGCGTTGTTTGCCAATAGCCAGCCCCCCGAATGAGCTCCTGACATTCAGAATATGAGGAGAATCGCTCAGCGCATCTGCAGTGACATCAGGATGGGGCTGGCTATTGGTGGACGACGGATCCCACCTCTCCGAAGTGTTTGCGGGCGCCAGGGAGACTTGGGATCCCTGAGCAAGTTTTTTTAAAATTCTTTATTTTTGAGATTTGCAGTAGTATCACAAAACCGTACATAGTTATAATGGCCTCACAGGGCCAAAACCAAGTTGTCAAGATAAACATCAAGTGGTAAGAAATACGAAGGTCATCTGGGTAATACATATAATAAGGTCAAATCGGTAGGAAACATATCTCGGCTAAGTATAGAAACAAACTTTCTACAAGGTCCTTGGCCGTTAACAGTAAAAATTATGAAAAAGTAAATGGCAATAACTGGAAACAACTCTAGGAGTCGTGGCATGGAGACTAAGAAAAACATAAACAGGAAGGGGGAAGACCAGATTCGTGCCTACTCCAGCGCGGTCCCACGGGCCCAAGTGACCCAGGGAGGCCAAGGAAGTTGAATGGCACCAGGCCCAGGTAGTCGGGTGCCTTGCTGGGCACAAAGCTGAGAAAGGCAGACCCTGGAGATGCCCCAAAAAAAAAGGAAGTGAAAATAAATTAAAAGGTCTAAAGTGAGGGGGGAGCCTCATCAGGAGAGGGTCCGGTTCATAGTCTAAATCAGAATGGGGTGGTCCGGAGCAGCCAGTGTCAAGAAGAAGAAGAAGAGCGACCTAACCTGGGGGGATGCCCAGCTGGTATGGAACAAGCCCTGAACCCATAAGCCGAGGCCAGGCCTTGGCCGGGTCAGAGATGGTGATCGGCACATCGTTGTGGGTTACCACTAGGGAACCCGCCATATCCCAGCGGTAGCGTACCCCTTTAAAAGGCACAGAAACGTTGTCACCACCCGTAGCTGCCGGCGCGCCATCAGGGTCAGGAACAGCAAGTCTTGGTAAAGGGAGAATGATGCTCCCTCAAACAGGAACACCGCTCGAGCCCACGGGGCTGACATAAGGCACGTCTTGGCCGCCATATCCCTGGTCACTGCTATGATGTCTCTCGGGGCATACTCGGGAGTCGTCGCCGCCTTGCGTATCCTGTAAACACTTCCGAACATCTCTGGTGTCTCAGAGGGCGACGCCGATACTCGAAGGGCCAAATGGTTCACATATTTCAGCAGGTCAGCTGATGACACCGACTCCGGGACTCCACGAACTCTGACGTTGCGGTGGCGTGTCTCCAGAGTCTCTACCGAGCGGATCAGAAGGTCGACCTGGGATTTAAGAGAGGTTACTTGAGCCGAAAGGATAGCCTGTTCCACCGCCAAGTCAGAGGTCTGCGTCTGGGTCGTTAACACTTGGGAACGCACTACTTTCAGATCAGCCTGTACTCTAGATATCTCATTCGACCACATGTTCCTGATCTCTGCTATAAAATTGCGGTAATCCCCCATGGTAGTGGGGCGTGCGTCGTCTTCGGCAGTTATCTTGGCAACACTGTTGTTCACCTTAATTGACCTTAATTCCCAAGTGTTTTAAAGAAATTAGTGAGCCCCAAAATACAGCGTGGTACTTTTTGTATGACGAGACACAGATCACCTTAATTCCCAAGTGTTTTAAAGAAATTAGTGAGCCCCAAAATACAGCGTGGTACTTTTTGTATGACGAGACACAGATCACCTTAATTCCCAAGTGTTTTAAAGAAATTAGTGAGCCCCAAAAAAAATTGCTGGCTGTGTGACGAGACACAGAAGATCACCTTAATTCCCAAGTGTTTTAAAGAAATTAGTGAGCCCCAAAATACAGCGTGGTACTTTTTGTATGACGAGACACAGATCACCTTAATTCCCAAGTGTTTTAAAGAAATTAGTGAGCCCCAAAAAAAATTGCTGGCTGTGTGACAAGACACAGAAGATCACCTTAATTCCCAAGTGTTTTAAAGAAATTAGTGAGCCCCAAAATACAGCGTGGTACTATTTGTATGACGAGACACAGATCACCTTAATTCCAAGTGTTTTAAAGAAATTAGTGAGCCCCAAAAAAAATTGCTGGCTGTGTGACGAGACACAGAAGATCACCTTAATTCCCAAGTGTTTTAAAGAAATTAGTGAGCCCCAAAATACAGCGTGGTACTTTTTGTATGACGAGACACAGATCACCTTAATTCACAAGTGTTTTAAAGAAATTAGTGAGCCCCAAAAAAAATTGCTGGCTGTGTGACAAGACACAGAAGATCACCTTAATTCCCAAGTGTTTTAAAGAAATTAGTGAGCCCCAAAATACAGCGTGGTACTATTTGTATGACGAGACACAGATCACCTTAATTCCCAAGTGTTTTAAAGAAATTAGTGAGCCCCAAAAAAAATTGCTGGCTGTGTGACGAGACACAGAAGATCACCTTAATTCACAAGTGTTTTAAAGAAATTAGTGAGCCCCAAAATACAGCGTGGTACTTTTTGTATGACGAGACACAGATCACCTTAATTCACAAGTGTTTTAAAGAAATTAGTGAGCCCCAAAAAGATTTGCTGGCACAGTGACATGACCCAGAAAATCACCTCAATTCACAAATGTTTTAAATAAAGTTGTAAACCCCAAAAAAACTTGCTGGCACAGTGACAAGACACACATCACCTAAATTCCCTGATATTTGGTCGAAATGAGACCCCCCCCAGACCCCCCCAGTAGCGTGGCAAACCGGCAGTAACAACACACACAACTATCTTCTTTGAAATCTCCTCTGAAATGCGTGCAGAAGCGCGGCGTTGAAACCTTATATAGTGTGCTGCGGGACTTAGCTCTGTGAGCCCATGATTGAGCGGTGATTGGCATAGTGTTCAACCAGTCTTGCACCAGACCTGTGGTCAGGTGCAAGGCTGTAGCCAATTAGGAGCTTCAGGCAGTGGGAAAATGCATTGTGGTCCATTGTGGTCGAACATGCGGCGAACACCCAGAAATGTTCGGGGTTCGCGATCTGCTCGAACAGGCTAAGTTCGGGTCGAACGCCGAACCGTCCGAACCCGAACAGCTCATCCCTAATGCTGAATCACCTTTACGCCCTTTCCATTGAGGATGGGGTAATGGTGCTAAGTGCAACCCACCGTTATAAGAAGAAATATGTTACTACACTATGTTACAAATATGTTACTGTACAAACCTATATGAATTTATTCCCCCTCCTCCCTTTTGAAGAATTAAGTAATTTACAGAACTGTTTTCCACTTTTTTACATAATAATGCATATCATATTTAAAAATATATATATTTTCTATCGGACTGCAGTGTAGACAGTATATCAAAACATCTTGATTAGATGCTCTTTGCAGAGCTACAGCGCCTGTTGACTGAGGCACGTCTTTCCTGCTGTCAATACATTAGCGGAGAATGCGCCAGCATAGTGATGAAGGATATTAATCAGATGATGCACACTGCATTTATTTTTCTTTGCACATGAACAACCGACTTGTATTTTGTGGGATTTCCTGTAGTGTCCAATATTTCAGCAGTAACGACCTTTCAGTGCCAATAAACAGTGAGCCTGCATGTATAGGACAGGCATTTTCTGGTGTCAAGAATCCTTGTAGTTTGTTGTAAATCGCACAATTCATGATGTGTGAAACAGGTTACAAAGATTGAATTTAGTTTGTGCTCACTCTGATCTTCAATGACTTTAATGCCTTCGCTCTGAACCCTTAAATGGGATGACTACAAGCTGTAAATAATAAAATCAAGCACCCAGCCCTGCAGTCTGCATTTACAAATGTTTGTGACCAAAATGGGCCGTTCTGAAGAGCTCTGTGAATTCAAGCTTATCCTGTGATAGAAAGCCATGTTTGCAATAAGTCAGTTTGTGAAATTTCATCCCTGCTAGACATTCCATATTATTATTATTATTATTATTATTGTCAGCATTTACATAGTGCCAACAGTTTCCGCAGCGCTTTACAATAACCAAAGGGAACAAAATACATGTAAACGGACATAAGAAGGAAACAAGAGGTGTAGAGGGCCCTGCTGTACATGGTATTACTGGAAAGTGAGAACTTTTAGGAGCAGCAGCAACTCAGCCACGAAGTTGAAGACCATGTAAGGTCAGAGCGGGGTGTCGGTATTTAACGGATCGGATGTGGCCGCCTCCGCTACTGCTCATCCTGGGGCTGCGTCGCGAGCGGGTTCTGTCCACGGCATGTCCAGGGAACAGCGGGAGGTGCACAACCGACACTCGTCACTGCACTCTTGCATCTTGGACTCAGACCGAGGTGCAGGCGGCCCCTTTGGCTGCTCTCCCATCAGCAGCAGCTCCTGATGGTCGCGTGGCACCCGCTCTCAGATATCTCCCGCCCCCACCTGGGCAATTCCTGGCCATGGTCTCAGTGCGGGGAGGCAGGCCCAGCGTGGTGCCCGTGGCTCAGCGACTGCTGCTCGCTCCACCTCTGGAAAGTTCACCTGCAGGGATTGGGCGAGGGGGCTCTTACAGCAGCCATGGGGCTGTGACCTTGGGCTGGGTATCCAGGGCTTGCCTGGAATCTGAGCTGCTGACCTTCACCTTGGGAAGTGGCAGGGGCTTTCTGGTATTTTTTTTTCTTTCAATACCATGTATAAACCAAGTAATGACATATGCAATGAAGTAACATAATATCGCATGGAAGTGGTAATAGAGCCAATAAAAATGCAGAATAATAAGTCACAGCAGCAGAAGCAGCGAAATCACCATTCCATAGGGGTGTGCCTCACAGGCAAGATGAGTGAGAGCGGGAAAAAAAGGGGGTGGGAGAGTAAGGGGAAGAAGAAATGCGCGGTAAGCAGAGCGGGAGGGACAATGTCAGAAGGAGGTACAGGAACGTTAAGAGAAAGGGAGGGAGACAGCGAGGGGGGACTGTAGGTTAATCAACCCCCATAATTCCTCCAGCGCAACCCAGTATCCCATGGTTTTAGCTGGCAAGGAGAGCTCCGCAGTGAGCAGAGGACAGATAAGCCTCCCAATGGTACCACCTGCAGAGCTTTTTGGTATATTTACCTGGCTCACCTCTGACTACGACTTTTGTCTGCCAATATTCCAGATACCGCCCCCTTGTTTCCTAGGCTCTGCATACCGAGATCCACCACCCGCGAAACCTGTTACATGGGGGTCACCGGATGCCATGGTGCACCCGTAGCTGATGAATTCCAAACTTTTATTGACATTAATATCCGCACGCTGCCTTGTGCCAGCTGTCCAGCTGTAAAGATTGGTGAATGAGGAGGGTTAATGATATGGGGCTGTTTTCAGGGGTTGACTCGGCCCTTCCATTGAAAGGAAATCTTAATGCTTCAGCATGCCAAGACATTGTGAACATGCTAAGCTACCAACTTGACCTCAGTGGTACCGCCTTCTCCTGGTTCTCTTCCTATCTCTCTCTTCACTCCTTTAGTTTCTCAATCACTGGTGACTTTTCACCCCTAGTTCCTCTTTCAGTTGGGTTACCTCAAGGCTCTGTTCTGGGTCCCTGTAACAGATCTCAGTACTCCGACCTGGTCACATCTGCCAATGCCGCTTCCTTGCTGGACCCGTGTGTTCTCCTCATGACTCTTGTGCCATTCTCTAGCCAGCCTTAGCTTAAAAACGGGTGCACATAGAGTGCCTTGCAAGCATTCCCCAGAAATAAGCTGTGGCGGTAGATCTGGAGCTTTCCATTGGAACAGCTACCCCTGTATATAGCTGCTACCCACACGATGAGTCGTGACTGCATGTAGGGTCAGAATGGAACTCCCTTTAATCAGGGACAGACAAACGTTTATTTATACTGTCACACATGGATCATTTACAAACACAAAACCTCCCCTAAGAAAGGTTTTGAGGGATTCTCATGTTTCTGTTCCTTCTGCTTGGAATGTGAAACATAATTCGATTAGGTATATGGTTAAATTAAGCATTTACATAACATTTCTAAACGAGGCAGGACAATGGGAATCGTGATTGGCCAACAGATTACAGTCAGCAGATTTACAAGATATTCAAATATAAACCGATAAACACATTCCTGAGACAAGGGTAGTCTGGAAGATAATCCTATCAGAACGATAACAAGATACACATGGACCAGGCAAGAGACAGACAATACTATTCTTGCATAACACAGATTAACATGCTGCACTCGAGAGGCCAATGAGCTAATATAGATTAGGAGGCCTGCACCCTACAAATATGCCTGCAGGTCCATGTACATAAAGACCAAAGTGGCAAAGAGTTCATGGCACAGAGCATGGAGGCACGATCTCCTGTCACTGATTAGGAGGAAAACTGTGCCCTGAATGTTAAATGCTCTGCCTGGATTATGTGTGTGATACTGTGCCCCATCCCTCCTCCCCTGCATACCCCTGCATTCTCTGCTTATCTGGGCAGTAGCTTTCCTAGGGGACACTGTTTTTCAGCTGCAGGGCTGTATTATACTCACTGTTGGACAGGCACTCGTTAAAGCTGCTGCCAGGCTCACGATCTTCACCGGCCAGAGCTGCCCGGTCTCCATTTGCCAGAAGGCTCCATCAATCGGTGAGCCGACAGCTCCTTCCCCACACAGCCTGTCACTGGGGTCTGATTCCAACCACCAGCCAGACGCGCTGATCAGCCCCAGCGTGTAATGCAAATCAGTTTGCACTGCCAATGCCGATCTCTACCAAGTGCCCTCTGCACACATAGCATGTGGCTGGGAATAGCACACTGCATTGACGCCACCCCCTCCAGCAAGACTCACATTACGTGGTGTCGTAGATGCACGGAGAGCAGGCAGCTGAGCCAAGTTGGTGAGTATACTCAGTCACTCTATTGTGTTTGTTTTCCAGGGAGTGGCAGACAAATTAATTATATGGCCTGCCCTGGTGGGGGGATAATTATTTATATGGGCCTGCCCTGGTTGGGGGCGCAGGATAATTATATGGGCCTGCTCTATTAGGGGGGGTAATTATTTATATGGGCGTGTTTGCATTATTAAAGTGAGGTCTTCTGGTTGAAGTCCAGGGCCGATTTATTTCATTTTTATTTTTTTGTCCCGGTCCAGCACTGTGAATTGCCCATTCCTGGATATGTATCCAAACCTGGGCGTCAGGACAACATTTCTAGTTGCCATGGCGCCTGGTTTTTATTGAGCCCTGCTTCATACACAAAGTGTATACTCTACATACAAAAAATCTGCTGCATGATGTTTGAGTGTTCGGGTTTGACTCAAAGGAAAGGTGGCAACCCTACTCTGCATGCTGACGTCACTAGTGATTGATCTGGTGGACGACAGCCGGGAAATTAAAAAACTCCCAGCTTCTGGTGACAGTGGAGGAAACTTCCCCCACTTCACCCAGCGATATGTCCAGATCAGGGGGGGGGGTCTCCTCACATCCTGAGCACTTCAACCTCCCTGGTGGTAATCCCAAATGTGGCTCGGGGTTAAATTTCAATGCTGAAAACAGTAACCCCGAGCCACACTCGGGCTGATACATACCTGTACCTGTGGTCCCTAGATGTCCTCCCGCAATTGCGTTCACCTCCGTCCGATCTCGGTGTCCTGGTTCCCTTCTCGCGAGCAGTCTTTCCCACGCTTGATCCTCATCTGACATAGATTACAAATAGCAATGGTGCGGTCTGCTGCACATTTCTTAAAGAACTCTCAGACAGCAGAGTTCCTGGATGTGTGCTTTGAGACAACACCGCTCTGCACATGAGCAGCTCTGACATCTGATGCATTGGACTGGCTACGGTTGCTCATACAGGACGGTGTGCCTCGTGTTTGTTGTGCCTCCTCCTCCTCACTTGACTCCTCTGTTCGATCAGGCACCCAGGTGGAGTCAGTGACCTCCTCATCATTGTCATCACCCCCTATCTCCTCGTCACTGGAGCCAACTTGGCAGTATGCTGCAGCTGCTGGGGCAACATGAGTGCCAGTTATTTGTGTGTCACTGGCACCCCCTCCCTCTAGGTTGATTATACTCCCTTGCTCAACCTCAGAGATTGAATCAGAGCACTGTACTTGCTGCGCATCCTCAGGCAGCATGTCACTGTCATTGTAGTCAAACAATTCAGCTGACTCCTCCGTGTGTGATAGTGAGGCTACGGCAGGAGTAGCTGTGGACATGGAGGCTGCATTAGATGTTTTGGCAGCTGAGGTGGACTGTAAACCACTACAAGCCTGGCAGGCAGAGGACTCGGAGGATGAGGATGGCCTGGTTAGCCAATCCACCAAATCCTCTGTATGTTGCTGCTGCTTAAGATGGCCAGCACCAGTTAGAAAGGACAAGCGTGCCCCTGCAGAGGATGCACCACGTCCACGACGACCAGGGGCACAGCCTTCCGACACAAAGGCTGCTTGCCCTCTTATCTGTGTCTGGGAGCATCTGCCTGTCCTTTTTGGTCTTTCTGACATAGAAACATAGAAAAATGTCGGCAGATAAGAACCTTTCGGCCCATCTAGTCTGCCCAATTACATGGATACTTTACCTTGATTTATCTTTTGTTCAGGATTGCCTTATGCCTATCCCATGCCTGCTTAAATTCAATTACTGTTTTGGCCTCTACCACTTCAACTGGAAGGCTGTTCCATGTATCCACCACCCTCTCAGTAAAATAATTCTTCCTGATGTTACTTTTAAACCTTTGCCCCTCTAATCTAAGACTATGTCCTCTTGTTTTGCTACTTTGTTTCCGTTTAAATATACTCCCTTCCTCTACCTTGTGGATTCCCTTTACGTATTTAAATGTTTCTATCATATCTCCTCTGTCTCGTCTTTTTTCCAATCTGTACATGTTAAGATCATTAAGCCTTTCCTGGTAACTTTTCTCCTTCAAGCCGTACACCATTTTAGTAGCCCTTCTCTGAACTCTCTCTAAGATGTCTATATCCTTCTGGAGATACGGTCTCCAGTACTGCACGCAGTACTCCAAGTGAGGTGATATATAGATTAAAGATATACAGAACTCTGATTCAACTCTGTTATAAAAAATTGGAGATATGCAGAACTCTGATTCAACTGTGTTATCTAGATTAAAGATTTCCAGAACTCTGGTATAACTCAGTGAGACCCCTTGATAGCTGGCAGCCAGTGACAAGACACAGATTACAATGTCCAAGAACCTCCTATAAATCAGTGAGACCCCCTAATTGGTGGCAGTGACAAGACACAAATTACAATTCCCAGGAACCTCCTATAAATCAGTGAGACCCTCTGATGGGTGGCAGTGACAAGACACAGATTACAATTTGCCAAAATCTGCTAGAAGTATGTGGTACCCCCTGATAGCTAGCAGTGAGAAGACACAGATTACAATTCCCAGAAACCTCCTATAAATCAGTGAGACCCCCTGATGGGTGGCAGTGAGAACACACAGATTACAACAATTCCCAGATATCTTCTAGAAGTGAGACCCCCACAATTGCTGCTGGCAGTGAGAATACAAAGATTAGAACAATTCCCAGATATTTTGTCGAAATGAGACCCCCAAAATAGTTGCTGGCAGTGAGAACACACAGATTACAACAATTCCCAGATATTTTGTAGAAGTGAGACCCCCCCCCCCAATAGCTGGTGGCAGTGAGAACACACTAACACAATAATCTTCTCAAAAAACACATGCTGGGGCTGTGTGAAGCCTTATATAGTGTGCTGCGGGACTTAGCTCTGTGAGCCCATGATTGGGCAAAATTTCCCCAATCAGGACTCTGAGCCGTGATTGGCATAGTCTTGCACCTGTCTTGCACCTAAACTGTGGTCAGGTGCAGGCTGTAGCCAACTACAAGCTTCAGGCCAGTGGAAAAGTGCATTGTGGTCCATTGTGGGCGAACATGCGGCTAACACGTGGAAATGTTCGGAGTTCACGAACATCCGAATGGGCGATGTTCGAATCGAACTCCGAACATATCGAACCGAACAGCTCATCCCTACTGGCCAGTAGATGGCACTCTCAGACCAAGAGTCAAATGGTGTGGGGTCTTCTAGAAACAATTTTTAAGTGGTGTCTAAGAGTTAATAGGTATAAGTCTTTAAGACTTCTAAGTTTCCTTTATATAAAACTATTTTATATCGGTTGGCACTGTCTTCCCAAAATATAACATATTGGTCCTAAAACTAGTAGTCTGTATTAGTTTTAGATATTGGTCGCTGACAGTTTATTAACAATTATACTGTTAGTTTAGTAACAATTCTACTCCTTATTAGATAAAACATTTTCAAACTCAATTCTGGTATCATGAAATATCATTGATTCACACACATCTTTATACCGCACACATCCCAATTTAGGTATGATACATAAAGATCCCATCCTTTTGTCAGGGTCTATCAGACCTTGATGATATTTTCCAATTATGAGATTCCAGTTCTCTAAAAAAAAATAAAAAAAAATTTTCCCATGTCTTTTTTTTTCTGCAGTTGGAATTCTTTGATTTTTGTTTGTCAATAGCTTTAAGTTTCTTTCCTGGCCTTACAATGGGGAGATGTTTTTTGTTTTTTTTGAGAAAGTATTTTACCAGGAAGGATACCTTGAGATTTCTCTCGTTTTCAAGTATGTCCTGGGTGGTGAGTCTGTACCGTTAGGTGTCTTGCCCAAGGACACTTACTTCCACAATACCTCAGAGGGGTTACGTTGTGAAGGCACTAGCTGGCACCAAAGGCCCAATATTTGGGTGCACTGATGCGTGTACCAAATTCATATCATTTTAATATTTGACGGCAGGGTCCACCCCTGCACTCTTCCACAATACCTCAGAGGGGTTACGGTGTGAAGGTACTAGCTGGCACCGAAGGTCCAATTTTAATGCACCTGCTGTTGTTACTTTCATCCAAAGCCTGCATAAGTTTCACCATAATTTAGCCAATAAATCACTAAACTTGTTCTGCATGTCCTAAAACGTCTCCTCTTTTCATACAGGCTGCCACCCCAAGCAGTGAATAGATTAAAAGGAAAACCATTTACCGTCATTTGAAATGTCATTGTATTCTTTTTAAATGTTTCTATACATCCTACAAATCCGCCACTTCACGAGCAGGTTATGGGGACCTCCTAGGCACGATATTTGAAGGAATTTTTCGTTTTTATTCTTAACCTTTATGTCATGGAAAAATCACTGTTCCTTTAAAAACTTTTTTAAAAACTTTTTGTCCTTGTTTCCTGTCCCCCAGGGTACTACCCGGACCCCCATACACCTTTTATGGCAAATATCTTGCATATATGCCCTCTTGGAGGGCACTCTAAAAATCGAACGTTCGAGTCCCATTGACTTGCATTGAGTTTGAATCGTGTTCGAATTCAAACTTTTTCAAATGTTCGTGTTTGAATGCGAACTGAACACGGGGGTGTTCGGCCCATCACTAGTTACCGCTGGCACTGTGCCAGCATCGGGCATCATGGGTGGCACATTGCCAGCATCGGGCATCCTGGGTGGCACATTGACAAAACCAGATGTCACTGGTATATCGCCAGGACTAGACTGTGCAGCCTCACTGTGGAATGAAGGCACAGTGGACCTTTTACTTGACATAACCATTGCGGCCTCCCCGCCAGACTTGAGGATTGTGGCCTCGCCGCCAGACTTCTCCATGCACTCCTCAGGCTCATGGATAGGAGACACGATAAATTTAGGAGTGTCAGTTGCCCCCTCCACAGGCCTGGTTACCCTAGAACGGGCTTTCCTAGACTTGGACGGTACAGGGGGTCTGACATCGTCAGATTCATAACGGGGCCTGGCACCATTTTACCCATAGTCAGGAAACTCAGCAGGGTCTAGAACATCAGTTGCCCCCTCCACAGGCCTGGTTACCCTAGGAAGGGTTCTAATAAGGCCTGGACGGTACAGGGGGTCTGACAACAGTAGATTCATAGCGGGGCCTGGTGACATCTATAACGGGCGCAGTGGCGCTCACACAAGAGTAGCGAGGTTGAGATCTTGTTGGACAGAAATATCTGCTTGATGGTAGCAAAATACACAGTATTTTCAGACTTATACTCCAAAGCCAAGGAGTATAACAGAAAAACTGAACTGCTACTAAGTTCCAAAGGTTTCGAGACCAACGGAGAACTTAGAGCACATAATAATACAGAGGGCTTCAAGGCTTCATTGGGTGTACTGAGGTAGTTAGTTTGACAGTCAATGTAAAGTGCAAACTGCAGGGCAGTCACCGAACTGACGGACTTTGCATTTTCTGATAAACTCAAACGGTTATGTTGTACCTTGTAATCACCAGGGCCTACTGACACACATAAAGGCTTAAGGCTAGTACAAGCCCGGATACACCTGGCAGACTGAGCACGATAATCATAGGCATAAAACAAACGGTATTTTGTTATTGCGGATTGTACATTAATACACGACTTTAGATCATGAACCTCAGACCTGGAGCAGAACCCCCTGATAAGGCTGTAGATAGTACACCAGAGCGAGATGGGAATATCCCCAAGAAACGAGTAAAACCCCTAGCAGCCTGCATATGGTTAAACCAACAACGCACAGTACTAGCAACCGCTATGGCACGTAACATGAGAATGGTCAAAGACAAGCCGGGTCAAAATCAGGAGCAGGAATCGTAGACGTAAATGGGTCGGCAACTAGAACAGCAATAAGAATCAACAGTAAGCGATGTGGGAATGAACTCCACGTCAGGGCAACAAGGCAACTCCTTGCACCCTGCTTTAAACCCGGTGGCTCCTCATGACCACGCCAGGCCCCACCCCCTCGGACGCCGATCAGCCATTACAAGGTGCTAGCACTCAACCAGCCAGTGGCACCGAACCATGCCCAGACCCCACAGGAAGCACAGCAGGGGCTGAGGATGTAACAGAACCCCCCCTCTACTGTTGGACTCAGAACGACCTCCAGGCACTGAAGGATGAGCCGTATGGAATTGGCAAACCAGACGAGGCACATGGATTTCGCTGGCAGGAAGCCAAGAATGATCCTCAGGACCATAACCCTCCCAATCCACCAGGTATTGCAGGACCCCTCGGACCACACGGGACCTCAAGATGGAACGGACCTCGTATTCCTCCTCCTCACTCACTCCTCACTCCGACTTGATAGGCGGAGGTGGATTTGATGTTTCTGGTTCTGAAATGAAAATTTGATGTTTCGGGTTGACAGCCGTACCTTGTCCACAACCGTATACACCGGTGCAGGACCTCTGCGTCTGTCTGCTTTTATTTTTTGCGTTTGAGTATTGGCCTCCATGATTTCTTTAACCCTCTCCCATGTCCCTTTCAGAGCATGCAGATGTTTGATCAAGGCTAGCAAAGCAGTACCTTGGAATACAAAGGGGAGCATGGGAGGATCAACACCATAAACGGTATAGAAAGGTGAGTGGCCTGTAGTTTCACTCACTGAGTTGTTTAAAGCAACCTCAACCCAAGGTAACAGATCTGCCTATTCGCTTTGCTTTTCCGATACGAAGCAACGCAAGTATTGTTCGACACTCTGGTTGGCTCTCTGCGGCCCTATTCGTCTGTGGGTGATAAGCCGAGGAGAAGCGCAACGTAATACCGAGGTTTTCACAAAACCCTCTCCAGAATCGAGAAACAAATTGGGTTCCTCTGTCGGATACTATTCCCAGAGGAACCCCATGAAGTCTCATTTTGCACAAACACTGGCACCAGCTCAATAGCTGAAGGAAGCTTGACCAGAGGCACAAAGTGCACCATCTTGGAGAATCTGTCTACCACGGTAAGGATCACTGTATGACCCTGGGAAATAGGTAGATCAGTAATGAGCTCCATAGAGAGTTGGGACCAAGGTCTCTCAGGCACCGGCAAAGGCTGCAACAGACCAATAGGTAAGGACCTGGGAATCTTGCTTCTACAACACACTTCACTTGTGGCTATGTAGTCCTTTATATCCCTTCGCATACCTGCCCACCAGAACTGTTTTTCAATCGTGGCTAGAGTTTTAGTTAATCCCATATGCCCATAAGGCTTGGAATCATGATAAATCTTCATCATTTGCACTCTCTTCCTCAGGTACGAAGACCTTACCAGGAGGTTTCTCAAGAGGAGCAACACCCTGAACCGCCTGAATTCTTTCCAACAGAGGAGAAGATACAGTCAGGACAGTGGTACCTAATATCCTTTCTTGAGGAATTATAGGACTGTGGTTGAACGTGTGTTGTTCATATGACTCGAACTGCCTGGAAAAAGCATCAGCTTTGGTATTCTTTGAACCAGGATGATAGGTCAACAAGAAGTTGAAACTGGACAGGAACAATGACCACCTGGCTTGCCTGGAATTCAAACATTTAGCATCTCCCATGTAAACAAGATTTTTGTGATCTGTTATGATAATCACAGGATCCTTGGTACCTTCAAGCAAATCGCGCCATTCCTTGAGGGCTGCTATGACTGCTAGTAATTCTCTGTTCCCTATGTCATAGTGTCTCTCTGCAGGTGTCATTTTCCTGGAGAAAAACCCACATGGGTGTAGAGGTCCCTCAGGACGTTCTCTCTTGGACAGAACTGCACCAATTCCTATCTCGGACGCATCTACTTCCAGCTGAAATGGCCAGCATGGTTCTGGATGTCATAGGATAGGTGCCGTGACGAATGCCTCCTTGAGTAACTGAAATGCCTGCATGACTTGATCACTCCAGACCTGATTCTGAGCACCTTTCTTGGTCATGGCCGTGATAGGAGACACCACCGTAGAGAAACCTTTAATGAATCTCCTATAGTAATTAGTGAAACCAAGGAATCTCTGTATGGCCTTCAGGCCTTGAGGCAGTGGCCATTCTTTGATGGCCGACAACCTTTTTGGATCCATCTCAAACCCTTTTGGTGTGGTGATGTAACCCAGGAAATGGACTGAAGTTATGTCAAACAGACACTTTTCTAACTTGCAGTATAGTTTATTCTCCAGCAACCTTTGTAACACTGTCCGCACATGGACATGGTGTGTTTCAACATTTGGAGAATAAATCAAGATATCTTCTAAATAGACTATCACAAAGACTTGCAAAAAGTCCCTCAGGACATCATTGATAAAGTCTTGGAAGACTGCTGGTGCATTACATAAGCCAAAAGGCATTACCAGATATTCATAATGACCACTCCTGGTATTAAAGGCAGTCTTCCATTCATGGTCTTGCTTGACCCTTACCAAGTTGTAAGCAACGCGAAGGTCCAACTTGGTGTACACCTTGGCACCTCTCAATCGGTCAAATAACTCGGATATTAATGGGATGGGATAGGCATTACGTATAGTGATTCTGTTTAACCCTCTATAATCAATGCAAGGTCTTAAATCCCCTTCCTTTTTTGGTACAAAAAAAATCCTGCTCCCGCAGTAGAGGTAGAACGAAGAATGAACTCTCTAGCTAGGTCCTCTTATATATTCTTCCATGATGTCATTCTCTTTTTGTGAAAGTGGGTAGACATGACCCCTAAGAGGCATGGTGCCTGGCAACAGATCTATAGCACAATCATAAGGCCTGTGAGGGGGTAGCATCTCAGATTTTCCCTTATCAAAAACCTCTTTGAGATCGTTATACCACTTAGGTACTTCTGTGGAGAGTGGAGGAGCAATGGCCACATTCAGACTGTCCACCAGAGTATTCATACCCAGACAACATTTAGATCCCCATGACTCCAACTCTCCCATAGACCAGGTAACAACTGGGTTGTGTTTTGCCAACCAAGGATACCCCAATACAATGGGTACTGTGGGCAATTCAATTATTTGAAATTTGATTTTTTTTCCTTATGCAGGACACCAGTACAAAAAGAGACAGGCACAGAATCGTGTGTACAATGAGGTCTCAACAATTTCCTGCCATCGATACTTTCAATGAGGAGAGGTACCTCTCTCTCCACCAGAGGCACTAGGTGAATGGCAGCAAAACCAGAATCTAAGAAATTGCCTGCAGACCCAGAATCTATTAGTGCTTCTGTGCTCAACTTGACTTTCTCCCAAGCAATGGACACAGGCACCACAACACGAGATTTTCTCTTTCTTTTCTTACTAGACACAAGAGACACTATAGTAGTACCTAGAACCTGTCTCTCAGGGGATTCTAGGCTTGCTCGTTTCGACACATTAGATCTTTTAGGTCGTTTGGGGCATTCTAAATAGGGATGAGCTGTTCGGTTCGATCTGTTCAGAGTTCGCTTCGAACATCGGCCGTTCGCCGAACTCCGAACATTTCCACGTGTTTGCCGCATGTTCACCCACAATGCACCACAATGCACTTTTCCACTGGCCTGAAGCTTGTAATTGGCTACAGCCTTGCACCTGACCACAAGTCAAGTGCAAGACAGGTGCAAGACTATGCCAATCACGGCTCAGAGTCCTCATTGGGCAAATTTTGCCCAATCATGGGCTCACAGAGCTAAGTCCCGCAGCACACTATAAGGTGTCCCTCACAGCCCCAGCACGTGTTTTTTGAGAGGAGATTGTTCTGTTAGTGTGTGTTCTCACTGCCAGCAACTATTGGGGGTTCTCAATTCTACAATATATCTGTGAATTGTAATCTGTGTCTTGTCACTGTTGCCAGCTATCAGGGGTCCTATCAGGGGGTCTCACAGATTTGTAACAGATTTCTGCGAATTTTAATCTGTGTCTTGTCACTGGCTGCCAGCTATCAGGGTGTCTCACTGAGTTATAGCAGAGTTCTGGAAATCTTTAATCTAGATAACACAGTTGAATCAGAGTTCTGCATATCTCCAATTTTTATAACAGAGTTAAATCAGAGTTCTGTATATCTTTAATCTATATATCACTCACCATGTCAGAGAGACCAAAAAGGACAGGCAGATGCTCCCAGACACAGATAAGAGGGCAAGCAGCCTCTGTGTCTGGAGGCTGTGCCTCTGGTCGTCGTGGAGCATCCTCTGCAGGGGCACGCTTGTCCTTTCTAACTGGTGCTGGCCGTCTAAAGCAGCAGCAACATACAGAGGATTTGGTGGATTGGCTATCCAGGCCATCCTCATCCTCCGAGTCCTCTGCCTGCCAGGCTTGTAGTGGTTTACAGTCCACCTCAGCTGCCAAAGCATCTAATGCAGCCTCCATGTCAGGATCCCTGGCTGTAACCATCCCGAAACCCCCCCTGGTGGTTCACTTCCATCTTGTTCTTGCCCTGCAACCAGCAACCAGCATCCAGCATTGTATGAGTTAATGCACCAAACACACGTGACTCACAAAATAAAGGGCTCTGCCCCTCACTGACCCATTGCTGGTTCATACAGCTCAGGCTCACCAAGAGTGAACACCCTTGCTATTGCTGCTATTCTGATTCCTGATCCTGATTCCCCATTTCTGGTTCCTGCAACTGCAATCATTATCCACATTATCCTCTGCAATCTACCTGGTTAGTCTGCGTGTCCATCCACCCTCCACTACCTCGATCCTCTGCTTATCTGTGCAGACCACTGCACGCGGGGCTCATACTCCCCTCTCCCCCGGTGCCACCCTGGTACCATCCCGAGTCCCTGACACTCCATGTCCACAGCTACTCCTGCCGTAGCCTCACCAACATACACGGAGGAGTCAGCTGAATTGTTTGACTACAATGACAGTGACATACTGCTTGAGGATGCGCAGCAACTACAGTCCTCTGATTCAATCTCTGAGGTTGAGGAAGGGAGTATAATCAACCTAGAGGAAGGGGGTGCCAGTGACACACAAATAACTGGCACTCATGGTCCCCCAGCAGCTGCAGCATATTGTGAGGTTGGCTCCAGTGATGAGGAGATAGGGGGTGATGATGATGAGGAGGTCACTGACTCCACCTGGGTGCCTGATTGAACAGAGGAGTCAAGTGAGGAGGAGGAGGCACAACAAACACGAGGCACAACGTCCTCTATGACCAACCGTAGCCAGTCCAAGGCATCAGAAGTCACAGCTGCTCAGGTGCAGAGCGCTGTTGTCTCAAAGCACATGTACAGGAAGTCTGCTGTCTGGGAGTTCTTTAAGAAATGTGCAGCAGACTGCATCGTTGCTATTTGTAATCTATGTCAGATGAGGATCAAGCGTGGGAAAGACATCCCACGCTTGGGTACCACGTGCTTGAGGCGACATGACTACCTGCCATGCATGCCGTTGGCACAACACTTTGCATAGGTCCTCCTCATCTGTCTCTACCCCCACTATATGTCCTGCCATGTCATTGCCTACAACCTCCACTGACCGGGATGATGCTACAGTAATGGGTGTACCAGGTCCTTCCTCAGAATGTGACAGCATCCCATCAGCTGCAGATTTACGCAGTCAGATTACGTTGCCCCAGCTGCTGCAGCACCGTACAAAAAAATATAGTCCCAACCATCCCCAAGCACAGCGTCTCAATGCCAGCTTAGCAAATTACTCGCATTACAGTTGCTGCCTTTCCAGCTGGTGGACTCTGCTTCCTTCCGTGAATTTGCTGAATGTGCTGTACCACAGTGGCAGGTTCCAAAACGCCATTTCTTTTCACGAAGGCCATTCCAGCACTATACCAGCCTGTGGAAGACAATGTTATGGAGTCATTGGGAAAGGCAGTCAGCAGCAAGGTGCACATGACTTTAGACACGTGGTCCAGCAAGCATGGACAGGGCCGTTACATTTCCTTCACGGCACACTGGGTTACTCTGATTGCAGCTGGGAGGGATCCAAGATGGGGCTCTGTGCTGGAGCTTGTTCATCCACGCCTCCAGAAAGCTGCTTGTATGAGGTCTGTCTGCTCCACCACCTCTTCCTCCTCCTTCTCTGTCTCTGGCGAAGTGGCAGTTAAACCGACGCGTGGCAGGGGCTACACTATGGCTCAAGCAAAAAGATGCCATACGGTGCTTGAGCTGGTTTGTTTAGGGGACAGGAGCCACACCGGGCCAGAAATTTTGTCAGCTCTGCAGGGGCAGGTGCAGAGATGGTTAACACCACGCCAGCTTTAGCTGGGAATGGTCGTCTGTGATTATGGCAGCAACCTTCTCTCCGCCCTACGCCAGGGTAAGTTGATGCATGTACCATGCCTAGCACACGTCCTAAATCTGGTGGCACAGCATTTCCTAACCAGGTACCCAAGGCTGGCAGAGCTTCTCAACCAGGCCAGAAAAGTCTGCAGCCTCTTCAGACGGTCATTCCCAGCAAATGTTCACCTGGCAGAATTTCAAAGAGAATTCCAACTTCCCACAAAACGTCTGATCTGTGACAAGCCCACCAGGTGGAACTCGACATTAGCAATGCTGCAGCATCTGTGTGAGTATGGCACAAGGACAGGTTCAGGTCAACTCGTTCCCCCCCGCAGTGGCTGATGATCAAGGATGCATGCACTGTACTGTCACCATTTGAGGAGGCAACGAGGATGATGAGCAGGGACAGTGCATGCCTCAGTGACACAATTTCTTTAGTGTTCCTGCTGGAGTGCACTCTGCGGGGAATTATAGATGTGGCACTAGAGGCAGAGCAGCGGGAGGAAGAGGAGGCCTTCCCTAGCTCTCAAGGTCCCAGTCTTTACGCAGACAGCATTCCTGCGGGTCCTCAGATCAGACAGGAGGAGGATGAATATTTAAGCAGTGGGGGCATTGAAGGTGGGGATTCCTCAAGGGAGGGTTTTGTGTGTCCAGAAAACCAAGGACTAGTACGTGGCTGGGAGGAGGATGGGGTCATCCTCATTGACCAGGAAGACTCGGAAGCTAATGCCACCTCCAACCTACGCTGCATGGGCACCCTTATCCTGCAAAGCCTGCTAAAGGACCCCAGGATTCGTGCTATCAAGGAGAGGGATCATTACTGGTTGGCAAGCCTTCTTGATGCGACCGGTTGACATTTATAAAAATGAATCAGTCCTGGATCAGCAGCTATCAATCTCCTGATGCTGATGTAACTGAATAGATCGGGGATCTCTTCTGCATTCCCAAAACCTCCACCACTGCACTCTTCCACAATACCATAAAGGGGTTACGGTGTGAAGGCACTTGCTGCCATCATAGGCACAATATTAGGGTGCGCTGACGCCTTTACCAGATTAATATCATTTTATATTGGACCGCAGAGTCCAACCCTGCACTCTTCCACAATACCACAGAGGTGTTACTTACGGTGTGAAAGCACTTGCTGCCACCAAAGGCACAATATTTGGGTGCACTGCCACTGACGCCTATACCAGATTCATATAATTTTAATATTGAACCGCAGGGTCCAACCCTGCACTCTTCCACAATACCACAGAGGGGTTACGGTGTGATGGCACTGTTGCCAACACTAAATGCCCAATTTTAAAGCACCTATTGTTACTTTCATCCAAAGCCTGCATAAGTTTCACCATAATTTAGCCAAAAATCACTAAACTTGTTCTGCGTGTCCTAAAATGTCTCCTCTTTTCATACAGACTGCCGCCCCAAGCAGTTGTTTATGAATAGATTAAAGGAAAACCATTTACCGTCATTTGAAATGTCATTTTTTTGTTTTTGAAAGTTTCTATCCAACCTGGAAGTAGATCTGACACCCTGGGAAGGTTTATGGGTATTGCTACAGCCAGACCTCCTGTCACGCATCTGATCATCGACGGCTATGCAATAGTCTACCAGATTCTCTAGCTCCTCGGGTAGTGCCATAGGTGCTAATTCATGCATGATATTTTCTGACATTCCTTCTAGGAAAGCTATAACCAGTACCTCGTTAGGCCATTGCAATTCTGCAGACACTGTTTTAAATTCTATAGCATAATCTGCAACTCGGCGGTTGCCCTGGGATATACGCCACAAAGCCCGGGCTACCCCTGTTGCCCATCTAACCGGGTCAAAAGTGCATCACAATTCAGTCATAAATTAAGCATAATTATACACCAATGGTTTCTTCAGTTCCCACAAAGGGGTTGCCCACAGTAGAGCTTTCTCGGTTAGGTGGTTAATTACGTAACCCACCTTAGCTCTATCTGTGGGATTCAATTCAAACATTATATCGATTTGGGTTATAAACCCTCTGCATGAACCCAAACTCCCATTGAAACACGTAGGAGTCTTTAAATTGACATGAGATACTTCAGTAGCAAACATAGCGGAAACAGTGACTGCTTGAGCGGACCTGTTAATCGCAGGAGAAGGTGAGATCTTACTGAATTGATTCATGACTAAGCCCAAAGCCTGAGCAAACTGATCCCTGCGATGGTCTTGCTCTTCTTGCTTAGACATGATTTCACCCAACTTAGACATGAGTACAGATAAATCTGTCGGATCCATATAAGGCCCTGACTTGATGTAACGGATGCAGTGGTGCTCACACAAGTGTAGCGAGGTTGAGATCTTGTTGGACGTTGTACCTTGTAATCACCAGGGTCTACTGACACACATAAAGCCTTAAGGCTACAAAACCCTCACTAACTCAGCTCCCCACTACCTGTCCTCACTAATCACCAAATACACCCCAGCCCGCTCCCTAAGGTCAAACAGTGACCTGCGCTTAGCTTCTCCCCGCATCACCTCTTCCCATGATAGACTGCAGGATTTCTCACGCGCAGCCCCCACTCTCTGGAACGCTCTCATTCGTACTGTCAGACTTTCCCCTAACTTCTCTTCCTTCAAACGCTCCCTGAAAACATTCCTATTTAGGGAAGCCTACCACCCAACTCACTGACGCAACCATCAATCACTCTCACCTTACAGTCCTCTCCTCCTGTTTCCAACCCCAACCCTCCCAGATTGTGAGTTCCTACGGGAATAGGGCCCTCATCTCCTCCTGTACTGTTTGTCAAATGTTGTTCAATGTATTGTAACCCTGTCTATACTGTGCTTATTGTACAGCGCTGCGGAATATGCTGGCGCTTTATAAATAAAGAATAATAATAAATAAGGCTAGTACAAGCCCGGATACACCTGGCAGACTGAGCACGATAATCAGAGGCATAAAACAAACGGTATTTCGTTACTGTGGATTGCACATTAATACACGACCTTAGAACCTGAACCTCAGACCTGGAGCAGAACCCCGATAAGGCTATAGATAGTACACCAGAGCGAGATGGGAATATCCCCAAGAAGGGCGTAAAACCCCAAGCAGCATGAATAGGGTTAAACCAACGACGCACAGTACTAGCAACCGCTATGGCATGTAACATGAGAATGGTCAAAGTCAAGCCGGGTCAAAATCAGGAGCAGGAATCGTAGACGTAAATGGGTTGGCAACTAGAACATGTTACATCCTCAGCCCCCGCTGTGCCCCCTGGGGGGTCTGGGCAAGAAGGGGGACCGCTGGCTGGTCGGGTGCCAGCACTTTCTGCTGGCAGATCGGCATCTAAGGGGACGGGGTCAGGTGTGGTTACCAGGAGCCACAGGCTTTAAAACAGGCTCTAGGATTTGCCTCATCGCCCTGTTGGAGTTTATTTTACGCACCACTACTTCCAATATCTATTTGAATTTACTGTTGACGACCCTGCTTTGTATTAGATTCCTGCTCCTGTTATTTGACCCAGCTTGGCTTTTGACTACTCTCTCTATTGTGTGTTTTACGTTGTTCTTTTATTTTAGTGATTTAACCCCATGCTGGTTGCTGGGTTGATCGCTCACTGTTTGGTTTCTGTCCCATCACGTTTGGGGATATCGTTTGTAACCCTCCGGGGTCCCTTTACCCAGGCTACTACTCATGTTAATGTTTATGCAAAGACCACGATAACAAACGATTGTTTATTTCTGTTTAATGTTATTTCTACTCGCATCTCTGTTCATATTAGCAATAACAATCTTCTATGCAAGTCAGTACCTTCCAAGAGTCACCAGGTATCTAATAATCCCAAGTATTTACCAGAATGATTGGTTTCTGCATCTCTGACTGCCTTGCACCTTGAATACTTCATGGACTGTCATTCCACGTATGCTGTTTCTGAGTGTGTCCTAGGTAATCTGTTGGTCTCGAAACCTTCAGAGCTTCAAGACAATTCAGTTAGTCCTTGTGTCTCCTTGTTACAGTCTGTAGTTTATAAACCTTTTGTATTATTCAAGCAGATACTTCTGCCCTCAAAGATCTCAACTCCGCTACTCATGTGGCAGCGTTACCGCTACTGTTACAGAACAGCAATAAGAATCAATAGTAAGCGATGCGGGAATGAACTCCACGTCAGGGCAACGAGGCAACTCCTTGCACCCTGCTTTAAACCCAGCGGCTCCTCGTGACCACGCCAGGCCCCACCCCCTCGGACGCCGCTCGTCCATTACAAGGTTCTGGCACTTGACCGCCAGTGGCACTGAACCATGTCCAGACCCCCAGGAAGCACAGCAGGGGCTGAGGATGTAACACCATCTGACCCAATACAAGGACTGGCTTTGGTGGCCTGACTGTAAGATGTGGGCACAGTGGACACCTTGCCAGCCTCTGGGCGCACTGGCTTTAGTGGGCAGCCATTAACGGAGTGGAGCGAACTGGCACAGTAGAAACAGATTATAAAGCCAGCATCTTTCTTTCTCTGATATGGGAATACATGTGCTGCTGGGTGGGGCTAATTGGTTAACTACTGCAGGTGAGAAGCCCAGAGACTCCATTACCTTATGCAGTTCTATAAGCATATTAAACACCATGTGCAGCATAGAATTTAACAGAGAACACATACGAGCAGGCTTGGGAGGATCCAGTATAATGTTACGGTGGTCCCCTCAGGAGCCAAAGGAGGGTCCTTGCTGCTGTGTGTTTTATTAAGCCCTTTAGGCAGGTATGTGTCTTTCTGCATTATGCAGAACCCTGGACACAGGATACAACAGAACCAGACAAGACAGTATACACACACAAGGAAAGCCCTGCACTGAAGGTCCTTGAATGTCCTTCTGACTATACAGGGTGGGAAAATATACACAATGAAATAACAGGGTTAAACCAGACTTGACAGGATGGAATATCTAGCAACAACGGAACCAGAAAGAGATCCTAGAGGTGGTCTCTATAAACCAGAAAACCAATATGCAGTACCAGGAATTAATTACAAGAAACGTCAAGAAACAAAGCTAGGAGTCATAAACCAGAATATCATATACGGTACCGAGGGGTTAATTGCAAGAATCGTCAGAGTACTAAGCCAGGAGTCAAGAACCAGGATATCCAAATACAAAATACAGAATTCAGGAGCACAGCAAGGAAGATCTATACTGTATCAAGGAACTATTGCAATGTTAGCCATTTAAATAGGGCAGTGCAGGTCATGTGGCCACAGGTCTGATCAAACACGGAGACTCCAGGGGCGGAGAGTCAAAACAAATTAACTCCGAAAACCATGAGGGCTGAGAAGAGCTCTCAGCACCAGTGGGCCTGGCTAGGAGAACGTAACACGAATGTATTCAATGGGCTATAATTGCCGCTCCTCTCAGAAGTTGAACTTTTCTGGTTGGACCCACTCTCCACCATTAAGCCCATTTCACTTTTTTACCGGGCGCTCACTACCCCAACTAGAGCATTGCATTGCACATTTCACAAGGTATAGAATAGAGACCATCCCATGACTTTCACCCGTCTCAATGGGCGTTGGTGCACTCGTTTGCAGCTGGCACCTCTAGGTACGCTACGCTGATTGAAACTCAACAGAAATTACTCTATTGCTGGTACCTCACTCCTCATAAGATAAATCGATTTGCCCTCGAATCTTTGTTGAAGATGTTCCTCTGATGTAGGCATGATGCGCCATATTTGGTGGCACTGTCCAGTGATTGTTCCGCTTTGGAAGTAGATGTCTAGCAGCCTGATCGTATTTGGTGCATTCCATCACTATTGGCGATGACGGAAGTGTTGGGCCGCCCAATCTCCTGTTCCCTGGAAATTCTACTGTTGGGTATGATTCATCCCCCACACCCACAATGGAAAATGCAATTTATTATAGTGTCCACAACAATGTTCTTACTCGCCAGGAATTGGAAATCGGCTGTGGTTCCGACACATCGACAAATTGTTAACGTGCTAGATCAGTACCGCTCCTTCGACTGCAAGGCCTTAGCCATTGGTGGAGTACGCCCTCCCAAACAAGACCCATGGGCGATCTGGGGCATTCATAAGATCTATAAAGCCTGTGGCTTATGACGTTTGCCTTCCCGTTCTGTTGACTCTTGGATATGCTCATTCTCCGACAGGGGGTGAAGCCCCAACGGGCCCACCTGACATATAGTCCCCCATTTAAGCAGTGACACTGACTGATCTATGCACCCCCTCCCTCCCGCCCCTTCCCCGTTTTTTTATGTTTCAGCTATGAAAAACCCGAGAGGTTTCACAGCTACCAAATGGTTAATATGTTGTTTGAATTACTGTATAGCTAATGCGACTGTAGACTGCGAGCTCATGGACCTATATGTGTGATGTAATCCACTCAATAAAAACCTTTATTACAAAAAAATAAGTTTATGTCGTCATGCACAGACATTGTGTAACGTGAGATAAAGTTTAATAGTGTAGCCAGAGTTTTTCTACCCAGCAAAAGTTTGCATTAAGAGTTTAAGTCCGAATTTTGATATATGCTAGTTTATTTATTTGTGATCTTGCACCTGTACACATTTAGCAGAGATGACAGTATGCAGAGTTTGACTATATGATTTTAGCATAACTAAAAAAACAGTACAAGCCTAGAAGAAAAGAGTGAAGCAATCAGTATTTGCTGAAGATGACAACGATGTGTTCCATGTTCTTAGGTATGTATAGGCCTACACCTAGGACAAAGAAGAAGTAAAGACAAATGTTCAGTGGAATAGGGGTACAGGGAAGTCAGAAACAAAAAACTAGATGGGAAAAGTGAACACATATCCTCACTATTTTGTAAAAAAAAAATATATATATACTTTGGTATATTACTGCTTTTATCCTATTTTTTGTCTGCTCTTTACATGAATTCATGTTTTCAATTTTGTTATGATTCAGTATTACTAATAATTCAGTTTTACTAATCTGCCGAACAGAATGGATTTATAATATTTGTCTGTAAGTAACATAACAACAAACACCTTTATTTTGCAGGTTATTCAACTTTAGAATGCCATACAAATTTTGAAAGCTATAACACCCAATAGTGCAAGCAAATAAAACACCAAGGGCAATGAAAGAGTTAATATTGCTATACATTGCAAAATGTTTAAGAGAAATCTCCTGTAGAGAAAATATTTAATACCCTGCGTTTTCTTATCTATCCTCAGACAGATCAGGATATTCAATTGTTTTAAGGACCTTGAGAGGATGTATCATATGGTATGCCATCTTTTCAAGGTCAGCAGTAAAATATTATCTAGAAGTGTCAGAAAGTTAAAATAACAATTTTTGTCTTATGTCCAGTGTTCGTTTGCTAATTGCTCATTATTTCTTTAAATTCAGCATTTCTAAGGAAGTATGATGTGTCATGTAGAATGTTTGTGATTGGTTCACCATAGTATACACTTTTGTCACGGAACCCTGTGCTCACTGAGACTGTGGACTGTACTAAAACCTCGGTCCTCTGCTATTCCCCTCATTTAAGCTATTGGTCTATTTATGTTTAAATGTTAAAAGTGGTGTTTTCGTAACTTTTCCCCCATCAGAACATAATCCAAATGTTTTTAAGCCTGCCCCTCATGTTCCCTGTGTTTTGAAACTGTTTTTTGAAACGCCAGCCAATCACCATCCAGTGGCTGGATTTGAAACCCCAACCAATCCCATTCCGGGAACGCACGGCATTCACTTTAATGGAAACATCTGCATACATTTTAAACCCCGGTGCCCCAAAAGCCCTTACGTTCGCCAAAAGTTCTAAACTTTTTTTTTTAAAAAAGTATAAAGAATGCTTAAAAAATAGTAAAAATCTAGAAATAAAGAGACTCTTTACTGCAGAATATTATAAGCAACAGTTTATTAGATATTGAATTAAAACGGGAATATTTTTAACATTGAAGCCAATGGGATAAAACATTCTTGTTACTAAAACATCAGGCAGACACGGCCCTTTAATCAGGCACTGTAGAGGGCAGCCTGCAGGGGCCTCCCAAGGAGCCCCTTGAGGAGCATGCGATGACAGAGCTGCGACTGCGGGCTAGCCGCCTGGGTGCATGTGGCAGAGACAGGCAGCGCAGGGAGGGAGCCACTGCATCCCCCCACAACCAGGATCAAGGGAGCCCCCACTGACCACCAGGCTAAGGTAAGGCGACACATTTCTAAAAAAAAAAAAATCCGAGGACATTTTTAAATGTCCCCGGGAACTTAAAATAAAACTTTTTTTTTCTTTCTCTACCTGGCTGAATGTATTTAAATATACTTGAAAACGAGAGAAATCTCAATGTATCCTTCCTGGTAAAATCCTTTATAAATAAATAAATAAAATAAAATAAATATATATTAGACACATTCAGCCAGGTAGGGGGGGGGGGGTGGCATGTGGACTGTACTGGGTCTCAGGCAGTGGTTTGTTTTTTTTGTGTGTATATTTTTAGCAAATTTATAGGGGAAGGTATGATATATATATAGATAAGATATATATCTATATTCTTATAAATATATATATCCAGACTTTTACACACACATTTTGGCAACTAATTGCCCCCCCCCCCCATTTGGCTGATCCCTCCAGAAGAAATGTTGAACCCGATAGAGAAGTACTTCTGTATGAAAGATTGCCTCCACAAAACGAGACTAAAAACCCTCACTTCCGACACCGGGATCTACCAAACGCCTGAGCCGGAGGACAATCAGGATGACGTCTCAACCCGGAAGTGAAGAGACGTGCAAACAGGAAAACGAAACCACGCACATGCGCAGAAGACCGGGAAAGAGAAAGCGAAAGATTTGTGCCGTTTTTTCCCCTTTAAATATGTGTTTTACAATAAAGAGTCCATCCAACTGATGAAGCTAGCAGCAGGCTAGTGAAATGCATTTTGGAGGACTACCTTTTTAACTTTCTTACTCAATATCTGGCCCAATTGTTTTATAGCTGCATAACATGAATAAACCCCTTTTTTTAGCTGTATCCCTGCATCCTGCGTTTTTTGTCCATTCGCCCACAGACCCCATTAAGTATCCTGGTACCCATAGAAGAGCAACATTGGATCCGGGGAGGACTGAATATACGAAGGAATACCAAAGGAGCAGAGGAAGGCGAAGCCGAAAAGGAAGGTGTACATCGGCAGAGCAGCTCGAAACTTGGGAAACAGATTCACGTAAGTGCGCCTGATCCACGAATCTGGCCCACCATTACAATATTCCTCACCTAATCCCACTCTCTGTCTTGGAGGTACAAGACCAAGAGAGAAAAAAACTGGACACAAGGAGGGCCAACAGATTGTTTTATTAAGAACAAAAGACTGTACGGACTCTATTTAGAAATTCTGCCATACAGAATAGAGACACTAGTTGGCGGCCTTGGATAAGAAATAGCACCACTAATAATCCAAATCATTGTTTTATGTTTCCATTTATGTATTACTTTCAGTGTTAATGTTATTCTGTGTATAAACAGTTTACTTGTATTTATACACAGCTGATCAAATGAGTGAATCCACACTTGGCTCTGCCGCAACCCCGTATTGGCAGCACACCCGCATACATGCATCCACACAAGCTATAGAGCACCAGAACGGTATCTACCTGTACCAATATCCTGTGTTTAATTTGGCTCTGAGAACTGCAGCTGTTATGCCACTAGAAGGAGCCAGAGTGCAACATATGAGGAGAGACTGTAATGGACTTATGGGCTACGTCCCTCAGAAACCCTTGGGAGAGAGGAAGGAAGCAAGCTCTCTGGTGCCAGGAAGTGAGTGGAGTGTGTGCAGTCTGGGCAGAACTGAGAAAGCGATGAGAGAAGTCAGTCGCACGTGTGGTACTCTCTGGGATCTTTGCCAGTTGGAGCTCGGAGAATGGGTGGCATCCATTGCTGGAGTGATCGGGGAGAGTGCAGATCGACTTGCTGTACGTCACGCTGAACTGTTCCAAGTACGTTCAAGAGGGACCCCGAGTAAGGAGGCCATAGGCGGAGCGGAGTGCTGGCGGCATTTGACTTCTGGCTGAGGAGAACTGGATTGGGAGTGTGAATTTCAACAGCATCGGGCTCCAGACGGCTGAGAGGACGGATCTGCAGAATTTCATCGGTCCAGGGCAAGCCGTTTCGCCGGTTGGGTGTGAGGCCTCCGGCCTATGACATTGCTAACAGTGTGCACTTCTTTGCTTGCTAGATTTTTGGGCCCCAATGCGGACTAGTCGAAGATATTCATCCATCCACTGGCCAGTGGACTTAGTACCCGGGTACCCTAGGACATAATCGAGCATGTATTTCTAAATTGGACTTCAAGCCAAAGGACTGAAAATGATATTAACGGTTTAATCGCTATACAGTTACACTTTCAGATTGCCGTCATTTATTTCCTAGAATGCTCGATTCTCACGGTTAAAGTACATGTGTAATTATTGAGATTTGTTGCTTACAGTAAAGTACATTTGAGAAAATCTATAAAGGTGTGCTGGTGTACAGTGAATTGTTAGTGCGGTGAGACCAATCCTGGGGTTATTCAGCGACTCCTTCACTACACGTGAATGACGTATTCGTGCCACGAACGCCGGAACCCCACGTGGTTTACGACTAGTATGAGGATAAGAGATCCTGCAACTATTTAAGCACCAGGCATAGCCTGCTTTTTTAATTGTACATTTTATTTTTCATTTCCACTGATGAAGCCCGTTATTTTGTAGGGCGAAACGCGTCTGGATTCTCGTTTGTTATGTTATATCTGGTTGTTCCAGAATTAAAGGTATTAGAAATTTTTCCTTCTTTGTTTGATTCATCAATCCGGGTTGGGATCCTTTCTTTCTGAAACGCATTTATAAGGTTTTGGCGGAATGACTATAAACCTCGAGCAAATATACTTGGAGTCTGGTCATAGGCTCCAGTGGGGTGAGTGCGAATTCTTCATCATTTGTTTCAAATCTATGTACAAACGGTTTTGCACTATCCCGTATTATTTCTGTTCTTTTGAGAAACGGAGACATACCAAGATTTTGATGAGGTTGTGGCAGTCGAGTATGCCCTAAAAACACCCACACGCTGAACCCACTGAGCGTGTAACGATTTTCCAAATAGGGAAATCTATTCCTGTTTTATAAAAAAGAAGAAAGTGAGTCTCACCCCTCTGTGATATAACTCACCTTGGGGGTGGGTTATCCATACGAGCGGTGCACCACTCTTTTTTCTGCTCAGACCAGATATACCCACTCAGATACATGTATACAGACCTCAGACCAGATACACATGTACAGACCTCAGACCAGACATACCCACAGACAGATGCTGGGGCAGCTGGCCGGATGCATTAAATGCATTTGGCCAGAGTTCCCCTCTGGCTGACCATGTTACCAAGCTGCCGCAGGGCAGTGACATGCTGTCACGTGCTCCCATGAGATCTCATGACTCTTGAACCAGCAGTCTCTCCCGTAACGCAGCACTAGGCCTGAGGATACTCGAGGCAGTGCTAATGCGCCACCCCGAGCATCCCCTCCATGGAGAACATAGAACTTTATTGAATCCATAGGACTCCAGTGACCCTTCAAATGTAGGGTCACATGACCTGCAGGATCTCACCTCTCGCGAGATCCGGCAGGTCAGCGGAGAAAGTCTGGGGACTTTTTAACCCCAGACTCACTCTGCTCCCAGCAGCCAGAAGAGGCGAATCGAGCCACCATTCTTGCTGCAGAATGAGAGGTGAGCATCTGATTTTTGGGGGTTTTTGCTGTGGGGCGTAATTAGCGTTAGGACTTGGTAATTTTAACGCTAATTAAAACTTTGCGCTCCCCATGTTATGCATAGGGAGCGCAAAGTACAGTAAGCTCACGCTGAAAAACACAATCTCCAAGTCGCTAAAGGTTTTTTTTACCCATCAGCATTCGGAATGTAATATGGACAGGCCACGTTAGGGCCACTCAACCTAATGTTAGCGTCTTAATCTAATGTCTTTCTATTGTTCTCTGACTGGAGACTCTTGATCTTATCTGTAATGTATTCTTTAAGGGAGGGGGTTGTGTCTCAATTGTTAACTGTGTGTATTTAAAATAAAGAAGCATTCTCCATTTTTGGTTGAAACTGCAAAGATCTTCAGTGTGTTATTGCCTGCGTCTGGCCCAGGAGCAGTACTTCTGCGGAATACTGTCTTAAAGGGGAGCAGTCTGCATGTGGACAGAAACCCTCACGTTACACTGCCTGGCAGCTGCGGGATGTTATGCTCCCTGTAACTGGACCCAGGCATCTAAGAGATCGCAGCAGGAGGAGCTGGAGACCAAAGGCAGAAGTGTGGAGCAACCTGGAGTGAGATGGAGGCGCTCGAGGAGGTAAAGAGACGCCTCAGTAAATATGGACCGAACCCCAGCATGGAACTGTTCCAGAGCGTGTGGACAGAGGTCTGCTTGTTGCAGCAAGAGGGAACTGTGTGGGGTGAGGAAATGATTGGCACTCAGGATGTGCAGTGCAACAAGGACCAGTTCTTGCTCTGGATCGAGCTAGAGGATATTTGCAACCAGGAGGATTGCCTGGTGACGGTGAGAAAGAGTGAAAGCCGCACCGGCGAGTTACTAGGAGGCTGGTCAGCCAGCCCAGATAGCCCACAGTGTGCTCCAAGCCAAGGATGGCTGAGGGAGTTGGAAGGCCTAGAGTTGATGGGGCCAGCAATGGACTTAAAAAGTTTGCAGAATGCAGCACAGCAACAAGTTCCCGAGATCCCTGGGGAAGCCTCCCCACACTAGCCAGCTGGAAGAGGAAGAAACAGAGGGGCGGCCGAGTTAAAACAGCAGAGGGAAATGCCATCACAGCCCCCAGGCTTACAGCATTAAGCCATCTTCCAGCAGGCAGTATCGGGGCACTGGAGAGACTGGCACCGAGGCTGTTCCCCTCATGAGAGATGGGGCCACGCAGTCCCACATAGAAAGGACCGCTTTTAAAATTTGCCGGGAGAACTGTAAGCAGGAATTACAGGGGACACAGCTCTCCCGAGACACTATGCAGGCCCATGCCCATGAGCAGCAAGAGGAAATACAGCTGCTGCAGTGCAGAACCAACTCCAGCTGTGCCAACACCAGCTGCTACAATCTGATGCAGCTCGGAAAGAGAGCCTCGCTCAATCCAAGGCAAGCGAGATGGAGGTGAGCCGGCTGGCACACCAACTGGATGTATTGGTGTAGGAGCACCAGAGCACTGCCAGCCAACTGCAGGCTGAGCTCAAAGGGACACAAGCACAGTGCTGACAGCTCCAACAAGAGTTGTCCCTGGCACAAGCTGCCAGCACCTATGTGCCCACCACGGAGGAGAGCAGCACAACAGGGGGTCAAGTCATTGTCCCTGTTACATTTTGCACCGAAGAGCAATTGTACCCAGTGTTGCTGGAGCTGGAGGCTGTCCTGGCATCAATGTGTGACTGGTCCCCGAGGAAAATGGGGACCCCCATAACGCCACCCCTACCAACCAAGGTGCAGAAAGAGAGGAGACCACTCCCTCCCTGCCCAGGAGACCGGTGAGTGACCATCCTGAGAGGCTGCTAGGTTCCTGGTCCCAGGAAGAATTGCACCCATTTGGGATTGTGGGGATTGCCATGGGCTGGGCCCCTGCTAAATGTTTGGGAGGTGGGCATCAGCAGAAGGAGAGACTGGGAAATGCTGACTTGGTTCCTGTTCCTGGGGCTTCAGAAATATCCTGGAGAAATAGACATGTGGGGAGGAGGCCCAGTGTGCCCACTAACAATTTTTCTCTGTGGACTGTGGTGGCCTGTTGCCTGGTGCACTGGACAAGAGGGGTGGCTTGTCTCTTACCCCGGGACTATGGACCCACAACCAGGGGTACCCTGCGGCGACCGTCAGACCCCACTGACGGTGCTTGTGCGCCAGCACCCTGGAACTTTACAAATGGTGCAGCAAAGGGACAAAGGGAGTGGTCTCGTCAGTGGCAAGCGATCCGTTGGGCTCAAAGCTCGCCCTGACGATCTGGAAGGGGGGACATATGTGACGAAACGGCCGCCCCAATGTTTATTCGGAAGTATTTTGCTTTACAGTTTATTGTCTCTGTATACAGTGTAGAGTGTTGCGTGATGTGCTGTCGTGTTGTCAAAGTGTGTATCTGTATGTTACAGTTATAAGTTGTTATATTTTGCACTCACAAAACAGTAGGAGAGGACCCTGCTCAAGAGCTTGCACTCTAACCTCTTGGCTGCTTCAACCCCCTCTCTGCATTAGACTTGTGCACCGATTTTTTTTTGGTTTGGTTCGGTTCGTTCGGATTTTGTATATTTTCGTTTCGGGCGATTTCCATTTCGGTCGATTTCCATTTCGGTTCGGTTCCTTTCGGTTCGTTTTTCGTATCGACTTTTTTTTCGTGATTTTGGAAATTTTCGTGTTTTTTCGGAACATCTGTTCTCCTCGTTTCAAAGTGTCTATTCGTTTTGACGTAAACTAATGGTTTTTCGTATCCGATATTTCTGTCGATACGATAATTCTGTCGATACGATAATTCTGTCGATACGATAATTCTGCCGATACGAGATTTCTCATGTTTTACAAGAAGGATACATTGAGATTTCTCTGGTTTCCCGGGAAGGATACATTGAGATTTCTCATGTTTTACAAGAAGGATACATTGAGATTTCTCATGTTTTACAAGGATACATTGAGATTTCTCTGGTTTCCCGGGAAGGATACATTGAGATTTCTCTGGTTTCCCGGGAAGGATACATTGAGATTTCTCTGGTTTCCCGGGAAGGATACATTGAGATTTCTCTGGTTTCCCGGGAAGGATACATTGAGATTTCTCTGGTTTTCCCGGAATGATACATTGAGATTTCTCTGGTTTTCCAGGAAGGATACATTGAGATTTCTCTGGTTTTACAAGAAGGATACATTGAGATTTCTCTGGTTTTATAAGATGGATACATTGAGATTTCTCTGGTTTCCCGGAAGGATACATTATTATTATTATTATTATTCTTTATTTATAAAGCGCCAGCATATTCCGCAGCGCTGTACAATAGGCACAGTATAGACAGGGTTACAATACAATACATTGAACAACATTTGACAAACAGTACAGGAGGAGATGAGGGCCCTATTCCCGTAGGAACTCACAATCTAGGAGGGTTGGGGTTGGAAACAGGAGGAGAGGACTGCAAGGTGAGAGTGATTGATGGTTGCGTCAGTGAGTTGGGTGGTAGGCTTCCCTAAATAGGAATGTTTTAAGGGAGTGTTTGAAGGAAGAGAAGTTAGGGGAAAGTCTGACCGTACGAGGGACAGCGTTCCAGAGAGTGGGGCCTGCGCGTGAGAAGTCCTGCAGTCTATCATGGGAAGAGGTGATGCGGGGAGAAGCTAGGCGCAGGTCGCTGTTTGACCTTAGGGAGCGGGCTGGGGTGTATTTGGTGATTAGTGAGGACAGGTAGTGGGGAGCTGAGTTAGTGAAGGTTTTGTAGGTAAGGATAAGGATTTTTAACTTAATTCTGCAGTGGATGGGGAGCCAGTGAAGGGACTCGCAGAGGGGAGCGGCAGAGACAGAGTGGCGGGTGAGGTGGATTAGCCTGGCGGAGGCATTCAGGATGGATTGTAGGGGGGAGAGGTGGGACAGAGGGAGGCCAGATAAGAGATTATTGCAATAGTCAAGAACCAAAATCACGAATGGAACGAAAATGAATTTCGATTTTACACATTTCTAGTCCATTCGAAAATTCCAAAAAGTTTTCGTTTCGGCTCGGAAATTTGTTCGGATCAGCCGTTTTCGGATCCGAAAATTTTCAGAAAATCGGCCGAATCCGAATGCACGAATCGGGAAATTTCGTGAAAATTCCGAAATTCGAAACCCGAAATGCACATCCGCATATTGTAGATTTACTGCTGTAAGAAGACTCCTTGGTTTCCCTCCAATCCCAGTACACTGTTTAGATAAGACGCATGTGTAAACAATCCATTGTGTTGGATGGCTCTTTCTATTGTTCTCTGACTGGAGACTCTTGATCTTATCTGTAATGTATTCTTTAAGGGAGGGGGTTGTGTGTTAACTGTGTGTATTTGAAATAAAGAAGCATTCTCCATTTTGGGTTGAAACTGCAAAGATCTCCAGTGTGTTATTGCCTGCGTCTGGCCCAGAAGCAGTACTTCTGCAGAATACTGGTTTAAAGGGGAGCAGTCGGCACGTGGACAGAAACCCTCATGTTTCTGGTTTGGCTATTTTGACCAAGAGTTTTTACTTCTCCAGTCATTCTCCTGGTTTTCGCTTCTCTCTGAATAAGGCAGATAGTCTTCGGGATATGTCAGCAAATAGCAAAGTTAGGGGGGGCACATCACAAACATGGAATCTCCGCATATTGGGGAGAGGGAGGGGGAGAAGTGGTACTCAAAAGCGTCCTCGTGGGGAAAAATAGAAGGAAAGGAAATATTAAAAAATAAAAATAAACATATGTAAGTCAGCTACAGACATCCAGTATCATGAGGGGGTGGAGAAATGGAAAAAGGAGCAGTGGCAAAGGCCAAGACTTTACCGTCCCTGGTATATTCCCACAAGCGTGAATGACTGCGGGAGGCCAAGGAGAACAAATAGCACTAGGCCCGTGTACTCGGGGGACCAAGTCGGGTGCCAGGCCACAGGGAAACCCGTAGATGCCACACAAAAAAAGAGGGGACTAAAAATGGGGGGGGGAATGTCCTCAGGTTTAGGGCACTTCGGGACCAGGTCAAAAAGAAATCAAAGTCCTCAACAACTGTCCTGGACAGAGCCATTAGTGGTGGGGTAGAAAGGGGGGTGTAGTGAGGGAATAGCGCAGGGCGAGGGTCAGAGAACAGGGTCAGGCCTGAGGTCAGTGAAATCACTGGAAGAGGCCGCCTCACCCCATAACTCTTCTGGGCCCATCTTCCTCCCGAGGGGCAAGCACATCAAACAGTCCTCAGAGGGCTCCATCTATGGCCAGAGCAACTCCACAGAACCAGGGCGACACCGCATCTGCCCCATATACAGCCCCTCAGGGCGCGGCAGCTCCGCTACCACATATTTCTCAGGGGCGCTTGGCTTCCCGAGGTCAGGGGCCTTCATCACAACCACCACTCTAGCACGGAGCAGCAGTCGCCTCCATGGGCAGAAGGACCACCAGCAGCAAGGCATCCGGACCTCCACTGGCACAACAACTCCTTTTGTTGCCTTGCGGCTTACCAGTGTCCACCTCGGTGAGGACATCCACGTGGACGACCAGCGAAACATCCTCTGGCGCTTCTCCACCCAGGGTCATCATCTGCTGATCGACCCACAGCACAGCCATCAATCAGTGGCAGGTACCGCGCTTAGTGGGCTCTCATTGTCCCCAGATTTCTGCTCCATAAAGCCATCGAGGCCCTCCAGCACAGCTCCCAGGCTCCTGGCGGGGGCGCGAGAGGCAGCCGCCCCCGGTCTGCTCCCTCTCTCTCCATCTCTGCCAAGGGGACAACCAATGCAGGTGTAAGATGGGGCCCTCCATCTCCTCCATCTGCAGTAGCCGTGCACCCAGGTAAGGGGGCCAATCGTGGGCAGGTTGAGTGCAGGCCGAGGTGTAGGCCTCAAAATGTCCGACAGCCATGTGCCTCCAGAGGTCTCAAACATTGCTAAACTCCAGGCTTCGGAGGGGGACCAAAATGAGCTCCGGAGTCCTCCTCTCGATGGCCAACCTAGTAGGTGTTCCCTAAGAGAGTGATTCACGAGGAAATCCTGGTAGAAAATCCCCGACAACTGCAGGATCCAACGGAGCACTTAAAAAACGTGACTGCTTCCCTATGCGGCCGGCCACGCCCCCCTTTAATTTTTTTTTACTCAATACATGGTCATGCTTGTTATCGTTGGAAAGGTCAAATTTCTGATCTTTCTAGTGACACCTTGACATTGTGCAGTGTAAAAATCAGAGATGCAGGGTTCCAAGTCTAGGTTGTCAATGAAACAATGCGTTGTGCCATTGCCCCTGTATATAGGGTAGAGTGTTGTGTAACATACTGGGCTGTTGTTCAAGTGTGTATCTGTATGTTACAGTTACAAATTTTTATAAAGAGCTAACAAGTTCTGTAGCACTGTACAATGTAGAAGACAGAATAACAATGTGCATGCAAGTGGACACACAGAACAGCATGAGAGGACTCTGTTCAAGGGCTTACAATATAACCATTTGCTCATTTTCCAACCCCTCGCCCAGATCTGGCTTTAACCAGAACTCTTCACCTGTTTCCTTTGTTAGGAGACCAGGGTGTGTGTTTGTGGGGGGGCTATGGGAGGATCTGGAGCAGGAAAACGCAGATGTGTGTTTTTACGTTTGAATGTCTTACTAAAAACCTCTGAATAAAGGCAAGTGTGTCGTCAAGTCTGTGGGGGTACAAACACCTCCTTGTACAGTGGAAAGGGGCGCCAAGACAGAGTTTCCCATGCGTGGGGGTACCAGGATCCGTAACAGTTTCTAAATATCTACTGTGACAGTGTGATTAGGGGCAGTGTGGTAGAACACAGGTTTATCAGCAGGCGGATGGAGGGCTCCCTTTTCCCTCCATAGGATTAACCCACAGCCGATACCTAATCAGGTCTAGGGATGAGCTGTTCGGTTTGATCTGTTCGGAGTTCGCATCGAACATCGGCCGTTCGACAGTTCGCAAACTTCACATTTTTTGGGGCGTTCGCCAAAAGTTCTAAAAAATTTTTTTTTAAAAAAAGTATAAAGAATGCTTAAAAAATAGTAAAAATCTAGAAATAAAGAGACTCTTTACTGCAGAATATTATAGGCAACAGTTTATTAGATATTGAATTAAAACGGGAATATTTTTAACATTGAAGCCTATGGGATAAAACATTCTTGTTACTAAAACATCAGGCAGACAAGGCCCTGCAGGCACTGTAGAGGGCAGCCTGCAGGGGCCTCCCAAGGATCCCCTTGAGGAGCATGCGATGACAGAGCTGCGACTGCGGGCTAGCTGCCGGGTGCATGAGGCAGAGACAGGCAGCGCAGGGAGGGAGCCACTGCACCTGCTGCCACGGCAGACCCCCCCACAACCAGGATCAAGGAAGCCCCCACTGACCACCAGGCTAAGGTAAGGCGGCACATTTCTAAAAAAAATTAAATCCGAGGACATTTTTAAATGTCCCCGGGAACATAAAATAAAACCTTTTTTTTCTTTCTCTACCTGGCTGAATGTATTTAATTATATATATTAGATACATTCAGCCAGGTAGAGGGGGGTGGCATGTGGGCTGCGCGGGGTCTCAGGCAGTGGTTTGGTTTTTTTGTGTGTATATTTTTAGCAAATTTATAGGGGAAGGTAAGGGCAGGTATGATATATATATATATATATATAGATAAGATATATATCTATATTCTTATAAATATATATATCCAGACTTGTATTACACACACATTTTGGCAACTTATTGCCCCCCCCCCCCATTTGGTTGATCCCTCCAGAAGAAATGTTGAACCCGATAGAATATATATATTATTCTCTGCTCTGTCGGGTTCAACATTTCTTCTGGAGGGATCAGACAAATGGGGGGGGGGGGGCGCATTTAGTTGAGATTGTCCACATGCCACCCCCCCATGTGCGTATGTGTATATATGGTCTGAGGTCTGTGGGTGGGTGTATATATATATCTGTGTGTTGATATATACGTATATATAGGTCTGCATGTTGATATATACGTTTATGTCTGTGTGTGGTATCAATGTATCCCTACTCTATACACGGAGCTCCGTGTCCCTATAATATATATGATCAGGGGTTACCTTTTTTTTATATTTTTATACTATTCCTATTAAATTAACAGTAATTTTTGATGTATTTTATTCAGTAGAAACTTTTTTTGCCTACATAACATGTGCTTTGTGAAAATGAAACGGTTTTGTGTGTACATTTTAATTTAGTTAGTGGATTCCTGTCCAGTGCGGTGAGAAGCAAAGGTAATGAAGTGTAGACACGCTGCGAGGCGGAGCGGAGTGAAGTCAAGCCTGCAAAATGTTTGCTTCTCTTTGCTACGCTGTGCGTCGCTACATGCTCAGAGTGTCTCAGCCTTTATTCCCGCATCGCTAGCTTACCGAATCAGTTTGTATACTTGTTACTGACCCTGCTTGTTCTGAGGACCTGATCTGTTGCCGACTTCGCCTGCCATTTGACTATTCTCTCTGTGTCTTCCCTGCCTGTTCTGTTTGCTTCCTGTTGCTACTGATGTGCACTGATTCTCACCATATACAATAGCGCAGTACAAATGCCTAAACATTGCTGACCCGGTTTTGTTATAGCTGCTGATGTAACTGAATAGATCGGGGATCTCTTCTGCATTATCAAAACCTCCACCACTGCACTCTTCCACAATACCTCAGAGGGGTTACGGTGTGAAGGCACTTGCTGCCACCAAAGGCACAATATTTGGGTGCACTGCCACTGACGCCTATACCAGATTTATATCATTTTAATATTGGACTGCAGGGTCCAACCCTGCACTCTTCCACAATAGCACAGTGGGGTTACGGTATGACGGCACTGTTGCCGACACTAAAGGCCCAATTTTAAAGCACCTATTGTTACTTTCATCCAAAGCCTGCATAAGTTTCACCAAAATTTAGCCAAAAATCACTAAACTTGTTCTGCGTGTCCTAAAATGTCTCCTCTTTTCATACAGACTGCCGCCCCAAGCAGTTGTTTATGAATAGATTAAAGGAAAACCATTTACCGTCATTTGAAATGTCATTTTTTTGTTTTTGAATGTTTCTATACAACCTACAAATCCGCCACTTCACGGGAAGGTTATGGGGACCTCCTAGGCACGATATTTGAAGGAATGTGTCATTTTTATTCTTAACCTTCATTTCATGGAAAACTCACTGTTCCTTTAAAAACTTTTTGTCCTTGTTTCCTGTCCCCCAGGGCACTACCCGGACCCCCATACACCTTTTATGGCAAATATCTTGCATATATGCCCTCTTAGAGGGCACTCTAAAATTCGAACGTTCGAGTCCCATTGACTTGCATTGAGTTCGGTTCGTGTTTGCGTTCGAACTCGAACTTTTGAAATTGTTGGAGTTCGAATGTGAACCGAACACGGGGGTTCCCTAATCAGGTCTGCCATGCTCTTATAGGAGATGTGGTTCCCTCTAAGAGGGCAGTCGTAGTGGAAGCTGCAGAAGGGAAGGAAGCGCAATCCTGAACAGTGAAGGAAAGTGTATTTAATTTTTGTTTTCACTGATTGGTAAACGGCTTTGCCACCCAATACTTCAGAGAGGGATTCTGAATGTTTATGTAGTCTCCACATAAAGGAGTAGGTGTTTGTTTTATATTTGTTTATTGCTGTTTATACTGTACCCTGCAAAATTCAACCCTGCACAATAAAAGAAAAGCGGAAGCACTGATCCCTGCGTCCAGTGGCTATATCACACTAGACACAGAATTACATTATCTGTACTATATGATGGTTTTGTCTTCTTATTGGCACAATCACTAGAATACAATGAAGCAAGAGACAAGGAGAAAAGGTGACACGTTGAGAAGAGAAAAAGAAGAGACACCCTTACCAACTTCAAAAGGTGTTATATCACTGAAAAACTGCCAGTATGTCTTCTGGTTGGTATCTCCTTTAAGACCATTGATACTTTCCACAAAGGTACCCCATTCACTTTCTGAAGACTCAAAGCTGAAACAAAAGAGAATAATTTTTGTATCAGAATCCACTTTTTTGTTATTACAGTCATATGCAACTTGTACACATGGAAACAAGACAACATTCCTCCAAGACCATACAGCTACATTAAACATAAGAATAACTATACTATACGGAACAAAATATAATATATATAATCTATTGAGGAGTCTGATGGCTTGCGGGAAGAAACTGTTACACAGTCTGACCTTAAGTGTAACGCTCTACACCTTATCAACACAGAAGCTAGCCAGAGATGTCTACACGAATACCGGTCCTTGTAGTGGTTGGGCTGAGGAAGAGAAATAACCAGACTAGTCAGGAACAGGGACAATGGGAAATCTTAGAACATGGACAGATAGACAGGAACAGTGATATGAGTGCATTTTTGGGTAAACAGATCATGTCAGGGCAAGGAAAGAGAGATTATGTGGGTTTATATATCCCTGGAGGATGATGTAAATATTCTATGGGCCCACATGGGAGTAAGGCTTGGATGTGGCAGCGTTCTGATTATGCTGGTGGAAATTCTTATAAATGCTAGGCTGATAGCTGTATGCTACATCAAAATTGCAATCAGTCACTGAATGATTCTGGAAGGCAGCATCACAGTGGGAGAACGACACAGATACGGTAACAGTATGGGCTCAAATACGTCAGTATCTTCGGCCAGATGGTAGGAGGATAAATTATTTATGTGCAGTATGTGTGTGCAAATAACTTTGTTTAAACAACGTGCAGAATAAATGGCAGTAATAGAGGGAAGGGAGACATCAATGATCTACTCGTCTGTCCTCACTATTTAGGGTAATATAGTCTGAAACAATGCAATTCTTACAGCATTCTTACTTATGTCTTATTTGTCCAAGTGGGTATGGGCCAAATGAAGGATGGTGAAATGCTTGCGGTGGTACTCCAACTGTAGGGGATCCAGAAAAGGCAGCAGCAGAGTATTAATATGCCTCATGATAAGCCTCTCGAATCACTTCATGACATGGAAGTGCATTGAGACGATAGTCATTGGGGCAAGACACTAACAGGGTTATTCAGAGAAAGGTGAAACTCTGGAGAACATTTGGAGAAGTGAAAATTCCAGGTCAAAATAGCCAAACCAGAAAAATTCTCCCATTTATCTCACTGTCCAAATCAGCTATTTTGGCCTAGAATTTTCACTTCTCCAAATGTTCTCCAGAGTTTCACCTTTCTCTGAATAACCCTGTAACGATGTCTTCAACACATGGATCATGCTAGTGGCCTTGTAGCACAGTATAGTAAAATGAGGATTTATATTTTATGGTGAAATATATAGGAACAGAGATATACAGGGTTATTCAGAGAGCGTGAAAAGCAGGAGAATGACTGGAGAATGAAAAATTCTAGGTCAAAATAGCCAAACCAGAAAAATTCGCCCTTTCATCTCACTTTCCAAATCGGCTATTTTGACCTAGAATTTTTCATTCTCCAGTCATTCTCCTGCTTTTCACGCTCTCTGAATAACCCTGATAAAGTTATGTTGTAGTGGCAAACAGTATAATGTGATTTATATATGGTTAAAGAAAATGGTGTACTTGTATTCCTTTTTATAATTTTAGAAATTGAATAGCATTGTGTTTATTATTGTTGCATGTATAAATATTATTTACCAAATAGTATCATATCTATTAAATCCCTTTTCCCCACATTAAAAAACAAAGAGGTGTTTGTTTAATTAAATGACCATTACAATGTAAGCGCACCTGCCAATGTAAAGGTGAGATTTACTCCTAAGTAAAATTAAACTAAAACCATCTGTAGTTTTTTATAGCATGAGACTTAATGAGCAGATGACAAATTTTTGGTATGATAAATTGTTTGAGGTTGGGTTAAAAACTAACAGTGCATAGTGCAGTCAAGAAGTAATGGGAGTTGAACGCAGGACTGCTTTTATGTGCATTTAACTACTTTGTGTAGATTACAGCTGGATCATATTTGTTCCTGTCCACTCCATGATTTCTTTCTGTCCCAAAATGTTTTTTTTGGTGCTATTTGTAAATGATACTGCCTCTTTATATGTTGACCTGGACTTGATGCATTAGCTTTAGGATGCACCCATAGGCATCTCCACATGGGGGCCGCCCCTAGGTTATTCCTTGCCCCCCTATTTGCCCCCCCCCCACCAGAAATCAGCATCCAGCTTATCCCACATATTTGGACTGCTGCATCTCAGTTTGTATGCATCATATATGAACGACCGAGAGGTCATTGGAAAGGGCAGATTCTGGCCTTTCCAATGATATCCAACATGACCATAATTGGTTTAAAATAAAAGTCTTACAATTAGGGCTGGTAAAGATCACAATTTTTGTGTTTTAATTGATTAATCGATTAATTGTAGCGCACATACAGATCCAACTACTTTTAGCTGATCTGCATGCATTGCAACTCTGCATTAGTCAGTGGTAAATGTGGTATACACTATATACAATCATCTGACACTAGTTAGTTTCAACAATCCATGACTTTACTTCACAGTTCACACAAATACGTCTTAAATTCAAACTGTAGCACTGACGTAAGTAATTATATTGCCCCAGCTCACACATGGATATGTTGCCTTGCCCCCAGCACACATGATATATTGCCCCAGCACACATGATATATTGACCCAGCACACATGGATATATTGCCCCAGCACACATGGATATACTGCCCCTGCACACCTGAATATATTGCCCCAGCACACATGGATATACAGCCCCAGCACACATGGATAAACTGCCCCAGCTCACATGGATATACTGCCCCAGCACACATGGATATACTGCCCAAGCTCACATGGATACTGCCCCAGCTCACATGGATACTGCCCCAGCACACATGGATATACTGCCCCAGCACACATGGATATACTGCCCCAGCACACATGGATATACTGCCCCAGCTCACATGGATACTGCCCCAGCTCACATGGATACTGCCCTAGCTCACATGGATACTGCCCCAGCACACATGGATATACTGCCCCAGCACACATGGATATACTGCCTCAGCACACATGGATACTGCCCAGCACACATGGATACTGACCCAGCACACATGGATATATTGCCCCAGCACACATGGATATATTGCCCCAGCACACATGGATATACTGCCCCAGCACACATGGATACTACCCCAGCTCACATGGATACTGCCCCAGCTCACATGGATACTGCCCTAGCTCACATGGATACTGCCCCAGCTCACATGGATACTGCCCCAGCTCACATGGATACTGCCACAGCACACATGGATACTGCCCGCACACATGGATACTGCCCCAGCTCACATGGATACTAGCTCACATGATACTGCCACAGCACACATGGATACTGCCCCAGCACACATGGATACTGCCCAGCACACATGGATACTGCCCCAGCTCACATGGATATGCTGCCCCAGCTCACATGGATATGCTGCCCCAGCTCACATGGATATGCTGCCCCAGCTCACATGGATATGCTGCCCCAGCTCACATGGATAAGCTGCTCCAGCACACATGGATACTACCCCAGCCCACATGGATACTGCCCCAGCTCACATGGATACTGCCCTAGCTCACATGGATACTGCCCCAGCTCACATGGATACTGCCCCAGCTCACATGGATACTGCCCCAGCTCACGAACTGCCACAGCACACATGGATACTGCCCAGCACACATGGATACTGCCCCAGCACACATGGATACTGCCCCAGCTCACATGGATATGCTGCCCCAGCTCACATGGATATGCTGCCCCAGCTCACATGGATATGCTGCCCCAGCTCACATGGATAAGCTGCCCCAGCTCACATGGATACGCTGCCCCAGCTCACATGGATACACTGCCCCAGCTCACATGGATACACAATATACTGCCCCAGCACACATGGATACTACCCCAGCTCACATGGATACTGCCCCAGCTCACATGGATACTGCCCCAGCTCACATGGATACTGCCACAGCACACATGGATACTGCCCAGCACACATGGATACTGCCCCAGCACACATGGATACTGCACAGCACCCATGGATACTGCCCCAGCACACATGGATATGCTGCCCCAGCTCACATGGATATGCTGCCCCAGCTCACATGGATATGCTGCCCCAGCTCACATGGATATGCTGCCCCAGCTCACATGGATAAGCTGCCCCAGCTCACATGGATACGCTACCCCAGCTCACATGGATATGCTGCCCCAGCTCACATGGATACCCTGCCCCAGCTCACATGGATACAATGCCCCAGCTCACATGGATACACTGCCCCAGCTCACATGGATACACTGCCCCAGCTCACACATGGATATACTGCCCCAGCTCACCTCCTGCAGCCACGTGTTCGGCTCCCTGTGAGCCTCCGGCGGCATGGAGCTTGGGTGCCCACCTGGGGGAACCACGTGGCCAGCCGCGATCTTGCGAGAACTCGGCTAGTGACGTGGTTCCCCCAGGCGAGTGCCTGCACAAGCTCCATGCTTTCAGACGCTCACAGGGAGCCGAACACATGGCGCAAAGCGACGATCATGGCTTCTCCCTTCGCACACTGACCCAATTGCAGATGGGCATGATGTACTCACCCTACCACTTGCCCAATCAATCCCATCCCCTCAAACCTCATCAATACACTCTCTTCGTCACAACATGTATAACAGTTAATGCATACCTTTATTCTTTCCCTGTCTTTTGGTGTCTTCCCTGTCAAAGATATCACTGTTAGTCTCTATCCTAAAAAGCCTATTTTATTTCCCGGTGTTGAGCATTTTATTTCCCTGTCTGACTACCCCCCCCCCCCCATATCCGTACTCTATTTCACTTTAAAAAACTGACTAGGCTTATTGGATTTAGGTAGTGGGGTATTGTGGCATAGTTTAGGTTTAATTTTAGTGAGGTATTTTGGGTTTGTTAAGATAGGGTCTTAGGCTAGGGACAGATGAGCGCATTTTCTGCGGCCACCGTCAAAATGTACGTCGATGCGTGCGCACGCATTTTTTCACGGAATACGCTTAAGTGGTCAGACGATGCGCAATTCTGGACGTATTTCATGACGATGGGGTGAAAAGAAGTCTAGGGAAATCCGGCTGTTTGAACGTTATGTTGGCCGCACACTAGCAGCGTCTGACATCTCCTAATCACGCACACACGCTGCTATGCGGCCGCAGCGCACTCTGTACGTCAGTACCAGCGGTTTAACGTTCTCGAAAAAATGCGTTCATTTTCCACTTGCGTTGCGCGGCCGGACTTTTGTGCGACCGTACTTCGTATATTGGCCGTCATTGCCCGGCATCTGCTGCTAGTGCGGCCGTGATTAAGTGCGCCAGAACGCGCGTTCGCACTGCCTCAGTCTGACCCTAGCCTAAAGTAGTGGGGAAGTTAAGAAGGATAGGGTTAACTGTTGAGGTATTATATGTGTATAAATATGGAGAGAACTTGTACAACCAGTAATACAAGGATGTGTTGTTTAAGTGTTTTTACAGGAAAAACTATGTGTGACAGAACAGACGTCAAGTTCAATTTATTAGCCCATAAAAAGTTAAAAGTTTGTTGGTTCAAGGTTAAATTTAGTTTATACAATTTATGTCTGTATGATCTGTGTGTATTGTTTCCCCTCGCAAATTCCCCGCACCAAACGCACCTGCAATCCCTCACAATTTAATAACACCCAAATTTCCCAGTTTTTGTTCACCCAAGTGTATAATTCGTTTGTACAATTTGTGCTTGTATGTTCCTAATGTTTATTGAGTTCTTTGCCACCCCTGCCTTGCCCAGCCATCGTGGTTTATCTTCCCAGCGCAACCCTGATACAGCTGCCACCGGCCGAGACCAAGCACAGCCGACATTCCTTACACCCTGCACCGCTCAGCCCCTGTACATGCCACCAGAGTGCTTTTTGGTCAGAAGGGCCCTGAGAACATGGTGCCACTGTGGGGTGAGTTCCAAAGGGGAGCGCTACAACGATCACCCCTCAATCAGCCGCTAAACCCAGGTCAGGCTTCCCAGTCGCAGAGGACATCCGGCGCAGGAATCAGCGCTCGCACTCCAGGGGGTGGAATTTCCCGGGCAAGGAACAGACCAGGGCGAGCCAGACAGTGTGGCGCCAGGAGCTGAAGGCCAGGGCAGCCCATGTTAAGGATACGAAAAGGGCTCAGGCAGTGGCAAAACTGGTGCCAGGATGTCTGAGGGCGGGCATAGGAGAGAACAATGGGACTGTACCGTATAAATGTACCTTTTCTGTGCTGTTCTAAATAAACCAACCTGCTTAACCTGTACTACGCCACGACAAGTATTTGGGAAGAGGGACTATCTGCTAGGTATTCCTTCCTGGCTGACTCGCTAGATTCCAGCAAGGGACCTGATGCCGGCTCATTAGCGCTGCTCACTGCAGAGCTACCCCGGCACCTACGGCGGATCTACTTCCTCCGAGTAGCGGCGTCCATCACATTGGTGGCAAAGCGGTGGGATCTCCAAGACCAGCCCAGCAGGGGGAGATATAGCCTTTGGCCTGACCCCGGTCTTGAACACCGCAACCCGCAGAGAGCCTGGAGCAGCTCAACCCAAGAGGGGATTCTGAGACCAGCCCAGCAGGGGTATATCTAGCCAATGGCTTGACCCCGGTCTCCGATAACCAGAGTCGTCAAGGTTTCCCCCTGGCCAGAGGCGGTGAGAACCGTATGGCACAGTGCTACAGCAGCCTAAAAAGGACCATGCTGAAAGAGTTGCTAGAGGCAAGAGGAAAAGCGGCCAGTGGCAAATCAAAGGCGATCATCATCGAGGAACTGATGGAAGACGATCGGGAAAGCATGGCCCCCTCTGAAACTTCAGAAACCTCTGAGTGGCGGCAGGAGGTACAGCGGCGGCTTGCCCTGTATGGAACCGACCCTCCAGCAGACATAAATGCCAGCATCCTCTGTCAGTCTTAGATACAACACCGGTCCGGTGGGTTGACCGCATCCCGAGGCAGCACTGGGCCCCTCAAGCAGAAAATTTCCTATGCGGCCTTCAAGATGTTCCCCGAGGGGAGCAAAGACATCGACAGGTTCTTGCAAGATTTTGAGAGACAATGTGTGCTGCAGAACATGGCTGGCAAGGACTGGGTACCCATTCTGGCCAGCAAGTTAACCGGAAGAGCGGCAGAAGCGTTCCCAGGCGGTAACGGATGAGGACTGCATGATTTATGAGAGAGTCAAAGAACATCTCCTAGCCCATTACGCTCTCACCACAGAGGCATACCGTGTAAGATTATGGGGCCTTTGGAAGGGAACTGCTGACTCTTATGCTGAATGGGGCCACCGCATGCAGCAAGCCGTCAGCAGCTGGGTCCATGGGTGCCAGGCGACCAGTCCTGACCAAATCATTCAGCTGATCCTACTGGAGCAATTCTACAACTATTCACCCCTGGAGGTCTGAGACTGGGTCCAAGATCGGAGGCCCCTCACGCTACCAGAGGCCACCCGCCTGGCTGACAAATACAATGATGCCAGGCGAGACACCGTCACCCCGGCCAAACCACCTCTTCGGATCCACCCCGCTCTGGCTACACGGCCAACACCTCTGGAGCGAGCACCCCGATACCAACCACCCCCACAGCCCCAACGTACTGGCCCGCAATGCTATGGCTGCAATCAGCTGGGACATATTTGGGATTGCTGCTCCCTGAATCAGAGCCGACCCCCACCAGCTCACCCAACCTACTCCCCGGCCAGAGTCTCCGCATTTTGCTGCCAGCATGACCCGGCACCCAAGACCTTTACCTCTGGAGAAGAGGACTTTGGACTTCTCCATGAGGCCAACCCCTTACAGGCAGCCACCCAGGACAACTGCCAACACCATCAGCAGATGGTCCACATCAACGGCCAGCCATCCCAAGGGCTACGGGACACTGGGGCCACCCTTACGTTGGCTCAGCCCCAGCTCATCCACCCCGCAGCCACTACAGGCTATTCTGTAGCTGTCCGAGTGGCCGGCAGCCCCGTATACCGGATCCCCACAGCTCGCGTCCACCTAGATTGGGGCACCAGAGCCCGGGACGAGGAGGTAGGAATCATGCAAGACTTACCAACTGAGATCTTGCTGGGCAACAACCTTGGTCTGCTCACCTCTGCATTTGAGGAAACCCAAAATGAAGAGGCATAACCTGTCACCACCCGACAACAGGCTCGGAAGGCTCCTCACCCAAGCTCCGAAGGGACTCAGGTAAGAACCACCAGCCCTGAACCTTAACCCAGACAACTGCCCCACACTAACTTGGGATTCCCCCGGCGACTTTGCCAAGGAAACCTGTGACGTCCTGCGCCCCCGCTGGCAGAGGTGGACATTGCCAGTGATTATTTGGACATTCAGTTCCTTTTCCTGGTCACTCACCTGGACTCTATTGCTCTAATGGACCTTTGTATAAAGGCAGGCATCGCCCAAAAAGGGGTGCTGCCTCATTTTGTTCTGTTCTCAGTGTGATCCATGCTCTCCGTGTGATTTGATCTGTGATTCATTCGGATTCAAGCCTCATTGCACTCCTGATTTCTGTTTTATTGCTTTAGCAGTTCTGTTAATGTGCGGTTCGTTTTTTGTTTATCCTGTCTGTCTTTAGGTCACCTCTCTGTCAGGTATTGGTCCTGTGTATTCCTAGCCTAGTTCTGTTTATAAAGAAAGGGTGGGGTGATCCTGGATGGGCGCTGCACTTTGTAGTTTCCCTGTCTGGGGAAATGGAAATATATGTGCTTGAGTGTTTTTATGTACTCTAGCTAGGGATAACACATGGGATGTTGTATTCTGCACTTGCCGCTTTAGATACACTTCCAAAGTTACGCAAGTGTTCTGAATACGCTACCTCGGAGTAAATGCAATTTATAACACGTATTATACAGAGTAAATGCAATTTATATGACACGTATTATTCATACAGGGTACATAGACTGTGCATCAAAACAAAATTGATAGGTGCGTTGTCGCTCTCACACTGGATTCGGTGTGAAGCACATGGAAAGAATATGGAAAATAAAATGAAAAGAAAAAAGCAAGGGATATAACTTGTTTTGAATGTCAGTGGAAGTAAAATCGTTTGATAATTCTCAGTTTCTGTTGTGCCTCCCACTAGTTATGAGGAGCACTGTAAACAGGGTTTTGTGTTTCGCCCCGCGTCTGGAAGAAGTACATTCATTCCTTGTCCTCTGTTGCCACCTTGTGGTCAAAAGGTGGTATCCAGATATGGTAAAGGAAATGGAAAGGGGGGAGTTTGACTCTCTTCTTTCTTCTGCTTGAGCGGAACCTTAAGGAAAAAGGGGTAGAAACACCAGATGGTGCTTTATCGTTGGAGTAATATGGTGTAAGATAGACACGTGGTACACTCACATGATCCTGAGCCGGTGTAATAACCACGCTCACTCGATAATGCCCTTCTAGCCCGTAAAGGCGGCCAGATTCCCTTCTTTCCTGCTGCTGTTCGGTTCCTTGCCTCGGGTTCCTTATTACCACGTGTCTATCTTACACCATATTACTCCAACGATAAAGCACCATCTGGTGTTTCTACCCCTTTTTCCTTAAGGTTCCGCTCAAGCAGAAGAAAGAAGAGAGTCAAACTCCCCCCTTTCCATTTCCTTTACCATATCTGGATACCACCTTTTGACCACAAGGTGGCAACAGAGGACAAGGAATGAATGTACTTCTTCCAGACGCGGGGCGAAACACAAAACCCTGTTTACAGTGCTCCTCATAACTAGTGGGAGGCACAACAGAAACTGAGAATTATCAAACGATTTTACTTCCACTGACATTCAAAACAAGTTATATCCCTTGCTTTTTTCTTTTCATTTTATTTTCCATATTCTTTCCATGTGCTTCACACCGAATCCAGTGTGAGAGCGACAACGCACCTATCAATTTTGTTTTGATGCACAGTCTATGTACCCTGTATGAATAATACGTGTCATATAAATTGCATTTACTCTGTATAATACGTGTTATAAATTGCATTTACTCCGAGGTAGCGTATTCAGAACACTTGCGTAACTTTGGAAGTGTATCTAAAGCGGCAAGTGCAGAATACAACATCCCATGTGTTATCCCTAGCTAGAGTACATAAAAACACTCAAGCACATATATTTCCATTTCCCCAGACAGGGAAACTACAAAGTGCAGCGCCAATCCAGGATCACCCCACCCTTTCTTTACATATATCTAGGTAGACCTAGGCACTACCATTGTATCCCAGGAAGGCAGCAGCACAACACCCCATCCGTTTTAATCCTAGAGACAGGCGCCGACTGTAGAATACCCAAACTTTCTCCCTAGTTCTGTTTATGTCTGTCTGATTATAGTTATCCAGGTCCTTTGTTATTTATTTGTTAACGTTTATCTAGTTCAGTGTATATTTAGTTCAGGTCGGTTTCTGTGCTTTATGCTTATGTTTAGTTAAGTTCCCTGGTCTCTAGTTTTATGTGTATTTAGTTCTGGATCTCCTGTCTGTTTTTATTGGTTCCTCTTTTGTTACTTAGAGTAAATAAAAGAATTTATTTACAACAGACTATTTCACGCTTCATGTCTGTATCTTGTCTAGTCACTGCAAAATAGCTCACACTCTCCTGCTCCATGTCTAGTCAGGTCCCCCCCAGTCATTACAAAACCATTGCGGGACATTACCCTTGCCCCTTACAGACAGCAGGCGGGCCGGGACCTGGGGGGATAGGGGAGATAAGCTTTGAATGGGACCAGGGGAAGTTGCATAGGATCTCCTGGGGGGAAGCCAAGATACCCATTCTACAGCTGCTAGTGCCGGAGAAATATCGGTGTGATCTCATAAAGATAGGGCACAATATTCCTCTAGCAGGCCATCTAGGACACAGGCAGACCTTGCATCGCCTGACCCAGAGCTTCTTCTGGCCTGGTCTATCTGGCGATGTGAGGGATTACTGCCGGACCTGCGAGATATGCCAGAGAGTAGGGAAGCGAGGGGACACAGCCATGGCCACCCTGAGACCCCTACCCATAGTGGGAGAGCCATTTAGGAGGGTGGCGGTAGATCTGATAGGGCCCTTAGCGGTGCCTAGCACTACGGGGAAGAAATACATCCTAACCGTAGTTGACTACGTGACCAGGTACCCTGAGGCCATAGCACTTCGGATTATCCAGTGAGAGACCGTGGCTGGTGCTCTGCTCCAGATATTCTCAAGGGTTGGATTTCCACAGGAAATCCTGTCCGACCAGGGCAAGCAGTTCATGGCCGAGGTTACCCAACAGCTCTGGAAGCTGTGCGGGATTAAACCCCTGTACAGCTCCCCTTACCATCCGCAGACCAATGGACTCTGCGAGCGTTTTAATGGGACCTTAAAACACCTCCTCCGCACTTTCACCATGTCCCATATGGACTGGGAACGCCACCTACCCCACCTCCTCTTTGCGCACCAGGAGGTCCCCCAGGAAGCCACCGGCTTCTCTCCCTTTGAGCTGCTGTATGGCCGGAGGGTCCGAGGCCCATTGGACCTGCTCCGGGAGCATTGGGAGGGTACTCTGTCTGAAGAAGGGACATCGGTCATAGACTATGTACTCGAGTTTAGGGATTGGCTGCAATCTCAAAGCCGCACAGACTAGGCAGAAGAGGTGGTATGACCGGTCGGCCAGGGACCGCACCTTCCAGCTAGGGCAGAAAGTGTTAGCTCTCTGACCGGTCAAACAGAATAAGCTCCAGGCAGCCTGGCAGGGTCCGTACAAAATTATAGAAAAACTCTACGATACCACCTTCATAGCAGCCAGCTGTTCCAATGAAAAGATTCATCAAACCTTTCATGTGAACATGCTGAAGCCATATCATGAGAGGGAAGAGACAGTAGCCGCGATCTGCTCTCCGGATGTGGGGGATCTGGAGGGTCTCCCCCTACCGGTGCTGCCAGGGGATCCTAGAGCCAAAGGATGGGTAGCTGATGTCTGGCTTGGCGGGGGACTTAGTTCACGCCAGAGAACAGGCTCAGCAGTTGCTCCAGGAGCACCAAGACCTGTTCTCGTCCTGCTCCGGCTACACTACTGTAGCGCTGCATCGGGTTGATACCCAAGGTCAAACCCCCTGGAGGCAGACTGCATACCGCATCTCCGGTGGTCCTAGTCCCCAAAAAGGATGGCACTACCAGGTTCTGTGTGGACTACTGTTACGATCTGGACGGATTCTGTATATCTTGCACCCCATCTGGTATATGAACTTTGTTACATCTTGCATTGGGGATGCAGGTTTCAGGATGATACTCTCCTCCCAGGTTCAAGTCCTGGTCTTCACTTGAAGACACCTTGCACTTAATTGAAATGTGTATATAAAGAGACTACACCCTAAGAAGGGTGCGGTCTCATTCACTTACTCATTCACTTCATGGTATGCTCTGGTTGTTTGCAGTTCTGCTCCTAGGATCTCCTGAGTATCTAAGGACTTCTAGTTTCAGGTTTATTTAGTTAGTTCCTTCTTGTTACTCTCATGTTCTGTTTCATAGATCTTTCTGTGTATGTACCTCCTGCTCAGTTGTGATTATTCTCTACCTGCTGTTTCTGATAGTTTCTTCGATATATTTATGTTATGCTTATTTTGGTTATTACATATTGTGTTTTCAGAGTCTGATTTCAGTATTTGGTTTCATTTATATTCTGCCTTTCAAGTAGTTTCCCTTCCCTGTAGGTTCAGTCCCTCATTTCGCATCTTGTTCCATCTTGTTTCTCATGCCTCCCTGCTGCTGCTATATTTAGGTTCTCCTTCATGCCTATCACTCTTAGCCATTCCTCTCTTGCGTAGCCCCACTCGGCTTCTCCCCTCTGTTCTCGTTCATTCCTTCTAGTGTCCAGCCCCCTCCTGTTTGGTTTTGATTTAGTTTATTGTACCCTATACTCTGTATTAGTATTGTTTCTTTGTAGTTGGTTTATTCTTGTATTTTGGTTTTATTTATTGTGTCAGTCTATGTGCTTCTGTGCTGGAACCCTGTTGTTACAGTTTCAGTCTTGTTTGTGTCTGAGAATACTTATAATAAATATCTTAGATATACTCTGGATCATGTTTCACTGCGCCGTAGGCTCACACCCTTCTGCATTCATGCCAGACATAGTCAACCGTTACAACTACAGTAGGATGAATGAGCACACGGTCACCGACGCCTACCCCATGCCCCGGGTAGACGAGCTCCTCGACCGCATTGCCCAGGGGAACTTCCTCACCACCATTGACTTGTGTAAGAGGTATTGGCAGATTCCCCTTGCCGCGGAAGATGTGCCGAAATCGGCATTCATTACTCCCTTTTGGTGTGTTCCAATTTCAGGTCATGCCATTTGGGATGAAGAATGCCCCGGCCACCTTCCAACGCATGGTGGATCGGCTGCTTGACGGAATGCAGGACTTTACAAGTGCCTAACTAGACGATATTGCCATCTTTAGCCATACCTGGGAGGAATACCTAGTCCACTTGAGAACCGTACTGGACCGCATAAGCGAGGCAGGGCTGACCATCATACCCGACAAATGCCACATAGGGATGTCCGAGGTCCAGGTCCAGGCATAGGGTGGGTTGCGGGAAGCAGCAACCGGAACCAGAGAAAAACGAAGCCTTTGCCCAGTGGCCTACCCCCTGCACCAAAACCCAGGTATTAGCCTTTTTAGGGACAGCAGGGTACTACTGACGCTTTGTATTACAATTACAGCGCCACTGCCAAACCCCTGACTGACCTCACATGCAAAAACCTTTCCCCGGCAAGTCCTGTGGTCCTGTGGAGTGTGAGGGAGCCTTCCAACAGTTAAACTGGGCATTGGTGGAGGCACCCGTACTAGCCGCTCCCGATCCAACTAAATGTTTTGTCATTCACACAGATGCCTCCATGTTCGGATTGGGAGCGGTGCTGAGTCAAGTTGGAGAAGATGGACATGACCACCCTGTTGCCTATATCAGCCGGAAGCTATTACTCAGGGAGGTTGCCTACGCGGCCATCGAGAAGGAATATTTAGCCCTTGTATGGGCGCTTAAGAAACTTAAGCCCTACCTATACGGGTGCTCCTTCACCGTCCTCATGGATCATAACCCCCTGGTATGGCTGAACCGGGTGGCCGGAGACTATGGCCGACTTCTGCGATGGAGCCTCACACTGCAGCCTTTTAATTTTTCCATTCAGTATCGGCCTGGAAAACACAATGCCAATGCAGAGGGTCTATCTCGCCAGACTGAACTTGAGACGTGAGCCCTGACTTTCATGGACATCCCCAGGCGGACCCGACTAAGGGTCTCACCGGGTCTGCCATCTTTGGACTCGGGAGCTGTGTGACAGAACAGCCGTCACGTTCAATTTATTAGCCCATAAAAAGTTAAAAGTTTGTTGGTCCAAGGTTAAATTTCGTTTATACAATTTATGTCTGTATGATCTCTGTGTGTATTGTGTTTCCCCTCGCAAATTCCCCGCACCAAACGCACCTGCAATCCCTCACAATTTAATAACACCCAAATTGCCCAGTTTTCGTTCACCCAAGTGTATAATTCATTTGTACAATTTGTGCTTGTATGATCCTAATGTTTATTGAGTTCTTTGCCACCCCTGCCTTGCCCAGCCATCGTGGTTTATCTGCCCAGAGCAACCCTGATACAGCTGCCACTGGCCGAGACCAAGCACAGCCGACATTCCTTACACCCTGCACCGCTCAGCCCCTGTACATGCCACCAGAGTGCTTTTTGGTCAGAAGGGCCCTGAGAACATGGTGCCACTGTGGGGTGAGTTCCAAAGGGGAGTGCCACCATGATCACCCCTCAATCAGCCACTAATCCCAGGTCGGGCTTCCCAGCCGCAGAGGAGATACGGTGCCAGAATCAGCGTTCGCACTCCAAGGGGTGGAATTTCCAGGGCCAAGGAACAGCCCAGGGCGGGCCAGACAGTGTGGCGCCAGGAGCTGGAGGCCGGGGCAGCCCATGTTAAGGATACGAAAAGGGCTCGAGCTAGAGGCAGTGGCAAAACTGGCGCCGGCATGTCTGAGGGCGGGCATAGGAGCGAACAATGGTACTGTATCAGGGGCAGACTGACAACTAATGGGGCCCCCAGGCAATAAGAGATCCTGGGGCCCCCTGTGCCATGCCCATAAAAGGTTAACCCCCCAAAAAAGAAGAACACGCATAACCGTCACACACACACTATGCTCACACACACACTCTACTCACACACACACACTGCTCATACACTCTGCGCTCACACACACTGCTCCCACACTGTTCAAACACACACTGCTCAAACACACATACTGCTCATACACTCTGCGCCCACACGCACTGCTCACACACACTCTGCTCATACACACAGTCCTCACACACACACTGCTCAAACACACACACACTCTGCTCACACACACACACACTCTGCTCACACACACACTCTGCGCACACACACTCTGCGCACACACTCTGCTCACACACACACTCTGCTCACACACACACTCTGCTCACACACCACTCTGCGCTCCACACACGCACTCTGCGCTCACACACGCACTCTGCGCTACACACACGCACTCTGCGCACACACGCACTCTGCGCACACACAATCTGCTCACACACGCACACTCTGCGCTCACACACGCACACTCTGCGCTCACACACGCACACTCTGCATACACACACACGCACTCTGCATACACACACACGCACTCTGCGCTACACACACACGCACTCTGCGCTCACACACACGCACTCTGCGCTCACACACACTGCTCACACACACACTCTGCAATCACACACGCACACTCTGCTCTCTCACACGCACACTCTGCTCTCTCACACGCACACTCTGCTCTCTCACACGCACACTCTGCTCTCTCACACGCACACACTGCTCTCTCACACGCACACTCTGCTCTCTCACACACACACACTGCTCAAACACACACACTACTCACACACACTCTGCTCACACACCCACTGCTCAAACACACACACTCTGCGCACACACACTCTGCGCTCACACACGCACTCTGCTCTCTCACACGCACACTCTGCTCTCTCACACGCACACTCTGCTCTCTCACACGCACACTCTGCTCTCACACACACTGCTCAAACACACAGCTCACACACACTGCTCAAACACACAGCTCACACACACTCTGCACACACACACACACTGCTCAAACACACACTCTGCGCTCACACACGCACTCTGCGCTCACACACGCACTCTGCGCACACGCACTCTGCGCTCACACACGCACTCTGCGCACACGCACTCTGCGCTCACACAAGCACTCTGCGCACACACACGCACTCTGCGTACACACACGCACTCTGCTCCCACACGCACTCTGCTCCCACACGCCACTCTACGCTCACACACACACACTCTGCGCTCACACACGCACTCTGCGCTCACACACGCACTCTGCGCTCACACACGCACTCTGCGCTCACACACACACTCTGCGCTCACACACGCACTCTGCGCTCACACACACGCACTCTGCTCACACACACACGCACTCTGCGCTCACACACACTCTGCGCTCACACACACTGCTCATACACACTGCGCTCACACACACTCTGCGCTCACACACTGCTCTCACACACGCTCTGTAATCACACAAGCACACTCTGCTCTCACACACGCACACTCTGCTCTCACACACGCACACTCTATGAATAACAGATCACACACACGCACTCTGCGCACACACTCTGATCACATACACACTATGCTCACACTCACACTATAAGGAACACACACACACACACACTGCTCAAACACAGTCTGCTCACACACACACTGCTGACACACACACACTGCTGACACACACACACTGCTCACACACACACTACTCAAACACACACACTGCTCAAACACACACACACCTGTTTGTTATACTCACAGGTTAGACTCCTTCCTGCTCTGTCTCCAGGCTGGTCCCCGTTGACTCCCCCTCCCTGCACATGCTGGACACATCCAGCACAGCAGGGGAGGCTCTTCATCGAGCCTTCGGAGGGGGAAGGGGCGGAGCCAGCATCTCCCCATGTGAGCTGCTGCTGGTCTGGCAGCCTCTTCTCCCTCCTCCACACCCCCACCCTTGCAGGGCCTTTACTTCCGGGCAGCGTGTGGGTGATCCCACACGCTGCCCGATCAAATGGGAGACCAGGTGCCTGCCTGGACCACAGGGCAAATCCAGGCCCCCCTTCCCATCGGGGTCATCGGGCAATGCCCGATGGCTCAGTCCGCCCCTGGACTGTACCGTATTAATGTACCTTGTCTGTGCTGTTCAAAATAAACCAACCTGCTTAACCTGTACTACGCCTCGACGAGTATTTGGGAAGAGGGACTATCTGCTAGGTATTCCTTCCTGGCTGACTCGCTAGATTCCAGCAAGGGACCTGACGCTGGCTCGCTACCGCTGCTCACTGCAGAGCAACCCCGGCACCTACGGCGGATCTACTCCCTCTGAGTAGCGGCGTCCGTCACACTATTCACTTTGCATATTGCTCATATCAAAAGGATTAACAGTTTACAAGACAAAGACATAATAGGCTGGGTTCACTAAAGTGTCCCATTAGGCGAAATGCGACCCTTCGATATATCATGGCTACATCACTATGAGCAAGCCACCAAACTCAGTATCGGTTAAGAATTTATCCTATACCTACTTACCAAATCTACACTATATATATATAATGGTTAAGTCGTGTTAGTCCAGATGCCAAAATCAGAGTATAGTAGTGCATAGTTGGGTCATTTACTCTTTCCTCCTAGGCACCATCATCAGATGTTCACCATGATGCTTATCTGCATGGTTTAATGAGCCTATGATCTGTCCTCTGTTTGATTACCTTACTTGACGATATCATTCCACTATTAGCATTTACAACACCCCCCCCCCTTCTGCTTGACTCCTTATTGTTCAATTCTATAATTTTGGTTGATTTACCTTCAAGACCTGAGGAGGAGAGGTATTCTCTCGAAAGCTTGTCTTTTAAATGTAACGTTAGTCCAATAAAAAAAGGATCACTATCTGCTATACATATATATATATATACACACACATTTAAATTATAGTGAAGAGCAGAAAGTGAGTTTAAAAGCCTCCGCATAGCAAATAATAAAGTGTATAATTGTAGAAGATATTTACACATCCCAGCAATTCAGAGAACTGCTTCACAGAGTTCATGTGCTACATTCTCCATATGCAGCAAGGAACTCTGTGTGGGACATGCAAATGAAGTCTCCAATGCCTCACTTATTTGCATCTTGGGTCTGTTTTAACACAGAACCCTCCTGTCTACTGCAGTGCCATACTAGATGGCTTTTTAGCAAAGGTCAGGTTATGCAACGAGTCACAACCACTCCTGGACAGCTGTTTCGGGCTTATGTCCTCATCAGCAGGAAATGGGCCGTGACTCATTGCTGTTTGATGCTTTACCCCAAGGGCAAATCAATACACCTTTAAGTTATGGGATGTGTAAATGTCTTCTACGATTATAAACTTTATTATTTGCTATGTGGAGGGTTTTGATCTCACTTTTTGCTCTCCACCATAACTTAAATGAGTATTGATTTTACCCACGGGATAAAGCATCAAACATAACGAGTCACGGCCTGAGAAAATTAGAGACTTGCTATACACCAGCCCGTACAATGATGGGCAGAACAAAGAGTCCTGAATGACATCCTTAAACATTTCTCATCAGTTGTCACCTATGTAATGGTACATACTGATCTGTTTCATTTCATTTCAAAAACTTAGCCATCTACTGTATATACTATAAATTGTATATTCTGAATATCCCATTGAGGCTTAAATGAGAAATCTGTAAATGTCTGCATATATCTGTTTAGATTTCAATCTAGCTAAATTTTTTATTCTTTTTTTATACTTATGAGCCGAGGGAACTCAGACATTAAAATAATTATATAAAAAAGGGGTGTGTTATGTACATGTTTGATTATGCTAAAGGTTAAGGTTAAACTTATAGGGCGACATTACAATGCTCCTGCTAAAACGGGAGCGCTAGGGAGAAAAAACTGCGTCTGCAGTTTTCTCCCTAGCGCCCCCGTTTTAACGGGAGATTACAATGTAGGCGCTTAAAAAGCTGCCTGCATTGTTTGCGACGGCTAAGCGCCACCGTGCGCATCCTCTCAATGGAGCTCTCCGGCCCTGTCGGCGTAGTGATACGCAGGGGGAGACTGGGGGACTTTTCCCCCCAGTCTCTCCCTGCTCCCGCCAGACGGAGGAGGTGGAAGGAGCCGTGGGATAGGAGGTGAGAATACAATTGTTGTTTTTATTTTTTTGGCTGGTGTTAACAGATTCTGCAGCACCAAATCCAGGCTGTGGTTCGCTTCTTGCTAACCGAAGCTGGACGTTAATCAGCGTTAGGACTTTGTAATCCTAACGCTGGTTAACACTTTGCGCTCCCCATGTTATGTATAGGGAGCACAAAGTACAGTAACCTCACGCTGAAAAGCGCAAGATACCAAACGCAAATGGGTTACTTAACCCATTAGCGTTTGCATTGTAATTTGCGTTTGCTACCAGGGCTTACGTTAACGCTCAAAGTATGTAATGTAGCCCATAAAGTGTTGTGTGTGGTAGGTGTTAAGGGGAAACCGAACAGAAATAATCCTCGTTTAAGTTTGTATTCCGTACCTGAACTCTTTGGGATTGTTCAGTGCAGCTTTTTCCATAACCTGCAGAAATGTGGAGCCTTCTGGGACCTCAACAAAGATGGAGTATTTGAAATGTTTTTCAACTATATTATTTATTATGGTGTATTCCACTGTGACGAGAGTAGCTGTGTAAGGGAATAAGGAAAAACAGATTAACAAATTCGAGGTAAACCAAATCATATGTGTAATAATCATAAATCAAAATTACAGGATAAATTGACATTCACTTGGACCTTGAGATAAAAACTCACCCTCGATTGTCTGGGCAAGTGTGCATGGCACACACAGGATAATCACCACAGAAAGCAGATGGCTATACATGTTCCCACACAAAAACACAAACAAAATGTGCAGACATACTATCTTCTCTTATATATTTTACAAATAGATAAATATAGAACCAGCTGCCATGTTACCCTTTCTTCCCACACTTAATCCTTAATTCCCAGCTACCACATTATCGATAACTGCTAAAGCCTGATAACCGCTTTTTATAGAGCAAACAGCAAATATATTAAGGACCTGGCTGGCATACAGAATACACTTTTTGTGTGACCACAATTATGTATGTGTGTCTGACTGCATAAAAAGTGAATCCAGCCCAGTGATCTCTCTAACAGGGTCTATTCAAAGAAAGGTGAAACTCAGGAGAATGACTGGAGAAGTGAAAATTCTAGGTCAAAATAGCCAAATTCTCCCATTTATCTCACTTTCCGAATTGACTATTTGGTCCAGATTCAATAGGCGAAAAAATATAGATGGGGCCTCGCGCAAAAGTAGCTCAGATGAAGCGTATGGAAATCCTCCTATGGAGTGGAGCCTAAAAGAAAGCAAATGGGACATACATTACAATTGATATACTGCGCAATGTATCACCACAATTTGCATTAGGCTGATCAACTCACATGGTGGAGAGCCATGTTACAGTTGGCTCATACATTGGCAGCTCGTACATATTACAGGAACTCTTCGCCTCATACAGATGGAAATAGAGACGGTACTCCACCAGAATATGCAATGCAATGGAGACAGCACTCCACCAGGAAATGCAATGCAATACGATATATGATCTCCCCAGGCCTCAAGCGAAGTAAGGATGTATACCGATAGAAAGTAAAAAAGGTCACAATCGACCTATTTATTAAAAAATATATTGCACAACGCGTTTCAACCTTATGGTCTTCCTCAAGTGCTAAGATTAGCAGTTGAGGAAGACCATAAGGTCGAAACACGTTGTGCAATATATTTTTTAATAGGTCGATTGTGACCTTTTTTACTTTCTATCGGTATACATCCTTACTTCGCTTGAGGCCTGGGGAGATCGTATATCGTATTGCATTGCATTTCCTGGTGGAGTGCTGTCTCCATTGCATTGCATATTCTGGTGGAGTACCGTCTCTATTTCCATCTGTATGAGGCGAAGAGTTACTGCAATATGTACGAGCTGCCAATGTATGAGCCAACTGTAAAATGGCTCTCCACCATGTGAGTTGATCAGCCTAATGCAAATTGTGGTGATACATTGCGCAGTATATCAATTGTAATGTATGTCCCATTTGCTTTCTTTTAGGCTCCACTCCATAGGAGGATTTCCATACGCTTCATCTGAGCTACTTTTGCGCGAGGCCCATCTATATTTTCTCGCCTATTGGGACTTTGTTTGTATATCTTGGTGGTGTAGATATACGGGACCTTGCAGCATTCTTTGTTCATTCACATGAGCCATTAACCTTTTCTGTATTTTATGCTATTTGGTCCAGATTGTTCTCTTCTCCTGCCAGTTCTCCTGGTTTTCACCTTTCTCTGAATAACCCTGCTAATTTCGTAGTTGTGATATGTCACGGTTATGTCACTATGAGAAAAACAACAAAACAAAATTTTAGGCCCACACAATGAAGCTGTGATATATATCGCACGTTATAGGTATAGAACCCCACACACACATAAAAGATAGGTATAGGAACCCACACATGTCCCACCACACACAGTGCCCCCATACATTCATGTAAACCTCATTACACATGTTCACCTAACTCTCATCCTATGTCTACAGCCGGTACAAACACACACAACTCTCACCACAAACACACCGCTCCTAGATGCACAAATGTCAATGCACACATCAGGCAAAAAGTGACATGTTGGGTTTTATAAAAGTAGCCAAAACTGCCCGAACACCGAGTGTTAAAAAGTTAATGAATTTCTTCAGTTACAAAAACAGCATTTCTGATATTTTTGTAGTTTAATTTATTCATGTGTTCAAAAGAAAAAAAGCTGGACTACCTATCTGACTACCTGGGCCTATTTTTGTCAAAGTATGGCAATAATCTCATCGAGATTGTTCCACTATCCGGTACATGAGTGTGTGGAGGGGGCAACTGACATCTCAGACCCAGCTGAGTTTTCCCCTTCTGATCCCGAGGAACAAATGGAGTTTGACTCCTTCTCGGCCAGGGAGTCAGAGGATGAAGCCATGGAGGTTGTTCCCATTAATACTTCTCATATATATACCCTCGCCAAATGGCCAGACACCCTAATGGTGGTCCAGGGCGTAAGATTATTACAGGCTGTATTACCAGTGATGCTGTACACTTATCTGCATCACCCACCGCACTCATAGTGCCAGGCGCCGAGGCCGCAATTAAGGGGTCTGGCGGTGGGGTCACAACCAAGGAGTTTGGTGGGGAAACCGCAATACTGTTGTCTAGCGGCGAAACCGCTATACATTTGTTTAATGGTAAAATCACATTGCCTTTGTCCGTCAGTGAAGCTGTCACATCTGTTGTTGGCTACGTGCCACCCACGTCTGTTGTTGGCTACGTGCCACCCACGATATTTAATCCTGGTGTAGTGCCAGTCGTGATGCCTAAACCTGGCGCAGTGCCAGTCCCAAGCTGTGTGTCAGTGGTTCCAGAAACCCAGTCAAGCTGTGTGTCAGCGGTTCCAGAAACCCAGTCAAGCTGTGTGTCAGCAGTTACACTCCCAAGCTGTGTGTCAGCAGTAACACTCCCAAGCTGTGTGTCAGCAGTAACAGAGCCTCATTGCACTCCCACTGTGCCCATGTCCCACAGTGGTTCCACCAGTGTCTTGTCCTGTTATAGGGTTACCCCTCTCAAGTCCCGCTTTAAGAGGAGACGAAAGAGGGTGAAAAACTCCAGTCCAGTTGGGTCCGAGGATGCCACTCTCCGCCCAGGGTCCGAGGATGCCACGCTCCATTCTTAGGCTAATAAGGCCATACTCCTGGCTTGCCTTGCGGAATCTCAGCAACTGGGGAGTCTGGTTGGTTAAATGTTTCCAAAAGGGAGAAATCTTCCAAAAGGTTTTGTGAGGACTCCTTCTGGGTTACTGGTCCGGGAGGTACACTGGGTTGTGCTCCAGCGATTCCCTAGTCTCATGGGGAATTTTGCTAAAGATTCAGAAGACTCAGAAGACTGAGTGTGCTTGGTTTTTGGGTTTTCGTAGGTGCCCTGAGGTCACCTTTTTTGGAGGGGGCTACTGTAACGTTCCCACGTTCCAACCCTATCTCCCAGCCCTCTGTATTCCTCATGTTTTGGTTCCTATGTGTTTCCCTGAGATGCAGCTCAGGGGTTAAGTTGTCTGCTAGTTTTAGTTGCTTGTTGAGCTTCTGCTGGTGATATGGGCTGATTACTCCCCTATATAAAGCCATGGGCCCATATCACCATGCTCTTGCATCTGGTTCACTTCAGCTACTGTTTTGTTCCTGAGAGCTCCCTGCTATTCTGTCTAAGTTCAAGTTCTAGTTCGTGCTTAATGTTTACCTTATTTCTTTGGTTTCTCTGTCCTAGTGTTTCTTTAGTTAGCTTAGGTTCTAGTTTATGTCCAGTGTTTTTCATGTTATCAGTTTCAGTGTTTCTCCTTTGTCTGAGTTTCATGTTCTGATTGACCCCTCGGGATATTGTGGAAAAGTGCAGGGTTGGACCCTGCAGTCCAATATTAAAATGATATGAATCTGGTAATATAGGCGTCAGTGGCAGTTCACCCAAATATTACTATAGTGTATGGCAGGATGGAAGCGCACCAGCAGTAACAAGCAGCAGAATATACCAGACAGGGGCAAAGAGCGAGAGTAGTTGTTATAACAAAACCAGCTCAACAACGTTTAGGCACTAGTACTGCGCTACTGTATATGGTGAGAATTGGCTCACACCAGTCCCGGCGGCTCTGCGTCATCACACCACGCCCCACCCCCTGATCACTCACAGCTGCGCCGGGTGCCACCGGAGCTCCTGGCATTCGGCCAGCTGGCGGCACCATGCGTCTGGGCCCCCCCCCCGTGTGGATGTCACAATATTACAATCCAAACGCAAACGGATTAAGTAACCAAATTTGTAAGAAGACTAATTAATGTAGCATATGAATCCTCACACTGCCGGGCAGCGCCTTAAGGCCCGGTTCACACCTAATCATTTTACAGCGCGTTCCTGCACGCTGTAAAACGCATAAACAGGGAAATCCCATTATTTGCTATGGGACCCGTTCATACCTGGGCGTTTTACAGCGCGCAGGAACGCGCTGTAAAATGTCCTACGCCCAAAGAAGTACAGGAGCTTCTTTAGGGTGTATTGCAGCGTGTTCACTCTGCAGTATATGGCCGTGAATGCGCTGCAATGCGCGTTCGCATGTTTTTTACGCTTGCGCGATACGCGCGTTAAAAAACGCACATATTGCGCACGTAAAAAAAACGCAGGTGTGAACCCAGCCTTACAGTATAATTAATGCAGCATATGATTCCGCACACTGCCAGGCAGCACCTTTACAGTTTGTGGATCCAGGAATCAGGTGAGTATTAGAAAGAAAAAAAAAGTTTTATTTTATGTTGCTGGGGATATTTAAAAATGTCCTCGGATTAAATTTTTTTTAAAAATGTGTCACCTTACCTTAGCCTGGTGGTCAGTGGGGGCTCCCTGGATCCAGGTTGTGGGGAAGGGGGGGTCTGCCGTGGCTCCATCCCTGGAGTCCCTGCGCCACCTCTCTGCCACATGCACCCAGCTGGCCAGTCCGCAGTCGCAGCTCTGTCATACTGCCGCTGCATGCTCCTCAAGGGGTCCTCGGGAGGGAGGCTCCGGTGGGCTGCCCTCTACAGTGCCTGATTAGAGGGCCTCGTCTGCCTGATGTTTTAGCGACAAGAATGTTTTATCCCATAGGCTTCAATGTTAAAAATATTCCCGTTTTAAGTCAATATCTAATAAACCATTGCTTATAATATTCTGCAGTAAAGAGTCTCTTTATTTTTAGATATTCTTTTTAGGATTTTTTAAGCATTTTTTTTTTAAAAAAAATCAATTTTTTTTTAGAACTTTTGGCAACATCCCAAAAAGTTTGAAGTTCGCGAACTTTCGAACTGCCAGTGTTCGAATCAAACTCCGAACCGAACAGCTCATCCCTAGTGTGGAGGAACTTGATTGGCCTGCACAGAGTCCTGACCTCAACCTGATAGAGCACCTTTGGGATGAATTAGAGCAGAGACTGAGAGCCAGGCCTTCTCGTCCAACATCAGTGTGTGACCTCACAAATGTGCTTCTGGAAGAATGGTCAAAAATTCCCATAAACACTGCACTGTTATAGCTGCAAAGGGTGGACCAATGTCATATTGAACCCTATGGATTAGGAATGGGATGTCACTTAAGTTCATATGCGAATCAAGGCAGGTGAGCGAATACTTTTGGCAATATAGTGTGTGTATATATACAGTTAATTTCCTAATTATATAAAATACATGTATGTACAAATTGAGCATGCTACAATATTCCTGGTAAGCATATAAACTGAAGAAAGTCAACAGCATGTACCCAACACTCAGCAACAACATATTGAAGGGGCTATTCACAAATTGCTGGTGCTGCAAATACCAGAGAAAATTGCCTGTATTGCAGTGCAGACAAACGCTGGCAGTACACAAACTTAAAATCCAAAGAGCGACAGGAGATTGCTGTTTGGATCCGAGTTTTGTGAAATGCTGCGTTTGTCAGTTCTGAGACACCTTCGTGAATAACCCCTTTCTTGCTGAATGTTGGGGATTCTGACTCAGGACTCATTTTGTATATATTTTATTAAAGTATATGGGCCCTATTACAATCTTCGCGCAAATGCGTTTTTGCGCCGGCGCAGACGTTAACGCGAGGGGCAAAACCCTTTGCGCAGAACGTCATATTACAATCTCAGCGCAACAAATGCATGTAATAGTCTACCGCGGGTGAACATGCGCGAACTCTGCGTGAGCATACTTTACTGCGTGCATCCTATACTTAACATTCTGAGCGCAATGTGCGCTGGTAGGCGGATGGTATTACAATCTATGCACAGTTTGTAACGCACAGCCTTTGTGCGTATAATTTTAGCGACTCCTGAAAGCTGGTGTTAATGGCAAATCTGAACGACGTGGCTGAACCCAAATACACCAGCCCAAACAAAAATAATCTGCAAAGTATAGTTATACATTCTACTCATACCAAACCAATAAAATGCAGAAGTTGTGCGTGCATTTATTATTGCTGCAGCATATATACTCAGATTGATTTTGGCAGGCGCAAAAACTTAACGTGAGATAATTGTGGTTCTTAATTCTGATTGGCTGAATCGCGTGAAAAAAACAGTCTGCACACTGATTTCTGCGCGCAACATTGCTGCGCGCGCATTTGTGCGCGTCCGTTTTACACTCATTATTGCTCGACGGATGAAAAAACGTGCAAGGATTGTAATACCAACGTTGATATACACTCGTTAATGTTCAACGTTTGGTGCACAAATTCACGCGTTGCGGAGCGTTTTAACGCAAAGATTGTAATCAGACCCTTTATATTTTATTTTGTTGTGGAATTTTCTATTGAACGGATGCATGTACACATATGCATTCACATACAGCATACAGCCACACAAACCAAACCAAACACAGCATTACACACAGCATGTGTTCATACACAGCAAGCATGCATTCAGACACACACAGCAAGCATGCATTCATAAAAACACAACAAGCATACAATCTCACACACACACACGCATACACACACACTGCAAGCATGCATTCATAAAAACACAACAAGCATACAATCTCACACACACACGCATACACACACACTGCAAGCATGCATTCTCATGCACACAGCTTTACACACAGCATGCATTTACACAAACTACACACACCAACAATAAACACTTTATTAGAATATATTTTCCATTGAGTACCAGACCTATTTATATAGGTGTTCTACACCAGAATATCAACACTAGGGATGAGCTGTTCGGTTTGATCTGTTCGGTGTTCGATTCGAACATCGCCCGATCGGCTGTTCGAACTCCGAACATTTCCGCATGTTCGCCCACCATGGACCACAATGCACGTTTCCACTGGCCGGAAGCTTGTAATTGGCTACAGCCTTGCACCTGACCACAGGACAGGTGCAAGACTATGCCAATCACGGCTCAATCATGGGCTCACAGAGCTAAGTCCCGCAGCACACTATATATGGCGTTACCTCGCAGCCCCAGCACGTGTTTTTTGAGAGGAGATTGTTCTGTTAGTGTGTCTTCTCACTGCCAGCAGCTATTGGGGGGTCTCACTTCTAGCAGATATCTGGGAATTGTAATCTGTGTCTTGTCACAGTTGCCAGCTATCAGGGGGTCCTATCAGGGGGTCTCACAGACTTGTAGCAGATATCTGGGAATTTTAATTTGTGTCTTGTCACTGCCACCCATCAGGGGGTCTCACATAGGGATGAGCCGAACACCCCCGTGTTTGGTTCGCATTCGAACAATTTCAAAAGTTCGGGTTCGAACACAATTCGAACTCAATGAAAGTCAACAAAACTTGAACGTTCGAATTTTAGAGTGCCCTCCAAGAGGGCATATATGCAAGATATTTGACATAAAAGGTGTATGGGGGTCTGGGAAGTGCCCTGGGGGACAGGAAACAAGGACAAAAAGTTAAAAAAAATAAGTTTTTAAAGGAACAGTGAGCTTTCCATGAAATAAAGGTTAAGAATAAAAATGAAAAATTCCTTCAAATAGCGTGCCTAGAAGGTCCCCATAACCTGCCCGTGAAGTGGCGGATTTGTAGGATGTATAGAAACATTTAAAAACAAAAAAATGACATTTCAAATGACGGTAAATGGTATTCCTTTTAATCTATTCATAAACAACTGCTTGGGGCGGCAGCCTGTATGAAAAGAGGAGACATTTTAGGACACGCAGAACAAGTTTAGTGATTTTTGGACTAAATTATGGTGAACCTTATGCAGGCTTTGGATGAAAGTACCAATAGGTGCTTTAAAATTGGGCCTTTAGTGTCGGCAACAGTGCCGTCACACTGTAACCCCTCTGTGGTATTATGGAAGAGTGCAGGGTTGGACCCTGCGGTCCAATATTAAAATGATATGAATCTGGTAATATAGGCGTCAGTGTCAGTGCACCCAAATATTGTGCCTTTGGTGGCAGCAAGTGCCTTCACACCGTAACCCCTTTGTGGTATTGTGGAAGAGTGCAGCAGTGGACCATGTGGTATTGTGGAAGAGTGCAGGGGTGGAAGTTTTGGTAATGCAGAAGAGATCCCCGATCTATTCAGTTACGTCAGCATCAGGGGATTGATAGCTGCTGATCCAGGACTGATTTCATTTTTATAAATGTCAGCCGGTCTACAGAGTCAGTGGACAGACACACTCTTTTGTCTGTGACAAAACCTCCAGCAGCACTGAACGTCCTTTCAGAAAGCACGCTGGATGAAGGGCAACCTAGTAGCTGCATAGCATATTGGCTAAATTCTGGCCAGTGATCCAATCTCAACACCCAGTAAGCCAGTGGATCATCTGCTGTAAAGGTATCCAGGTCTGCCCTTGCCCCTAGGTAGTCCTGCACCATATAGTGAAGACGCTGGCAATGGGTGCCTACATTTGACATCTCTGGGCGTCGTGGACTAAAAAAATTGGAAAAAGCATCAGTCAAGCAGCCCCGGCCTTCACCGCTCTTCCTCTGATCATCCGCAACCTCAGAAGCACCTGTGTCATCACTTTGTAACCTATCAGTGCCTGGAAAGGTGTTACACAAGTGTCGCTTTAGAGCGTACTCAATTTGTTTCATCCTGTCCTCCCTCTGGGCGGGCAGGATGAGCACTGCAACTTTACCCTTGTATCGTGGATCAAGAAGGCTTGCCAAGGAGAGTGGATGCGTGTACCTGGAGCTCTGCAACACACCCGGCTAATAACACTTTTTTTGGCACCTTGGACCCGCAATATCGCTCCTGTTCCCTTCACTTGTCGGCGGCCATCAGGAATAACACTCCGGAGCCTGCTTGCTCCCCCCTCCGGACCTGCAAAAGCATCGAGAGTGCACGGAGCTCTCACCGTTGCTGAACGGCAGCCATCTTTGCGGCCTTCAGCGCATAAACATCCACGGACTTGCGTACCAGCAAACGGCCCTAGGTTGGTAAGAAGACTAGGGGCGGCTGGGCATCAGACAGCTCCCATACCCCAGATATTTGACTCTCACTGGGAGGGGGTCTGGGTAGATGGCAGCTGCAATCTGACCTGCCTGAGCTGGGATCCTCCAGCTCGCAGTATGCCACCATCCCACCTGCCTTGCACGTGGTGCAGTCCAATGCGGAGGAAGACGATCTCCCCACTACTAAGAGGGACATTCGCAATCTGTTGGCGGACGTGCGTAACTCTTGGCGGGAGGACCTACAGACCCTTGGAGCAGATTTAAAGGCGACCCAGGCCCAGCTAGTAGACGTCCAGACCCACACACAAGAGGTAGAGGAGATGCAGGCCGCATCCTCTTCCCACTTACAAGCGATTCAGCAACAACTGGATGGTCTCCAGTCTGCTGTTGTGGCGTTGGAATCAAGGCACCAATGTAAGAATGTAAAACTTCGTGGGGTACCAGAAGTGGTGAAGGATCTGGATTTACCACCATATATCGCATGTTTTGTGACAGCAATCCTCCCCTCAGACACCCTCGGAGACCTTGTACTGACGTCCCTTTGCTGTGTACAGAGATCTTTCTTATCTGACCCTCGCTGCCCGACATCGTTTTCGACCAGTGACACGACCCTCCTACATACCCAGGGCATTCGATATCAGTGGGGTGTTCAGGGTACCCTGATAATTCAACGAGACGACGGACGCACGCTTATGGCCTCCACGGTCGAAGAAGCCGAAGCCCACCTGCATTCTCTGAGTCTACTGTAGCGCTCACTCCCGGAGGAGCCGCTGAAAATGAACCACGGGTCAGTCTCCCCGCACTAGGGAATAAATATACTCCAGCACAGTTGTGGATTTTATAATTTATATAGTTTACTAGAGTAAAAAGCATATAATCAGACATGGTGTTCGTAGATATATTTACAGTATTTCATATCGCGGTAAACGCGCAGCTGGAAAAAGAAATATGAGGTTTCGTATTTCGGGAAAAAGCAGCCGAACAGAAAAGAATACAATGCTTCGTAATTTCGAGAAACGCGTAGCGGAAAAGAGAATGTAATATTTTGTAATTCAAGAAACGCGCAGCGGAAACAAATAAAATGTGAATCTTTACCCCTTTTTGGGAAATTAGGGAGTGAGTCCCGCACAGGTTAAGTCCCGGACTGTAAGTGTATGTGTGTGTTATGGTACCCGGGTACTATTCAACTGGCCAGTGAATTACTTATAGCGATGTCTTCGACTAGTCAAGTTGGGGCCCTGTGGGTTTTGAAGACAAACAGCAGCGTGCTTTCTTGACTTTATAAACCGGCCTTGGAGGCCTCTCACCCATCCGCTCGATCACCAAAGCTCCGCTGACCCAGGACGTCTCTCCGCTTCTCGCCTTGCTGGGATACCGGCTACTGGATCTGTGGTCAGGCTTTCTTTGCTCCGGCCCGGACTTGTCCAGCTACAGCCTGCTCTCCCTTCCAATGGACTTGCGGTACTCCTTACTCGGGGTCCTCTGCTTGCCTGGATAGTAGCTTAGGTAATGTCTGTGGATAACTAGGGTTCCGTCTGGTAAAGCTGGATAATCTGGATTGGAATCCTGGTAGGCCCCACCTGCGCTCCGGCCTAGTCTCTGCTCCGCTCTGCAATACTGTGTCCTGTCTCATGCACTCCCTGGCGCGCTCTGCCAGCTATCTCCACGAGGCTCAGGATGTACAGCGTCTGTGTCCCACCCACTTCCTGTGTCTGTTCACAAAGCATGCCGGGAAACGTAGTCCCAATGTTCAGTGTCTCTTATCGCGCTTGTCTCCCTCCGCTGGCCAAAAATAGGTACTGCCACAGTAAGGTTTTAAACACAGCGCTACACTACCTTATGACTATCCAAGTGGCACCAAAGCAGGATCGTCCGACGGTTCCCCCCTACCCCACGGTGCCCCAGACTGAGAGGCCTTAATTTTTCAGGGTCATAATCGTGGCTCCTTGGTGGATGGCCCTCTTTCACCATACCGCTGCATTTTTGATTTGTCACAGATATTGCGGGGGGCCCCCTAGCTAGTAGAGGATGTTTTTTTGGGGGTTTTTTTACCTCTATTTCCTCCCTACCCCCCTTCATTTTATCACCTTCCTGGGGAGCAGGGCTAGGTGGTAAGCGAGCCTTGAGGTGGCCACCTAGGCTCTCGCTACCTTTTTTAGGCCCTACCACGGCCCCTACCCTGTAGTCTCCTCTCTGGCCCCCTGAACCCCTACGGAGGAACGGGGGTGAGCCGGTGAGCGCCACGTGTTTTTTCAAAAAGGGGTGCTCCTTTCTCTGTTGTTGTCCCACACCCCTTTTTTTCTTCCGCTTTATCACCCTCTATACGTGCTATCAGGGGGTCCACATGTGATTTATGTTTCCGTGTTCTCTTGATGTTGTTATTGCTTGGTCTATTATCTCTGTGATGTTGACATTGTGCAATTACTTTCTTTTAATATCTTGCATATCTTTACTGCGATTTTCTATTTTATATCTTGGCTTATTGTATTGCTGACTTATTTGCAAAATAAAAATATTTGGAGGGAGAAAAAAAAAAAAGGCTTGCCAACCAGTAATGATCCCGCTCCTTGATAGCACAAATCCTGGCGTCCTTTTGCAGGCTTTGCAGGATAAGGGAGCCCATGCAGCTTAGGTTAGAGGTGGCATTAGCTTCCGAGTCTTCCTGGTCAATGAGGATGACCCCATCGTGCACTTCCTCCTCCCAGTCACGTACTAGTCCTTGGGTTTCTGAGCACACAAAACCCTCCCTTTAGGAATCCCCCACCTTCAATGTCCCCACTACTTAAATATTCCTCCTCATCCTCCTCGTGTCTGATCTGAGGACCTGCAGGAATGCTGTCTGCGTAAAGACTGGGGCCTTGAGAGCTAGGGAAGGCCTCCTCTTTATCCTGCTGCTCTGCCTCTAGTGCCACATCTATAATTCCCCGCGGAGTGCGCTCCAGCAGGAAGACTAAAGGAATTGTGTCACTGATGCATGCATTGTCCCTGCTCACCATCCTCTTTGCCTCCTCAAATGGTGACAGTACAGTGCATGCATCCTTGTCCTTGATCATCAGCCAATGTGGGGGGGGGAACAAGTTGTTCTGAACCTGTCCTTGTGCCATACTCACACAGGTACTCATTGATGGCCCTCTGCTGCTTGTGCAGATGCTGCAGCATTGCTAATGTCGAGTTCCACCTGGTGGGCATGTCACAGATCAGACGGTTTTTGGGAAGGTGGAATTCTCTTTGTGTTTCTACCAGGCGAACACTTGCTGAGAATGACCATCTGAAGTGGCTGCAGACTATACTGGCCTGGCTGAGAAGCTGTGCCAGCCCAGGGTACCTGGTTAGGAAACGCTGTACCACCAGATGTAGGATGTGGGTTAGGCATGGTACATGCGTCAACTTACCCTGGTGTAGGGCGGAGAGAAGGTTGCTGCCATTATCACAGACGACCATTCCCAGCTGAAGCTGGCGTGATGTAACCATCTCTGCACCTACCCCTGCAGAGCTGACAGAATTTATGGCCCGGTGTGGCTCCTGTCCCCTAAACAAACCAACTCCAGCACAGTATGGCATCCTTTTGCTTGAGCCATTGTGTAGCCCCTGCCACGCGTCGGTTTAACTGCCTCTTTGCCAGAGACAGAGGAGGAGGAAGAGGAAGAGGTGGTGGAGCAGACAGACCTCATACAATCAGCTTTCTGGATGCATGGTGGATGAACAAGCTCCAGCACAGAGCCCCATCCTGGATTCCTCCCAGCTGCAAGCAGAGTTACCTAGTGTGCTGTGAAGGAAATGTAACGGCCCTGTCCATGCTTGCGTCACCACTTGTCTAAAGTCATGTGCACCTTGCTGCTGACTGCCTTTCCCAATGACTCCATAACATTGTCTTCCACATGCTGGTATAGTGCTGGAATGGCCTTCCGTGAAAAGAAATGGCGTTTTGGAACCTGCCACTGTGGTACAGCACATTCAGCATATTCATGGAAGGAAGCAGAGTCCACCAGCTGGAAAGGCAGCAGCTGTAATGCAAGTAATTTTGCTAAGCTGGCATTTAGACGCTGTGCTTGGGGATGGTTGGGACTATATTTTTTCTTATGCTGCAGCAGCTGGGGCAACGTAATCTGACTGCGTAAATCTTCAACTGATGGGATGCTGTCACATTCTGAGGAGGCACCTGGTACACCCATTACTGTAGCATCATCCCTGTCAGTGGAGGTTGTAGGCAATGACATGGCAGGACATATAGTATAGAACGGGCGATGTTCGAATCGAACACCGAACAGATCAAACCGAACAGCTCATCCCTAGTCTCAGACTTGTAGCAGATATCTGGGAATTATAAACTGTGTCTTGTCACTGCCACCCATCAGGGGGTCTCACTGATTTATAGGAGGTTCCTGGGAATTGTAATTTGTGTCTTGTCACCGTTGCCAGCTATGAGGGGGTCTCACAGACTTGTAGCAGATTTCTGCAAATTTTAATCTATCAGGGTGTCTCACTGAGTTATACCAGATTTCTGGAAATCTTTAATCTAGATAACACAGTTAAATCATATTTCTGCATATCACCAATTTTTATAACAGGTTGAATCAGACTTCTGTATATCTTTAATCTATATATCACTCACCATGTCAGAAAGACCAAAAAGGACAGGCAGACGCTCCCAGACACAGATAAGAGGGCAAGCAGCCTCTGTGTCTGGAGGCTGTGCCTCTGGTTGTCGTGGATGTGGTGCATCCTCTGCAGGGGCACGCTTGTCCTTTCTAACTGGTGCTGGCCGTCTTAAGCAGCATCAACATACAGAGGATTTGGTGGATTGGCTAACCATGCCATCCTCATTCTCCGAATCCTCTGCCAGCCAGGCTTGTAGTGGTTTACAGTCCACCTCAGCTGCCAAAGCATCTAATGCAGCCTCCATGTCCACAGCTACTCCTGCCGTAGCCTCACCAACATACACGGAGGAGTCAGCTGAATTGTTTGACTACAATGACAGTGTCATGCTGCTTGAGGATGCTCAGCAACTACAGTGCTCTGATTCAAACTCTGAGGTTGAGGAAGGGAGTATAAATCAACCTAGAGGAAGAGGGTACCAGTGACCCACAAATAACTGGCACTCATGTTGCCCCAGCAGCTGCAGCATACTGCCAAGTTGGCTCCAGTGATGAGGAGATGGGGGTGATGATGATGATGATGATGAGGTCACTGACTCCACCTGGGTGCCTGATTGAACAGAGGAGTCAAGAGAGGAGGCAGAGGAGGCACAACATACACGTGGCACAATGCCCTCTATGAGCAACCGTAGCCAGTCCAAGGCATCAGAAGTCACAGCTGCTCAGGTGCAGAGCGCTGTTGTCAAAGCACATGTATAGGAAGTCTGCTGTCTGGGAGTTCTTTAAGAAATGTGCAGCAGACCGCACCGTTGCTATTTGTAATCTATGTCAGATGAGGATCAAGCGTGGGAAAGACATCCCACGCTTGGGTGCCACGTGCTTGAGGCGACATTTGACCACCTGCCACACATCCCGTTGGCACAATACTTTGCATAGGTCCTCCTCCTCCTCCTCCTCATCTGTCTCTACCCCCACTATATGTCCTGCCATGTCATTGCCTACAACCTCCACTGACAGGGATGATGCTACAGTAATGAGTGTACCAGGTCCTTCCTCAGAATGTGACAGCATCCCATCAGCATCCCATTTTGCTAAGCTGGTATTTAGACGCTGTGATTGGGGATGGTTGGGACTATATTTTTTCTTACGCTGCAGCAGCTGGGGCAACGTAATCTGACTGCGAAAATCTTCAGCTGATGGGATGCTGTCACATTCTGAGGAAGCACCTGGTACACCCATTACTGTAGCATCATCCCTGTCAGTGGAGGTTGAAGGCAATGACATGGCAGGACATATAGTGTAGAACGGGCGATGTTCGAATCGAACACCGAACAGATCAAACCGAACAGATCAAACCGAACAGCTCATCCCTAGTCTCACACTTGTAGCAGATATCTGGGAATTATAAACTGTGTCTTGTCACTGCCACCCATCAGGGGGTCTCACTGATTTATAGGAGGTTCCTGGGAATTGTAATTTGTGTCTTGTCACTGCCACCCATCAGGGGGTCTCACAGACTTGTAGCAGATATCTGGGAATTATAATCTGTGTCTTGTCACCGTTGCCAGCTATGAGGGGGTCTCACAGACTTGTAGCAGATTTCTGAAAATTTTAATCTATCAGGGTGTCTCACTGAGTTATACCAGAGTTCTGGAAATCTTTAATCTAGATAACACAGATAAATCATATTTCTGCATATCTCCAATTTTTATAACAGAGTTGAATCAGACTTCTGTATATCTTTAATCTATAGATCACTCACCATGTCAGAAAGACCAAGAAGGACAGGCAGACACTCCCAGACACAGATAAGAGGGCAAGCAGCCTCTGTTTCTGGAGGCTGTGCCTCTGGTCGTCGTGGATGTGGTACATCCTCTGCAGGGGCACGCTTGTCCTTTCTAACTGGTGCTTGCCGTCTTAAGCAGCATCAACATACAGATGGGGTGATGATGATGATGATGATGAGGTCATTGACTCCACCTGGGTGCCTGACTGAACAGAGGAGTCAAGAGAGGAGGCGGAGGAGGCACAACATACACGTGGCACAATGCCCTCTATGAGCAACCGTAGCCAGTCCAAGGCATCAGAAGTCACAGCTGCTCAGGTGCAGAGCACTGTTGTCAAAGCACATGTATAGGAAGTCTGCTGTCTGGGAGTTCTTTAAGAAATGTGCAGCAGACCACACCATTGCTATTTGTAATCTATGTCAGATGAGGATGAAGCGTGGGAAAGACATCCCACGCTTGGGTGCCACGTGCTTGAGGCGACATTTGACCACCTGCCACACATCCCGTTGGCACAATACTTTGCATAGGTCCTCCTCCTCCTCATCTGTCTCTACCCCCACTATATGTCCTGCCATGTCATTGCCTACAACCTCCACTGACAGGGATGATGCTACAGTAATGGGTGTACCAGGTCCTTCCTCAGAATGTGACAGCATCCCATCAGCTGAAGATTTACGCAGTCAGATTACGTTGCCCCAGCTGCTGCAGCGTAAGAAAAAATATAGTCCCAACCATCCCCAAGCACAGCGTCTAAATGCCAGCTTAGCAAAATTACTCGCATTACAGCTGCTGCCTTTCCAGCTGGTGGACTCTGCTTCCTTCCGTGAATATGCTGAATGTGCTGTACCACAGTGGCAGGTTCCAAAATGCCATGTATTTTCACGGAAGGCTATTCCAGCACTATACCAGCACGTGGAAGACAATGTTATGGAGTCATTGGGAAAGGCAGTCAGCAGCAAGGTGCACATGACGTTAGACACGTGGTTCAGCAAGCATGGACAGGGCCGTTACATTTCCTTCACGGCACACTGGGTAACTCTGATTGCAGCTGGGAGGGATTCAAGACGGGGCTCTGTGCTGGAGCTTGTTCATCCACTACGCCTCCAGAAAGCTGCTTGTATGAGGTCTGTCTGCTCCACCACCTCTTCCTCCTCCTCCTTCTCTGTCTCTGGCGAAGTGGCAGTTAAACCTACACGTGGCAGGGGCTACGCAATGGCTCAAGCAAAAAGATGCCATACTGTGCTTGAGCTGGTTTGTTTAGGGGACAGGAGCCACACCGGGCCAGAAATTCTGTCAGCTCTGCAGGGGCAGGTACAATTCCTTTAGTGTTCCTGCTTGAGCGCACTCTGCGGGGAATTAAAGATGTGGCACTAGAGGCAGAGCAGCAGGAGGAAGAGGAGGCCTTCCCTAGCTCTCAAGGCACCAGTCTTTACGCAGACAGCATTCCTGCGGGTCCTCAGATTAGACACGGGGAGGATGAGGAGGAGGAATATTTAAGTAGTGGGGGCATAGAAGGTGGGGATTCTTCAAGGGAGGGTTTTGTGTGCCCATAAACCCAAGGACAAGTACATGGCTGGGAGGAGGAAGTGAACGATGGGGTCATCCTCATTGACCAGGAAGACTCGGAAGCTAATTCCACCTCCATCCTACGCTGCATGGGCTCCCTTATCCTGCAAAGCCTGTTAAAGGACGCCAGGATTCGTGCTATCAAGGAGAGGGATCATTACTGGTTGGCAAACCTTCTTGATCCACGATACAAGGGTAAAGTTGCAGAGCTCATCCTGCCTGCACAGAGGGAGCACAGGATGAAACAACTTGAGTACGCTCTAAAGCGACACTTGTGTAACACCTTTCCAGGCACTGCTAGGTTACCAAGTGATGAAACAGGTGCTTCTGAGGCTGCGGATAATCAGAGGAAGAGCGGTGAAGGCCGGGCCACTTGACTGATGCCTTTTTAATTTTTTTTAGTCCACGACGCCCAGGGATGTCAAATGTAGGCACCCATTGCCAGCGTCTTCACCATATGGTGCAGGACTACCTAGGGCAAGGGCAGACCTGGATACCTTTACAGCAGATGATCCACTGGCTTACTGGGTATTTAGATTGGATCACTGGCCAGAACTTAGCCAATATGCTAGGCAGCTACTAGGTTGCCCTTCATCCAGCGTGCTTTCTGAAAGGACGTTCAGTGCCGCTGGATTTTTTGTCACAGACAAAAGAGTGCATCTGTCCACTGACTCTGTAGACCGGCTGACATTTATAAAAATGAATCAGTCCTGGATCAGCAGCAATCAATCCCCTGATGCTGACGTAACTGAATAGATCGGGGATCTCTTCTGCATTCCCAAAACCTCCACCACTAGGGACGTGCGTTTCGGGTTTCGGAATTTTGGAATTTTCACTAAATTTCCCGATTCGTGAATTCGGATTCGGCCGATTTTCTGAAATTTTTCGGGTCTGAAAACAGCAGATCCGAACAAATTTCCGAGCCGAAACGAAAACTTTTCGGAACTTTCGAATGGACTAGAAATGTGTAAAATCGAAATTCATTTTCGTTCCATTCATGATTTTGGCTCCATTCCTGATTTCGGTTTCATGTCAGTAATTTCGGACATCGTATTTGTCGGTTATAACGCTGATTCTGTAATTTTGTATCATTCCCATCGCAATGTATCCTTCCTGGAAAACCAGAGAAATCTCAATGTATCCTTCTTGTAAACCCAGAGAAATCTCAATGTATCCTTCTTGTAAAACATGAGAAATCTCAATGTATCCTTCTTGTAAAACATGAGAAATCGTATCGTATCGTATCGACAGAAATATCAGATCCGAAAAACCATTAGTTTACGTCAAAACGTATAGACACTTTGAAATGAGGAGAACAGATGTTCCGAAAAACATGAAAATTTCCGAAATCATGAAAAAAAAATCAATACGAAAAACGAACCGAAACGAACCGAACCGAAATGGAAATCGGCCGAAACGAGCTGAACCGAAAATTTACAAAATCCGAACGAACTGAAAAAAAGATCGGTGCACAAGTCTATCCACCACTGCACTCTTCCACAATACCACAGAGGGGTTACTTATGGTGTGAAGGCACTTGCTGCCACCAAAGGCACAATATTTGGGTGCACTGACACTGATGCCTATACCAGATTCATATCATTTTAATATTGGACCGCAGGGTTCAACCCTGCACTCTTCCACAATACCACAGAGGGGTTACTTACGGCGTGAAGGCACTTGCTGCCACCAAAGGCACAATATTTGGGTGCACTGCCACTGACGCCTATACCAGATTCATATCATTTTAATATTGGACTGCAGGGTCCAACCCTGTACTCTTTCACAATACCAAAAAGGGGTTACTTACTGTGTGAAGGCACTTGCTGCCAACAAAGGCACAATATTTGGGTGTTCTGACACTGACGCCCATATTACCAGACTCCTATCATTTTAATATTGGACCGCATGGTCCACTGCTGCACTCTTCCACAATACCACAAAGGGGTTACGGTGTGAAGGCACTTGCTGCCACCAAAGGCACAATATTTGGGTGCACTGACACTGACACCTATATCACCAGATTCATATCATTTTAATATTGGACCGCAGGGTCCAACCCTGCACTCTTCCACAATACCACAGAGGGGTTACAGTGTGACGGCACTGTTGCTGACACTAAAGGCCCAATTTTAAAGCACCTATTGTTACTTTCATCCAAAACCTGCATAAGTTTCACCATAATTTAGTCAAAAAATCACTAAACTTGTTCTGCGTATCCTAAAATGTCTCCTCTTTTCATACAGACTGTCGCTCCAAGCAGTTGTTTATGAATAGATTAAAGGAAAACCATTTACCGTCATTTGAAATGTCATTTTTTTGTTTTTAAATGTTTCTATACATCCTACAAATCTGCCACTTCACGGGCAGGTTATGGGGACCTCCTAGGCACGATATTTGAAGGAATTTTTTGTTTTTATTCTTAACCTTTATTTTCATGGAATACTCACTGTTCCTTTAAAAACGTTTTTCTTAAAACTTTTTGTCCTTGTTTCCTGTCCCCAGGGCACTACCCGGACCCCCATACACCTTTTATTGCAAATATCTTGCATATATGCCCTCTTGGAGGACACTCTAAAAATCGAACTTTCGAGTCCCATCGACTTGCATTGAGTTCGGTTCGTGTTCGCTTTCGAACTTGAACTTTTGAAATTGAAACACGGGGGTGTTCGGCTCATCCCTAGTCACAGATATTCTACGTAACAATGAGATCAGTTACGCCTGGGGTTTTCCCTTCAAAATTTTGGTTCTCAGGAATAAATAAAGGATAATAAAAAAACGTACAAATGCTTATTCGCATTTTATCAAGCTAAAGATCTCTTACAAGCATTGGAGTTACCTGTTCCTTCCAATAATGCAGCGCTTACACCACCAAGGCCTATTCCGAGACTGGCTCAGGAATGGGCAACACAGGGGGACTGACCCCGCGGGCTTGGATTCTGTGCAGATTTTTCCGGTCCAATGTGGGCTGGGACCCCACCTATTCGCCTAACGCCGTTTAGGTCTGGATTCAACTCGTGTCAGGCGAGTGCCAAATACGCCCTTGATGTTCAGTATTATTAGGATGTTATAGCTTACTTGAGGTTATGGCTTTAAGTTTTCCTTATTAGACGTTAAGAGATCTAATTGCACTTTGTGGGAAAGCCATTGATTTTTCTTTATGCTCTTTCTATTGGTGGCGGAATGGGGGACGAGCTGCCTTGACCCCTGTTTCATGCCTTCTTTTGCTGGCTATTCCCTTTGTTTTTTACCTCTCCTCCTCCCTTTTCAACTGCCCTTCAGTATCCCCGTTCGGTTGGTATCCCCTTCTCTCTCGCTTGCCCTTCACGAGTTTCTCTTCTCTTTTTTCTCTCCGCCAGTGTCTCCTCTTTTTCCCTCTTCTTCCTTTCTTGTCTTCCTCTTTTACTTGGGGTTTCGTGCCTCGACGGCCCACGGGTCTGATGCCCTTTGGGGGTGGGACAGCCGGGGCAGGGACACTGAGGACCCTTTTTCTGATCCTGTCACCCTGATGTATAATTCATAACGTAAAGGTTTATTCTATTAATGTGAAAGGCCTAAATTCACCCCGTAAAGGGAGATTAATGTTTAGAGAACTTAGATGTAAAGCAGTTGATATGGCCTTTATCCAGGAGACTCGGATTTCGAAGTTAGTGGTTTTTCACCTCTCGGATCCGGCGTACTCCAGAGTGTATATGTCGTGCACTTCTCCTAAAAGGAATGGGGTAGCAGTACTCCTACATAATACATGCCCTATTATAGTGGAGGAGGTCCACAAAGATGAACAGGGGAGATGTGTACTGGTCCGGGGCTCGGTCTCTAACCAGCAATACACTCTGGTAGCTCTATATGGCCCAAATAGCCCTGACGCTAAGTTTTGGACAGACACTACGGACTTTGTAGCCACGCATGCAAGGGGACATATAATTTTGGGGGGGATTTCAATGCCACCTTATGCCCTCCGGTAGACCGATCCCCCGGGAGGGTAGCAATATCCCATCCTCCTCCTCCCAAGACAGGCAATTTTATAGGTTCGTTCAACGGTTGGGATTTATAGACATATGGAGGGTCCAACATCCCTCGACCAGGGATTATACATTCCACTCTATATATAGTACACGGATCGTACCCACGCATAGATTATATTCTCACCTCCTCAGATTGTGTCCCGACAATATTTTCCTCTCAGATTGGCTCAATAACACGGTCCGACCACGCATATATTTCAGTGACTCTACGTCCCTTCTCCCCGCCCGAGGGCAGCCGGTGGCGCCTTGACCCCTTCCTCTTGGATAAACTGGGAGTCACTGATACTATCAAAAACACTGACTTTTTTGCACAATGACACCCCTGACATCTCTCCACAGATCTTATGGGCCGCACAAAAGCTGGTGATTAGGGGGACCCTATTGAGTTTACCTGCGTTCCATAAAAAGTCTAAACTGAAAGATATTACGACCCTTCAAAAACAATTACGGGGTTTGGAATTTGCACATAAAACTTCCCCCAGCTCGGACACTTTTGCTTCCCTTACCCAAGTTCGCTCAGCCCTTAACAGATTGTTTTTGGAAGATGCTAGCCGGGCCCTACTCTGGATCAAGCAACGTTACTATGAACGTTCTAATAAAATGGATTCCCCCTTAGCGCGCTTGATTAACTCTTGCCCACACTTTGACCCAGTGACCCATATAAAAGACTCAGACGGGAAAACTCATAATACCCCGCAGGCTATTCGTGACTCCTTTACCCGGTACTATGAAACATTGTATAATCATACACCTACACATACACTCGCCAACGAGCAGTTGATTAGGGAAATTGGGGTGTATTAAAGAAGGGCCTCATTGCCCTCTCTTCCTAAATCCCTCCTTGAAGACCTTGCAGAGCCATTGAAGGAAGAGGAAGTTCGCAAAGCACTAGGTATGATGAAACAACATAAAGCCCCAGGGCCGGATGGCCTTACATGTCACTATTATAAATCCTTTGCAGAACTCCTGATCCCCAAACTGCTAATGCGTTTTAATGCCTTATTACAAGGGGGAACTCTACCATCAGACTCCCTAAGGGCCTCCATAATTGTGATACCCAAACCTGGCAAAGATCATGAAAAGGTGGAAAACTACCACCTGATATCCCTCATTAAAACGGATCTAAAATTATTTTCTATGGTCCTATCTATGAGATTGGATCAGTTATTGGGGTCTCTGGTCCACCCCGACCAAGTGGGCTTCATTCCAAATAGACAGGCATATGAAAATACACAGAGGATGGTGGTTCTTATGGGGATGGTCAGTTCTCGTAAAATATCATCCCTTTTTATATCACTTGACGCAGAGAAGGCCTTTGATAGAGCAGAATGGCCATTCTTGTTCACACTTTTCCATTATCTAGGGTTCCTGTCGGCATTTATAAAAGTGGTAAGAGCCCTCTATTCCTCCCCTTCGGCACAGGTAATTGTACTCGAAGCCGAGCCAACTCCCTTCCCTGTATGTAATGGTACTCGGCAGGGGTGTCCCTTATCACCTGCCCTGTTTGCTTTATTCCTGGAACCACTATTACAGCACATACGAATAGATGACACGGTACACAGACTGCAAGTAGGGAGGGGACATTATAAAATATCGGCATATGCAGACGATATCCTTCTATCCTTATCGCAACCCCTAAACCACTCACGACAGTATTTAGACACTTGTCTGAATTCTCGAGACTATCAGGGTATAAAGTTAATGTGTCCAAATCGTTCTAAAACGCCATTTCTTTTCACGGAAGGCCATTCCAGCATTATACCAGCACGTGGAAGACAATGTTATGGAGTCATTGGGAAAGGCAGTCAGCAGCAAGGTGCACATGACTTTAGACACATGGTCCAGCAAGCATGGACAGGGCAGTTACATTTCCTTAACGGCACACTGGGTAACTCTGATTGCAGCTGGAGGGATCCAGGACGGGCTGCCTGTGCTGGAGCTTGTTCATCCACCATGGCCTCCAGAAAGCTGCTTGTATGAGGTCTGTCTGCTCCACCACCTTCTTCCTCCTCCTCTGTCTCTGCAAAGTGGCAGTTAAACCGACGCGTGGCAGGGCTACCAATGGCCCCAAGCAAAAAAGATGCCACACTGTGCTTGAGCTGGTTTTGTTTAGGGACAGGAAGCCACACCGGGCCAGAAATACTGTCAGCTCTGCAGGGGCAGGTGCAGAGATGGTTAACACCACGCCAGCTTCAGCTGGAAATGGTCGTCTGTGATAATGGCAGAAACCTTCTCTCCGCCCTATGCAAGGGTAAATTGATGCATGTACCATGCCTAGCACAAGTCCTAAATCTAGTGGTACAGCGTTTCCTAACCAAGTACCCAGGGCTGGCACAGCTTCTCAGCCAGACCAGAAATGTCTGCAGCCACTTCAGACGGTCATTCCCAGCAAGTGTTCACCTGTCAGAAATTCAAAGAGAATTCCACCTTCCCAAAAACCGCCTGATCTGTGACATGCCCACCAGGTGGAACTCATCATTGGCAATGCTGCAGCATCTGCACAAGCAACAGAGGGCCATCAATGAGTACCTGTGTGAGTATGGCACAAGGACAGGTTCAGGTCAACTTGGTTCCCCCCCGCAGTGGCTGATGATCAAGGATGCATGCACTATACTGTCACCATTTGAGGAGGCAACGAGGATGATGAGCAGGGACAGTGCATGCCTCAGTGACACAATTTCTTTAGTGTTCC